>JAWDGP010000919.1:80000-415000 GCA_033675545.1 Elysia crispata
TTTCTGAGTCTCAGCGATAATGGAGCCAGACACGAGTTCCATTAGTCGGGGACGGATTTTTTTCTACATGCAGATTGGATTCATGAGAGAGCCGATTTATATTGACTCGGAGCTGTCGATGTCAATATTGAACGAACAGGCTTGTGCTTTAGTGGATAGAAAGGTGAGTTATGAGCGCTTTATAAGCAGTTTGCTATTTTTAACATGTTTATTGTTTTGCCATGACGTTGAATTCGCTCCCCCTGATCACCAGACCACGCCCATATGAAAACAACCTGACCGCCCCTATGTAGACCCTATACGAGACTACGATTTAGGGCTAAAGATCTCTAGGTGTAGTGCGTATTGTATCTCAAAATATATTGCAAGAAATACACTTATAAAGAAAAAAAAATTAACCTAAAGGAAAAAAAATCTTTCAATTCCCTCCCTAAAATAGAGAAAGAAATAAGATGATAAGAAACAATGTTTGATTTTAACTTTATTTGAAGGTATTCAATTTGATTTTATAAACCAGTTTGTACTTAATTTCTGTTAAATATTCCTCATCAAATAAAAACAATGAACCTTACGAGTATTACGACCTTTTGAAATTCTTATGCGCGGAGTAAAAAGTCTTAGGTCATTCTGTGTATATCTAAATCGATCTATTTTGATCTGGTTATAGATGTCACGAAGATCGCGATAAATATATAACAATGTAAATCATCTCAAAAGTATTTCCCACATTCCAATCGGCTGATTAGACAAAATTCAGTTGAACGCGTCCTAAGTTAGCCAACTACTTTACGGGGCGGAACAAAATGTGATGTTACTGCTTCATCCATTTGACCTTAGATAATAGACCCAGATACATATATGCTTTTAATTTTAAGTCACAAACAATCTTGAGGAGATCCAGTAGTGATTTGTGTTGCAACAACAAATTTTCATATTCCATAAATTAAGCCCCGAAAAGTAAAGCCCCTTTAATGCCTGAGACAACACTGCTGTTGAGTTATAGCAGTGTTTTAAAAGAGCCATGTTCAGGAGGAATTTGACATGGTGTCTGCCGTTTTGTTTTTGTTTTTTTTTTGTTTTTTTCCAGGCTATATCCCCAACATTATAATTGACGTATAAATAAAAAAACCCAGTTCTGACAGAAGGATATTTTTCCAGGAACAACCAAGGTTAAACTGTTGGACACATTCACTTTTGCTCTCACACAACATTAGGACAGACTTGATCCTTCACGATACTTCGACCTGCATGACGTTATATATTTAAAAAAAAGTGTGCTCGCATACACACTATCTACCTATCTATCTGTCTAACTATCCACTCTCTTTCATTAATTCTTCAGCATTTTTATCACATATTGTAAAATATCTTTGGAATGCTCAATGCAGTGCCATTTGTATAAACATTTGAAGTCAATACAGATTAACTCGATCTAAAAACAGAGACTTCATTTAAAAACCAATCTTAGTCTAATTCTTTGTAATAATACTCGATCTCGATTGAGAATTTGAAATTATTTAAATTTTTTTATCAAAATCGTTTTATTATTTATTAATAACTGCTTTGGACCTACGAATTAGCAATATTTTGAGAAAGCGGCCGTTCATATTGTCTCCCTCCATAACTGGTGCATAGATGTGGCAAATTTTCAACATATTCAAACAAAACTGCGAAGGGTTTTTTAACCAGAAAATTCTCCTTGCTCAAGATGACCCTGACAGTGGTTAAATTAATTTAAAAATGGTTCTTATGGGAATAGATTCGTCATCTGTATCCTTGGTTTTGAGAAATTGATTCTGTACACTACTTTGAATGCCTAGAACCGTTGTTTCTGCTTGCATCTTTTTCTTTCTTAAAATATATTTCTTCACGTTCTTCTCTTCTTCTTCTTCTTCTTCTTCTTCCTCTTCTTCTTCTTCTTCTTCTTCTTCTTCTTCTTCTTCTTCTTCTTCTTCTTCTTCTTCTTCTTCTTCTTCTTCTTCTTCTTCTTCTTCTTCTTCTTCTTCTTCTTCTTCTTCTTCAATAGCTTGACTGAGTTATGAAGAGAATTTTGGTTGTTTTCGTGTTTGTTATAAATCGTCCTATTATTTATTTATTTATGATCATCATCATCATCATCATCATCATTATTATTATTATTATTATTATTATTATTATTATTATTATTATTATTATTATTATTATTATTATTATTATTGTTATTATTATTATTATTTTGTTTTTTAATTTTTTTTTAACTGCTACTGTTATTAGTATTAGCTTCGCAAGTTGAAGCGGTTATCATTTTCAAAGTCGCCGCACCTTTTCTTTCGTGGAATAGAAATGCATCGTGCGCGATCTTTATTTCCTGCGCTCTATCAGGTGCACATCCGCATGTCCAGTTATTCACGTAATAAATACAACATCATTTTACAAGTAGTTATTATTATACTCACAAAACCTTCCGCCTACATGTGAGGTAAGTGTTGTTGTTGGTTTTTTTTTGTTGGTTTTTTTTTGTATTCTCCTTCCCCCAGCTGTTTGGTTATTTCCTGTTATATGTAGGTCATATTTCAAAGTTTTTTTTAGCGTAAGGTTGAATTCTTGACTCCGTCAAGCCAGGGATAGGGTTGGGTAGATGGAATTTAGTTCCACCATCAGATGATTCAGCCGAGGATCGAACCCTCGATCTTCTTCTCGCCAATCGAGCGTTCT
Source organism: Elysia crispata (assembly GCA_033675545.1). Taxonomy (NCBI): domain Eukaryota; kingdom Metazoa; phylum Mollusca; class Gastropoda; family Plakobranchidae; genus Elysia; species Elysia crispata. The sequence continues at coordinate 82,695 of JAWDGP010000919.1, forward strand.
TCCGACTGGTGCCTCCAAGCAAGGGTACGCCACTCTGCCGACAGCCAGTTAATTCTCTTCTCCTCGTCAAGAAAAGAATAGATCTATGGAAACAGGGTGCATACAGCCAAAACCATCGAACCAGACGATCTTTATGGCGCCCCGACCCCCTGCCGATTTCAAACATAATGTAGATCTATGGGGGGGGGGGGGTTGTGTTTTTTTTAACTCTTCATCTTTCTTCCTCTCCTCCCCCTTTTCCTATTACACTTGGCCTGGTTTGTTTTCAACCCTTGCTCTGCTCTGTTTTTCATTTCCATCTGAGATTTCTTTTTTCGTCCCCCCCCCCCCCTTTCTCCCCTTTTCTTCTCTCTCTCTCTTTCTCTCTCTCTCTCTCTCTCTCTCTCTCTCTCTCTGTCTGTCTGTCTCTCTCTCTCTATCTCTCTCTCTCTCTCTCTCTCCGACTCTCTGTCTATTCATCTGTTTGTCTCTTTAATTTCTTCTTGTTCCCCATGAAGTTAGAGCTAGATAGGGGAGAAGAATAGATATACCGATAATAATGGCTGAGACACTGGGATAGAAAGAGAGAAAAATAAAGCCCAAGACACTGAGAAATAGAGACCCTCAATTAGTGTCAGGGATTCTAGGAAGTTAGATAGATAGATAGAGTGAGAAAAGAGAGTGGAGAATTGAAGCCATACCATTTACCACCGCTATCTCGTGCTAGAATAAATATTTTGATAATGCAAACGAGCCTCTTTATCTTTGATTTGGTTATTAGCTTCTATGCATTATTTTATACTTGCTAGGAAGATTAAAAAGTTTCCCCTGTGCAGTTATTAGCAACTCGAGTTTAAAGGGCAATTTACTCCATAAACAAAGAAAAACAATAACTGCAACATTAACAACTTCAAAAAAAAAAAAAATCTTCCATTTAACCATTGAATTGCCCTGAGTGTGCGAGCTTTGATGGATGCGCAACAACTCTCACTTGAGAGAGCAATAGAATTGTCTTTATTATAATTGTTTTGTTTTTGTTCTTGTTCTTAATAGTGGGTTTTTTGTTTGTTTTGTTTTTTTTGTTTGTGAATAATTATGTTTCTGTGCTTCATTAAAAAAAAAAAAATTGCTGTCTCGTTTAATAACATCCGTTAGCAATATATTTCTCTCTCTCTCTCTCTCTCTCTCTCTCTCTCTCTCTCTCTCTCTCTCTCTCTCTCTCTCTCTCTCTCTCTCTCTCTCTCTCTCTCTCTCTCTCTCTCTCTCTTTTTCTCCTCGAAGACCAAGTAAACGAATTGGCTTTTGTTGTTTTTTTAGTTTTTTTTTTTTTTATCGGACGCAATAAAAGTTATTACTACAAGCAGTAGAAGCACAGAGTACTTTTCCTAGTGAAACAGTGAGGCATATATTGCGTGTACCATGGCGTTTGATAATTAATCAAAATGTTGTTCACCCCTTTTCATTTTGATGTTTCGCTAGACTTTTTGAGGTGAAAGTGGATGGCTCTCTAAATAACAAGTTTTATTCCTCGAGGAAAAAAAAAATCGTCATCTTGGTCTAAGTCGTGTGTTATTATTATTAAACGAGCCAGGTAGAGTTTATGTGTATGCCTGCACAATCAATCGCAATCAATTTCTCAAATTCTACAAACGTGCTTCCTATATAATATACATTTATATTAGCTCGTTTTGATATTGGGCTTTGCCATTAATAAAAAAAAATGGAAAGCGTCTTTAGAGTCTTTTTTGTTTTGTTTTGGTTAATTATATTCCGGTGCTTTGTTGTAGTAATAATAATAATAATGCATTTAGGGGGAATAGGAAACCAGCTAGTGATATGCTTATTACAGAGACTCTTCCCTCCGCCTCTCCTCCCCAGAGAGATCTCAAAATGTTTCAGGTCATCTTTGGAAAAAAAAATAATACTTAATTATCGAATACTTGAAGACCACCAGAAAGAAGTCTTTTATTCAGTCAGAACGATTATGACGGCTTTCAACTGGTGTGTGACAAACACCAAGACACGATCAAAAGTCCGAGTTAGAAGAATATGTATGCGCTTTTGGTTTTGTTTTTTGTTTCTATTGGGGGAAGGGTTAAATATTTTTTTAAAACCATATTTCCTCTCAATCACTGTTCCTGTAAACAAAGATCCCTAAAGTTTCTCTCTATCTCTCATTTGTGTTAATCTATCTAACTATCTGTATGTCTTCCACTCATACTCTCACAGCGAAGGGCATAAACATAAATATTCACACTATAAGTAACTTCAAAATTGTGTATAATCTGAACTGTACTGCATGTATTTGAATAGGGGAAAAGTGCGTGTGTGTGTAGTCGGGGGGAAAAAGGAGGGGGGGGAAACAAGAAGTGAATGAACTTCAAAAGTTACGTCAATGTCGCATCACTGGACACGATCTGAAACGCTAATACATGTAGGTGTTGAAGTTTTCAAGCTGATTGACTTAAAGCAGCCGATCCTCTGCGAATATAAGCATAACATTGCGAAGATGCGGACTAATTAAGGGACACACCTCCAACGCTGCCCAGTTGTCGCTGTTGCGATTTCTCTTGGGTTTACATCCGTATCGACATGCGAGTAGGGGATGAAAACATGTACATGCTGCACTTACATGGAAAACGGATGAGATAGTGCACTAGAGAAACGGAAGTGTTAGGGGCCGAGCTAGAGCTCAAACTCCCTCCCTGAGAGCAGCTGCTGAAGGTACCATTCAGGGTTGATCGGTTTGAAGCTCACTATATCAACGTCTTGTTTGACAAAGTTTCCCCCCCCCCCCCCTGATAACTGCATTTAAATAGATGCATTATGTAATTTTGTTAAGTTTGACTTCCTTTGGCGAGCAATCGAAATGGTAAAGAAATTGTAAATCCATAAGTCATGGTAAACTCTACCATCAAAGATTTCTTTATTCTTTTGATCCTACTGCAGTGTTGAAAACAAGAAAGGTGCCAATCGGTCACTGCTTGGAGTAAATTATCAAATGATCTGAAATACATTTTTTTAGATGTGAACCTAGAAAACATACTGAGTTTGCTGTTTCGGGTTTAACAGTCTGCGGGCAATTAGAGAGAGTGTGGGAGAGAAGGAGAAAGGGAAGAGAGAGACAGACTGAGAGACAGAGAGAGAGAGAGAGAGAGGGGGGGGGCACACAGACACAGAAATATTCTACATGAACAGCAGCAAATCCAGCATGTAAGTAAGTTCCTGAGGAAATGGTACCTGGAATATAAAGCAGCAAACCCAGCATGTAAGTTCCTGAGGAAATGATACCTGGAATATAAAGCAGCAAACCTAGCACGTAAGTTCCTGAGGAAATGGTACCTGGAATATAAAGCAGCAAACCTAGCACGTAAGTTCCTGAAGAAATGGTACCTGGAATATAAAGTAGCAAACCTAGCACGTAAGTTCCTGAGGAAATGGTACCTGGAATATAAAGCAGCAAACCTAGCATGTAAGTTCCTGAGGAAATGGTACCTGGAATATAAAGCAGCAAACCTAGCACGTAAGTTCCTGAGGAAATGGTACCTGGAATATAAAGCAGCAAACCTAGCACGTAAGTTCCTGAGGAAATGATACCTGGAATATACATCAGCAAACCCAGCACGTAAGTTCCTGAGGAAATGGTACCTGGAATATAAAGCAGCAAACCCAGCACGTAAGTTCCTGAGGAAATGATACCTGGAATATAAAGCAGCAAACCTAGCACGTAAGTTCCTGAGGAAATGGTACCTGGAATATAAAGCAGCAAACCCAGCACGTAAGTTCCTGAGGAAATGGTACCTGGAATATAAAGCAGCAAACCCAGCACGTAAGTTCCTGAGGAAATGGTACCTGGAATATAAAGCAGCAAACCTAGCACGTAAGTTCCTGAGGAAATGATACCTGGAATATACATCAGCAAACCCAGCACGTAAGTTCCTGAGGAAATGGTACCTGGAATATACAACAGCTCTCATCCCTTTCTCTATAACAAACAGGATACTTTCGTTTCGAGCTCAGAATGAACAGATATCTAAAGTCAGCATTTAAATTTTCTTCGGGAGCGCACAAGGCTGGTGCTCGCAAAAGAGAGAAGGGTCATCATAGCCTTTTTTTATGTCTTCGTTCACCGGTGGAAACGCGCTGCTTTCGACAGTTTTCTTTTTATTTTTGGAATCAGTTACAGGCATAGTCCACTGCGCCGTACTGTTATGGTCATGGTACAAAATGATAATCACCCTAATCATAGATTCTAGCTCTATTGACAGCGGGCGAACAATCTCGTTCTCAAAGGAAAAAAAAGTTAATTCTCTCATAACCGAAGACTTTCTTTCTACCCTCTGTTTCTGCACGCTAATGCTTTATTAGTGTTATTCTTCAATTTTTTCCCTCCCATGAAAATATTTTTTTATAACAGTTTTATAATATACTCATACAATAAAAGCACTAAAAAGGGGAAAAAAACGAACAAAAAAAAAAGTGGAAATCGAGGGAGTGGAGAGGATGAGTGTCGTATTTTGTTCTGAATTTTAAAACAACAGAGGCAAAAAAAAAAAAAAAAGGAAAAGAAAATAGGATAATAAGTTAACAAGTAAACAAATGTCGACAGTGGAGTGTGAATTATGCCCGTACCTCATGGAAACCTTAGCTTTTTAGTGACTCTAATTAATTGAGCGAGGTAGGCTCGCAGGGTTAACTAACACTATGCCAGAATCTTGCAACTATACGCTTTTTTTTACAGAACCCGTAGCTTTTCTCGGACGAACCATACAAGTCCGGCGAAAGACGGCTCTAGTCCACCCATCTCAACTTTGACTTATGTGATGTGTTTCAGACACCACGTCTTCCTTCATTGGGCAAATCCGGTGGTAAAGAGGTTAAAAAAAACAAAAAAGACATCTAGATTTAGGTACAAAACGAAAGTGGACCGGGATGACTGTTGAATAACGAACTTAGTATGAACCTTTGGGGAATCCAACGGTCAGCCGTCATTTCCCTCCCACGACTTCCTCGCTGTTATGCTTAGAGTCCCTCTTGTTTCACCTTCACCAAACCCCTTCCCCCACTTGCCTTACCATCTCATGCTCTTCCCTGCAATGTCAAGTAAAACGTCCCTGTCAGTGACACTCCTGCTCTCCCACCACCCCCCCCCCCCCTCCCCCCACCCCCTTCCCAAAGTCTGTTCCGTGTCTCTCCTTCTTACCGGGAAGGTGTGTTGTTGACCAAGGTTTTTTTTTTCCACTCATGCCACCTCCGCCAGGTCAGAGAAGGGAGCAAAGCACTACTTGTACTTTACAAAGTTTGCTTTTTAATTGCATGCTAATTTTGCAGATAGAAGTTTCTATCTCTGGGTGTCTATCTCTCAAACCATCTCTCTCTCTCTCTCTCTCTCTCTCTCTCTCTCTCTCTCTCTCTCTCTCTCTCTCTCTCTCTCTCTCTCTCTCTCTCTCTCTCTCTCTCTCTCTCTCTCTCTCTCTTTCTCTGTCTGTCTGTCTCACTCCCGCTTCTTCTCTGAGTCTGTCTAGGTATTCCTTTGTGTTTCTGTCTACATCGTATCTTATTCTGAAATCGTGGGTCTTTCTTTTTCAAATTAACTATCTAATCATGCATTTAACTAGCTTTTGCTTGCCTTCCCCCTCCCACACCCCACACCCTCTCCTTATCTCTTTCTCTTCGTTGTGAAGTAGATCGTTCTTGTGACCCCTCTACTATCAGTTTTTGTATCATCAACAATAATCCTTTTTAACAAACTGTGTCTACCTAACTATTTACCATTGTGACTTTCTATCTTTCGATCCCTTTTCTAATATTAGATCGATCTATCTGTCCATTTATCTATTTGTGTTTGTATATCAATTTCTCTAGATATTAACTTTGTATCTGTGTATTAATCAATCTAATCTAGATTTATAAAATTTATTTGTTAATCAGTCTCTCATCTTTCTTTAAACTTCCTATCTATCTGCTTTTTTTTGTATAAATTAGCCTGTTAAGCTGCTTCTATATGGATGGTCCACTAAGCGTCCGTTTTATCTAGTTTTTATGTTCGTGTATCTTTTAAGAAGTCTGTATATTCGTTACTATGCTCCATTGTTTTTCTATCCTCTGCGCGTGGTTTCCTTTTCTTGTCTTTGAGTATGTTATCTTTTACTTTTATATCCCTTTTAATGCATGCATTTTTTTCCTCCGTAAAGTATATCGCACAACTTCCTGATAACAGTAACAACCAAATAAGAAAAAAAAAATTAGAAAGGCTTGTTATCCTTTCATGGAATTCCCCAGGCATGCACATTCTAAACTTTTGTATTGAGACCATCTTATTCATTTGTCATTGGAAGGAGTTCCTTGGATATTTCGCAAGACACATGACACATGGCTTGTCACGATCTCGCTATGCAAGAATGAACTATCAAACCACGGGTAATATAATAAGGCCATCTGGGGTAGATATTATTCTTTAAGCAGTAGGGGGACGAGTAGGGAGAATAGGTTAAAATGGTGTGATTGGTGCGGTGACTTTTGTGAAGCTCCTTTCATCTTCACTAGAAATAATTATCGTGCAAAGTGATCTTGCTAATCCGCAACGGTCAGTCACTGTGGTAGTTACATGGCTACATACACGAACATCAGTCCCCTAAGCATTACTGAATGACGCCGCTGTATGAATGGCTTATAGAATGCTATCCGTTACCCCCCCCCCCCCTCTCTCTCTCTCTCTCTCTCTCTCTCTCTCTCTCTCTTTATATATATATATATATATATATATATATATATATATATATTTCACTCCTATATCTCTCTATCTTCCTCTCTCCCTATCCTTCTCCCTCTCTCACTTTCACAAACATACACTATTTAAGACGGTCTGAACACCTCCCACCTCCCTACCTTATGATTCTCTCCATATTTGACTCCCTAATCATTCCCCCCCCCCCTCTCTCTCTCTCTCTCTCTCTCTCTCTCTCTCTCTCTCTCTATCCAAATATCTTTCAGTCTGTTTTTCTGCGTTCGACTCTTCTTGGTCATCCTTCTCTAAACTCAGTTTCCTTTCACATACGCGTTAACAGCTATTCATAAGCTCTTTTAATTTTTCTTTGTACACAGAATAGTTCAATAATTGTGCACTCCCTTGCCACCCTTTCATTCCTCAAAAGACTTACTTTGAGCAAAATTGCCTAAAGGATAATTATGTATGTATGTATAAACCAAAGCATAACCGCAGTAGACTTGTCGTCCAATCGATGAGTACACATGGAAATATTAATAATTATAGGTACGACTGTACCAAACCGTGCCAGCCCTTTCAAGTATCCCAAGCAATCACCATGATCAGAAATGGCTTTAGCGACTTATATCTTTTCTAATTATCATTATCAGAAAAAATCTAAAGAGGAAAAAAAAAACATTGATTGGTGTCCTTCAAGGAAATAACAAGTAAATCACAACGAGTAGATCACCCAAAACCGCGTCATATATGTATTTCTATACTAATCAGGAAATCAGTTTCTATATATCCAAGTGTTGTCCTGTCTCCTCGTGTCCGTGTTCTCAATCTTATCTATCTTCCTCCTCCTCTCCTCCCTTTTTTTTATCTTGTTTCTTTACCACGTCTCGGTTGTTGTTGTTGTTGTTGTTATTATTTTATTTTATTTTAACTCTTTTCAGACATCTATGGCTACACATCTCGTTTTTGCATTCAGTCAAACCTTGGAGTTCTCATTTATTGTTTTTGTTGTTCATGTTTGTTTATTTGTTGTTGTTGTTGTTGTTGCTGGTTTTTTTTTTTGGTTTTTTTTTTTTTTTGTTTTTTTTTTAAATAAAGACCAATGTTCTCTTCAATAAGGAGTGTCATTTTGTATGCGTATTAGCAGGCAGAAATTCAAAGATTGTTATTTTAATAATTTAACATTTATTTTGAAAGAAATAGAGGGGGAAAAGGAAAGAGTAGGGTTTGGGGGGAGGGGCAGAAACAGAGAGAAAGAGTGAGCAGAGAGAGAAATGAAGACAGATAAGTACATGGAAGGACTCAGAGAAAAAGAGAGAGAGAAAGAGATAGCGTTTGATGAATAGACTGAGTGAGTGAATGAGTGTGAGTGTGTGTAATTTGATCAGTCATCGAACTACTTATTCAAATTAAAATCAAGAAATTTAGAGGCAGGATAGTTTGGAAGGAGTGTCTTCAGGGTTAGACAAAATGTAGAGGCAAGATAGTTTGGAAGGAGTGTATTCAGGGTTAGACACAATTGTTAGGTTGGACTCTTTGGTTGTTGGTTGTTTGTTTGTTTTTTGTTTTTTTTTTAGGTTGTTGTTTATTTGAAATCAGAATGAAGATTATTTGTTTAACTTTTTAAAGTTATGTCGAACTATTTGTATAAAGAAAAAATACGAGAAGGAAAGGAGATGGACAGTATTCACCTTCATAATTATAAAAAAAAAATAATAAGCGCATGAGATTTATAAAATCGATGGCATTCAAGAGTAACCTAGATAAACATTGAGATTGTATTATATGGAAGACTCAAGACTCTTGGAGTGTTGATGGATTTTTGATGAGTCCATACTTAGTACATGTATTACAAGACATAACTGTTTGAATGCTAACCACGGTTTCATCTTGCCGACGCCATAGTTATAATCAACGCGATTGTCCAGGCTGATTGCCTTGGCCTCGCCGATGGAAATCCAATTTCAATACCATTAGTTACTTACGCTATGTGAAACTTGTTGACTGGTGATTAAATATTATATTGTGCGGCGGTCAAAGACATTCAGAAAGATTATCATTCTCGCAGTTGGTATTGAATAAAAAAAAAAAGTTGGCTTGCTGTCATTAAGTCCAAAGAAGGAAGGGCTTATCTTAAATTCACAATAGGCGTAGCATACCCGAAGGCGTCAGTGACATAATTATATACGGCGTCGCATATCAAGGGAGTCAACCCTATATCATATCTGTAGAGATCTATTGTGGAAGACAAAAAAGCATCTTTTCAATTTATTGTTTTGTAAGCTCTAACTCTTACCATTAATGCTTCTTTATATTAAAATTTTTTTTCTACATTTTATATGACCCATAATCGGACAAGATTCGTAGGGAATCAAGAATTGTTTTCGAGGAATTAAAGTGCATACAGATAACTGTCGGTTAGATTTTATAAACACGATGATATCAAAATTTATACAGCACATCTCACAAACGCCGAGATTTTTTGAGAAGTCTACAAAGTCTACAGTCAAATAATCGATAAAGTTGCCATCAGTACTGAAATGGATCGAGTAGTTAGCTCCAGACTACTCTATCGGTGTCGCAGGTTCCGGGCTCAATCCTTGAGTGGGCTACTCGGTGGTGTTGTCGAATCCTATCTAACCAGCCCATGTTCTTGCAGGAAGCAAATGTTCCGTCATCTTAGGAGATTCCACGCGAAATTTAGGAAACGTAAAGCTAATCAAATATTCCGCAGACATGTAGGTATCTTTAACTTTTAGATACATAGATGAAGAGAGTGACGTTTCGGCAACACTTATCTGGTGCCAGTTATATTCTCCATTCTACAGTTGCGCACTTGTCCATTTTATCCTCGTCCCCCAAATGAAAGGGGGTTTTTCTGTTGTTTTTGTTGTTGTTGTTGTTGTTTTATTCCTATCTTATTTTTGTTTTATTTCATTTGCTATTTTATTTTTATTTATTAATTTATTATTATTGTTATTATTGTTATTATTATTATTATTATTATTATTATTATTATTATTATTATTATTATTATTATTATTATTATTATTATTATTATTATTATTATTATTATTATTATTATTACTATTATTATTATCATTATTATTATTATTATTACTATTATCAATTTTTTGGTTGGGGGGGAGGGGCGGGGGGAAGGAGAGCTTGACTAACGTCACTCCGACTCATATCATAAGAAGTAAGAAGTTCATCTGCTTCTGGCTAGGTCTACCGTAACAGATGCTCCAGGCGTGGCGTGTATATATACAGCCATGTACAAATACTTAGTTTCAACTGATCTGTAACCGCAACGGCTCGCCGCTTTGTCTTTTTTTTCCCAACTGGTTAGCTTGCTAAGTCGCCTCATATGGTTTTAGTATGATGTGATTAGAATATTTTTATAGCGTGATCCACCATTAACACGTTTGTCATTCCAATTTTCCCCCTAAGAAGATAGGCAGGGAGAAGACAAAATAAGTTCATCTACTTTCTGACGAAAAAGTGAGAAGAAATTTGGTATTGCACTCAGTGTTTCCTAGTATTAGCATTTGTTGCAGAAGTTGTGTTGATAGTAGTAGTAGTAGTAGTAGTAGTAGTAGTAGTAGTAGTAGTAGTAGTAGTAGTAGTAGTAGTAGTAGTAGTAGTAGTAGTAGTAGTAGTAGTAGTAGTAGTAGTAGTAGTAGTGGTAGTAGTCGTAGTAGTCGTAGTAGTCGTAGTAGTAGTAGTAGTAGTAGTAATAGCAGCAGCAGCAGCAGCAGTAGTAGTAGTAGTTAAAACTTCGCTTCAATCTGAAAGTAAACATCAGATCTCATTAGTTCATTGTAGAGATCGTAATTGAGTTCTTGCGTCGCTTCACCGATTCGCAGTCAATAGCTTGAAGATCATCACAGTGGTTGGCTGACCTAAGGGCACAGATAATCAATCAGTCTGATTATTTACATCAAGCTCTCTTGACGAACCGGAAAATTCTCCTCTACTTTGCCATGACCTAACTTTATTTGGGTCGCTTTCTCTCTGTTCCAAAATCATGTCCATGCGAATGAATGCTTTCTTTGCGTTACAGTATTTATGTCTGTCAACTCATCATCTGAATGTCTTAAAATTCTCTTGATCCGTTTTTTCTTCCTTCTCCCTATTCTCTCTATCTGTTTTTCTTTCATTCAATTTGTCTTTTTATCCTTCCATCTTTATTTCTTAACTTTTGATGTCTGTTTCTATCCATCAAGCTATTTATTTGTCTACTTACATATCTTTTTATCTTTCTGTCTATCTATCTTTCTGTCTGTCTGTCTATCTATATTTTTATTGGGCTTTATATTCTTCCATCTGATCTTTGTGTGTAACCGTAACCTTTCAATCTTCCTCTTGTCTATCAGTGGTTTACAAGCTTTTTTTAAAATCTTTCTTATTTATCTGACGATGTATCTTTTTTTTTTTTTTATTACATTTCACTTCCCCTTTCCTCTTTCATTTTTATTTATTTTTTTTTTTGCGAATATCTCTTCTTCAAATTCCTTGGCTCAAACTTCCCTTCATGATTGTTTAGTGTAACCCGTAAATGCTGTAAATATTATTTGTTTCCTTTATCACGAGATGCTTTGAAGATTTTTCATGTTCACCAGCAGGACCCATCTGTATCTTTCCTGCTCTCATCAGTAGTCCTGTGCCCATTCACTCCTTTTTTTCCTTCTAAATTTGTACTTTTGCCTCTCACTTTCGCTCACTCTCATCTGTTGCATGTTCCTGATCCATCTACCTGTATACCAGTTATTATTGCGGTCTGTGCATCATCTCTCTATGTATGTGACAATTATTTTGTCTTGTCTCTGGCTTTCTTTTTTGTTACTCATTTGATTTGCGGTGGGTTTTTAATCTATTCCTTCTAAGGAAAATGGCAGAAAATCTCTCTGTCTGTCTGTCTGTCTCTCTATCTATCTCTCTCAATCGTTCTCTCTCTCGTTCCCTCCCCCCATCTCTCTTTCATTTCCGGCTTTGCGTTCTCTTCTTTCTATTCTTCTTCTAAAACTGTTTCTCTGTTTCTCTGCAGTATAATAAAACTTACTACATGCGTAGACCAAGCAATAATAGCCTTATAATAATAATAATAATGATAATAATGATGATGATGATGATGATGATGATGATAATAATAATAATAATAATATAATTTATTTAATAAAAGAAAAAGAAGAAAAAAAAACAGAAGAGAAGAGAGAAAGAGACACAGTCAGATAAGATTAAGTAACAGTAAATACATGTCGTTTATATAAACATTTGTGCGGTTATTGTTTTGACGGCAGAGTGCTTGGCTGTTTTAGTGATAGGCAGTATTATCTTGGCCCTTAATATAATTATAACGTACTCTTAATTTAGCAGCCCTTCCTTCCGTCTTCTTCAACCGTTTCGCATTGCCATGTCATCGGAGCGGGACCTAATCGGGCTGTGTTCACGAACTGAATAGATGAAGAAGTCAAGTTAGTTTCGTGATTGATCGATTCTTAGGCCTATGTGTTCTGTAATACGGGCAAGCAACTAAGTCTGTACATCCCCAATCTGTTTTAAAATCCAGTAAAAATTTGCTAAGTCTAAAGCAGCGCTGCTTTGCGGGAATTCACAACTGCCCATTTATTTTAAACCTGCATAAGAATGAATGCTTTAAAGGATTTAATACATAGATATAGATTTGATAAAAGTAGCTTACAATTTACTCTCTTCATGTCACAGCGATTTTAACGTGCAGCAGGAAGGGCAAGTAAAAAAAAAACACTCTTCAACTAACAATAATGTTAAAAATGGGGGAAAATTAATGATAGAGTAGATCTATCATAAATTAAAGGATTACATTTCTTGATAGCTTGAGCTCTTTTGTGACAGGAAACAACAAAGACAACATAGCCTTACTGCGGATGACGGAAGATAGGGACAGGTGGAGAATCATGATCGCCGATGTCTGTTCCAGACAGGGCATTTGAGAAGAAGAAGAGTAGATCTGCATGCAACAAGCTGTGCGTTTTTTGTTTTTGTTTTTCTTTCGCACGTTTCGTTTTCAAACTTTGCGTAAGTTAGTTTTTCGGATGAAAACAGCAGTTTCATGCAAGCCGCAAAAAAAAAAAAAAAATAGCCCAACCTGTCTTGTGTAGTCTTGAACTACATGGCAGCCATGGCCGCAAACCTCAACTTGGTGTTTATTTAAACAACAATCGTTGTTGACACAATTCCTTTGACGAAAACAAAATGGCTGACGGCATATCTTACCTTATTCGTTTTGCCGTGATTCAAACGTACACAAAAGGAAACAAACAAATCAATTGTGATCAAGCAGTAACGTAGTATCAGCTTCAAGCTCATCTCACAAGGCCTAGATCTACGAAACAAGTGTTTTTTTGGTTGTTCTTTTTTTTTTCCTCATCTTGCGTTTAATTGGCCTTTTTGCCTTAATATGTTTTCCTTTCGGTTTTCTTTTTCACGTTCAATTGCTGTTTTGCAATGTCATGTGTAAACCGTAATTCATGTTTACATCGATATGTATTCCCGCAATAACTTAGGTTAATAATACGAGGTCCGTTTCATAAATAAGTTTCCCACCTCCATAAATCAACAACCAAAAGGCATAAGATGATGAAATTTGGCACAGATTGCCTTTAATATCTGACCTATTCAACGTAACATTCACCATTGTTGGCGCATTTCTCTATCCGTTGTAACCAGGCTTTAAATGCAGTGACGTAAGAACATTTGTCCAAGTTCTTTATTGCTACTTTCGTAGCCTGAACAATGTCCTCTTCTGTTTCAAATCGCTGGCCGCGAAGATGTTCTTTCATTTTAGGGAATAGGTGAAAATCACAGGGAGCAAGGTCAGGTGAATAGCGAGGATGCTCCAGCAGTTCCCACTTGTAGCCAGCCAAAACGTCTGTCACTGCCCGGGCCGTATGGACTGGCGCATTGTCGTGGTGAAACAAGATGCCTGACTCCAACAGCCCGGGTCGTTTCTTTCGAATGGCAGGTCTGAGTTTGTCTTGCAGCACCTTCTTGTAGTACTGTGCATTGATTGTGGTGCCTATAGGTACAGGCCAGCGCAGAATCACACCATTCATGTCAAAAAAGATCATGTGCATGACCTTGAGAGCCCCTTGTTTGCGTCGAACTTTCTCTGGACGAGGCTCATCAAAGCCTCTCCATTCGGCTGACTGCCGCTTTGTTTCAGGATCCCAGGAATACACCCAAGTCTCATCACCGGTAATTATCCGACCCAAAAAGTCATTTTGCTCAATTTGAAATCTCCGCAAAAAGTTTCTGGAAAAATTGACCCTTGACTCCTTCCGCTCATCTGTCAGCAAATGTGGAACCCATTTTGAAAACTTCTTCTTCTTATTCAGTTTGTTGGTTAGAACTCTAAACACGGACGTTCTAGACATCGATGTTTCCGTAGAAATCTCCTCACGTTTTTCGTCTGTCATCACTCAATGAAATGAGAACTTTAGAAATGTTTGCATCCCCGCATGCTGTCACAGGTCGGCCAGGACGAGGTTCATCTTCCATGTCATCTCGTCCCTCTGAAACAGCTTTTACCGACTTTCTTACCGTCTGAATAGAAGGAGCATTTTCTCTTAAAACAGTCACTAGATCTTTGTGAATGCATGATGCATCTTTTCCCAAAATAACAAAAAATTTTATGATGACACGGATGTCATATCTTGAAAAATTTTGGTGTGCCGGTGAGCTTTCTATTATGCCGGCCATTTTGCTCCAACGGACTTCAGAAAAGTAAATGCTATTTTGTATCCGTTCAACATAGAGCCACAAAATTTCATTGCGAATTCCCAAAAGGTTTGATCCTTCAGTGTGCCAAATTTCATGTACATATAGCTTAGACGGTTTTGATTTTATAGAGTAGGGAAACTTATTTATGAAACGGACCTCGTACTCCCGAAATTTTGAATGCTCAAAGGGCTTTGAGAATCATGCTTGGCTATCGTAATTTTTTATTTGATTTTCTGTTGTTTTTTTATTTTTTGTTTTAGTCAGATGTGGGGATAAGTTCCAGCTGATTTTGTTCGCAATTCTTATTTTTAATACCATTTTTTGCGGGAAAGGAAGCGACAAAATATCCTGATATCCATAAGCTCGGGCCTTCTTCTGTTGAAATTCCCACGTGAACTTAGTAGAAAAAGATGCAACAGTTTCTCCAACCCACGTCAGTGGAACAGGTGCTTTATTATTATTATTATTATTATTATTATTATTATTATTATTATTATTATTATTATTATTATTATTATTATTATTATTATTATTATTACTATTGTTATCAATATTTTCAAAGAAACAGATTTAATATGTCCAACCTTATTAACCCTTTATATTTTTGTAGGGCGTGTATTTTTCTTTTATGAAAAGTTAATCTTATGAAAACCACAAGGAAATCCCTTCTATTTCTCTATGCCTTTTTTTTTTTTTATTTAACCCAAACAAATATTTTCTCTCGGTAGCAATGTTATTACATTTCATTTTGGGTGGGGCTTGCAAAAATGTTATAAAGTGGATTCCAAGTGGGTCCAAGTCTAGCTAACTTTGTCGCCAACAGAATATATATATATATATATATATATATATATATATATATATATAAAACGCTCTTTTTCAAAGCTAAAATGTAATATGTATATATAATATATTCCCCTCTATAAAATCATAGCGAAGTAGATAAGGAATACTATTCTATCTACTACCGCTTTATAAATTAAAATTTTTCTTTCGAGTACTTATAGGTTGTTCAGAACACTAGAGTGAAACTGGGTATAATATAACAATTATATAGATTATAATAAGGAAAAACGAACATTATTTTATCGATTACTCAGTACTTGGAGACAAATCAAATCATATTACATAGCTGCTCTGAGATTCTCTCATTACTGAATGACGTTCTTCTATTGCAAAATATCACACCGGTAAGTCAAAATAATCGTCGTAACTACAGCATAAAGCAACCTCGGCTCTTTCTCCAAAGTTACGCCGCCCACGGTTTGTAGCAGTTCCGTTCTAATCTAAAAATAGTCATCCCGAAATACCGTTTTCTTTCTGTTCTCACTGAACGAGTCTCGCAATGTGTGTTTAATACTTTTTTCGGACTAAACCCAAGAGACGTGCGTTTACCATCGCAGCCAAAGTTAATATTGAGAGTAAAAGCCAAAACAAAACAAAAAATTGCTGAAGCCAATGTCACCTCAAACTATTAGCTTGACGTAATGACATCCTTGCACGGGCAGGTAAGGCCTTAAAATCCACTGTGACAGTCCTGTTGCCTCGAACGTCAAGTAAAACATGCATGTGGATGCAAAGCCTTTCTCTCCATCCCTTTTTTTTTTTTTCTTGCCTTCATGTTGTAGGTTTCTAAACTTTCTTCGTTTTTTTTTTTTTATCTTTTTTGCTGTTCTTAAATTTCAACATTTTGCCTAAACACTGAACGAAAAGTGTCTATAAGTTATTTATTCTTTCTATCTCTGTTTCTCTGTTTTGCTGTGCCCCTCCCTCTTTCTCACCCTCCTTTATTTCTCTGTATTTTCCACACATTCTAATTATCGTTCTTTCAGCTCTTCGGTTCTTTGAGTCCCGCACTAAATACTCATTCCCTTCTCTCTCTCTCTCTCTCTCTCTCTCTCTCTCTCTCTCTCTCTCTCTCTCTCTCTCTCTCTCTCTCTCTCTCTCTCTCTCTCTCTCTCTCTCTCTCTTTCTCTCCCTCCCTCTCTATCTCACTCACTCACTCTCTCTCCAACGGTCTATTTATTTATCTATGTCTTTTTTCTCCTCTCATCCTCTTTCAAATATTTATCCATTATCTTTCTCTTTACACATCCATTTACTTTGATTACCTTAATATTGCTCTCATTTGCCCTCTCTCCACTATTGACTCAATCACACTGGTATGCTTGCCTGTCTCTGTGTGTTCGCATCTGTTTCTTCCTCTTTCTGTCTTTGTAGGTGTCTCTCACTCCGTCTCTCTCTCCCTCCCTCCCTCTCTCTCTCTCACTCTCTCTCTCTCTCTCTTTCTCTCCCTACCTTTCCTTTAGAAAAAAAATTCTGCTTCTTCTAATACAGCTAACGGCACGCCCCTTCCTCGCTAAAATTGCTCAAACCGTTTGTAATCGTGTAAGATTGAAAAAGGTATATCGTGTAAGGTTGAAAAAAGTATATCGTGTAAGATTAAAAAAAGTATATCGTGTAAGATTGGAAAAGGTATATCGTGTAAGATTGAAAAAAGAATATCATTCTGTTGACAAATTTCGGTGGCGGAGACAATTAAAACAATACAAAAAGAAAGCACTCGTCTAAGATGAGTAGGAAAAATGTCCAGGCTGTATCGAAACCTACGCCATCTTTGGCTGCGCCTGGGTTGTTCACTCTGCTTCACCCTGCCTGACGGAGGCTTGTTTGATCTGAGTAAGCATCTAAGTTCACACCATCTGTACGGATAAAAATCAGTTTATGTATCCATTTTTTCCTGCTATTAGTTGATTGAGAAAAGATATTCATACTTGTGTGTCTTTGTATGCCTTCTTTTCACACTTTTCTTTCTTTTTCATTTCTTGTCTTCTACATTCTTATAAAAAAATACTCAAAGTGTCTTCAAAGTCCAGTCTTTAGCGCATTTTACTCTTTTAAGATGAATCCTTGTAGATATTGGGTATACTCTTTCACTTTATTTATAGAAAAGTCCTTAGCTCTTTGCTTTCATTTGTAGAGTGTGTGTGTGTGTGTGTGTGAGAGAGAGAGAGAGAGAGAGAGAGAGAGAGAGAGAGAGATACAGAAAGATAGGCAGACGACGTATAAACAGGTTGAGACAGAGAAATTACGTGGAAGACCTAGATAAAGAGATAGATGGTGATGATAGCCAAGGGAAGAGAGATAGAGACAGGTTCACGCGCGCGCGCACACACACACACACACACACACACAAGCGTCTTGACGTCACCAGACAACCATTACAGTGTATATTGTTTGTCTTTAAAAGCCCAGCACTAAAGTTAACGACCGTGGAGCAATTCCGTTTGTCACATAGGGTGAGCCAGCCACAGCAGCCAGTGCAGTCCCTCGCGCTTTCAGACGATGTCGTGTCTTCCGTCGAGTATGATTTCCACGTTAGGTGATCGATGGAAAACCTCGAGATCCATTTACATACACTTTCTCTCCAGATTCTGTAGATTGTGGATGATAATACAGCGTGTGTGAGCGTGTGGGTGAGTGAAATCGAAAACGTGTGAGTGGAATTAGGTTTGTCACTCGTAAAGCCTCGGCTGCGCGTTGTCTGTCTAGCGCGAGTCAGCTCGACTGGCACCGACATGCACAATCAAATATGTAATACTGGATGGATTAATAGGATGAGAAGAGAAGAGGAGAGGGAGGGAGGGAGAGAGAGAGAGAGAGAGAGAGAGAGAGAGAGAGAGAGAGAGAGAGAGAGAGAGAGAGAGAGAGAGAGAGAGAGAGAGAGAGATCAGGTTAGGCTGGGCTTAGAGAGACTTGGTGGATGGATAATGTTGTGGTTGCTAAGCTGTGATTCTCTTCTTACGGGTTGTAAGCAGCTCGACTTGAAAATAGGGGGGAGGAGGTAGGTATGGAGGGCATTTAGGCTTAGCTCTGCGTAGAAATAATCGAGACGATGATAATCATGGTCGGTAAAAATTGATGGATCGGATGCGATGATTACTATTCTTTGTGCGGTAATTCTTTGCAAGAGAGTTCTCTGCTTGTCAAAATGACAGACGAAGAAATTGTTCATGCGAAATGATCACGAGAGGAGGACGAACAAGAAGGATAAGAAGCAGAAAAAAAAGAGCAAGAAAAAGAAGAATATGAATAAGAAGAACGAGAAGAAGAAGAAGAAGAAGAGAAAGAGGAAACGAGAACGAGAAGGAGGAGGAGAAGACAGATAACAAGAAGAAATAGAAGATAGGAACAAAAAACAGGGTTTGTATAGCAAGAAGAAAATATCTGAAAATTTGCTTTTTGGTTAATTGTCACGTTGACTTATTTGCAATTAACATGTGAGAGCGAATTTTTATTATGCCACAAAAAAAAGAAAGGAGTCATCAATACACAAAGATGTGAAGTAATTAGAACAGGACTGGTATGCTATACTGTTAGTCTTTTGAGTGAGGAAGATAAAGACAGCGTTTTATTATTATGGCCATAATCTCATTTTCTTCTTAGGCGTATGGAAGAAAGCGGTAGAGAAAACGCTGAAAAAGTTTTTGCTCTTTCGGTTTTTTTTTGTTTTGTTTTGTTTTGTTTTGTTTTTTTTTTAAATTGTAAACTATGGTGGTTAGCACAGTTTGCATAAATAAGGCTATGAAAGTTAGCAAAAGGGCAGCTGGTTAGATTGTTGAAGATTGATTTGTATAATTTGATTTAATTTTTTTCTATAACTTCAGTCACCTTGCTTGCTTAAATTTGATCTTAGTGTTTGTCATGTTTAATAAACGGAAGAGGACAGCTTGTGCCTGAAGTAGCCCTTGTTTTTCAGGTGTTGTTTTTTTTTTTTTTAATTGTGAAGGACCATCAATGCAAAATTAATGAGGTACCTGATTATAATTGGACCTAGCTACAGATCAGTAACATTTCCTGATTAAACTGCACAGTACAGTAGAATACTCTGTGTGTCAAACCGAAATTCTCTGGAATGTTAGTTAAAACGTAATGCCCTTCAGTCGAGGTAAGGAATATTGCAAGAGAAAAAGGCTGGGTGCAAATTTGGACCCATAACCATTACGTTTAGCCATCGATTTTGTTGTTTGTTTGTTTTTTTTGTTTTATTTTTTTTTAAACCGACTTTGGCTCAATAATGTTTTGCTGTATTTTGCGTTTAATATGGTAATTTGTAAAGGAAAACGGCACTTTTAAAATTTATAACCATCTTTAAGCATGCACTCTTGTTTTAAACGTTTTACCTTCGGCTTTCGTGATTGTATGGAGAAGAGTTGAAAGTCGTATCTGTGCGGCATTCACCGAAGCATTGAACTTCGATCTCGAAGAACAAATCACGGGCTGCA
This sequence comes from Elysia crispata, assembly GCA_033675545.1. Classification (NCBI taxonomy): domain Eukaryota; kingdom Metazoa; phylum Mollusca; class Gastropoda; family Plakobranchidae; genus Elysia; species Elysia crispata. The sequence continues at coordinate 102,447 of JAWDGP010000919.1, forward strand.
AATAGACCCCCTATTTTGCGCAGTTATTTCGACTTGACTGGTAGTCTGAAAGTGAATTTTTGCTTGAGGTATAATCTTTGTGCTGTTATAGAAGAAATGATTTGCGAGCATTGAAGATGGAGTCGAAACAGTGGTATCGATCCAGTGAAGTTTGTTTCAACAGACCGCTACTGTCTCTTTGAATGAGAGAGTGTCGTCATGTTTTGTGCCAATAATTCCGTCAAGTTTTGTGTCACGGCCTTGCCCTTTTGCAAAGCGATCCACGATTGATTTCTGTTAAGAAAGGTCAAAAGGTGATCGTGGTGAATAACAGGGACATGTTTTTTTTTTTTTTTTTGTTGTTGTTTTTTTTTTTTCAAAAGTGCCTCAAAGGGCGAATAAAACATATTATCATGTACTATAACTCTTAGCTGCTCGTATAAAATTTTTGTAGTGTGCATGTTTACAATAATGATTGCTGTACAAACGGTGGACAGTGCGAGAAAACGTATGTAACGCTTTCATCTAACATGTCTTAACTTCAATCTGGGCTGAGAGGATCATTTTGTAAATCGATGTGCCAAACATGCATTGGATGAGTCATCCCTACAAGGCGGCTTGTTCTGAGAGAGAGAGAGAGAGAGAGAGAGAGAGAGAGAGAGAGAGAGATAGGGAAGAGTGAGAGAGGGAGAGAAAGGGGGAGGGGGGCAAAGAGAGAGGAAGAGAGATGGAGAGAGAGAGGGAGGGAGAGGGAGAGAGAGAGAGCAAGAGTGAGAGAGGGGGAGAGAGAAATGGAGAAAGAGAGAGGAAGGGAGAGAGAGCTAGAGCAAACAATGGGACTCAGAGGAGTTGAGAAAACTGAGTGTCTATTGTCTATCGTGACACTGTGTATGTATGTGTGAGAGAGAATAGTTGCATAGGAAGCTGAGGTGGTTTCTTGAGAATGGACTGTAAGGTAATTTTCTCTCCGATCGAAATGAAAATGACGGGGCGAATGGACTTAATATCTTATGAGGTAGAACTATGATATTCAGCAAGGTGTAAGATGTTCTTTAACTTCTTTCAAAAACGCGCTATGAGAAATGAAGAACCTTGATAAAAGATTAGAGAAAATCCAAACTAGTGCATAACCACTATTGCCTCGTTTGCTTAAGACTGATATTAACATTTGGAGCATAAAGTTCTGAGTATGGGTTTGATTCTTGGAAGAATTTGGTTTCAATAGTTTATCAATTTGAATAAAACTCAACCGAATTTTTAGGGTGAAATCATGGGTGGCAACTGAGTGAGTGTCATTTTATTATCCCAGAACAATCAGTCTATACAATGCAAATTAAGTTTATGATTATCCTTCCATAGTTATCTATTTCACAAAAATTTTCAGCAAAGTCAAGATAAATCGAAGCAAGAAATCACTTTGCCTGGTGAATAAGTCAATAGTTATTTAGTGTGTGTTTGTTTAGTGTTCGACCTTTATTTACTATCGCCATTGTGTAGTGAAGAACTTCCAAAATTATCTTATGTGAATGTAAAATTTTGCTTTACCGTCTGTTTTTTTTCTCCTCTGTATATAATAAAAAATTATAGTACTCTCTCTCTCTCTCTCTCTCTCTCTCTCTCTCTCTCTCTCTCTCTCTCTCTCTCTCTCTCTCTCTCTCTCTCTCTCTCTCTCTCTCTCTCTCTCTCTCTCTCATCTCTCTTTTTCTCTTTCTCTCTTTCCATGAAAGATAATATGTGTGGTCCGCTTGCCAAATTAATGCTTCAACTTTTTCGATAATCAAAATATAATGATAAAAGAATGAAACTCTGAGATACTGCTGACTGCATCATTTTTTTTAAAGAAAACAACCAATATACCTGAAAATCTATTAGCGCAAATCTTGAGAATCAAAAGGGTCGATGCGTTACTTTTCAGATTGGATAAGACTGAGCTGGACTATAAAATTTAAGCTAAGAAGGATAAATAAATTAGAGTTATGATTTTTACAGTGGTTAATAACATATCCTTGACAGAATGAATCAGTTCAAACTTGTTTATTCCTGCTTTTATTTTTTCTTAATGAGTTATATTAGAATATCAGGGGATAATAGCACAATGTTAGCTTTACAAATTAGCCAAAGAGATCTTATTAAAGTTCTACATTTTACAAATTATATTTATGATACTGGAATACATAATAAAATTGTATATTTTGGGACGATTTAGAATTAACAAGGGAGGCTGCCATGCGCCTAAGAGTTGGCGAAGATAAATATTCAGGGGTTATTTCCCATGGATTGTCCAAGAACGCGGAAAATCGCAATACTTTTTTTTCCCACCGTACTTCGTTCTTTTTTGCCGCCCAACCCCTTCCCTCACACATATCACACATTCATTTATACCCGCATGCAAGTTCACGTTTTTTCTTCTTCTTCTTCTTCTTCTTCTTATTGTTATTATTATTATTATTATTATTATTATTATTATTATTATTATTATTATTATTATTATTATTATTATTATTATTATTATTATTATTATTATTATTATTATTATTATTATTATCGTTGTTGTTGTTGTTGTTGTTGTTGTTGTTGTTGTTGTTGTTGTTATTATTATTATTAATTTTTTTCTGATTTAGAAAAAAAATATTATAAATTGCTCCTTTTGGCGAAGGGGTATAGTGCCTGGGTTAGCAATACATCCAAGATGAGAGTGTGTGTGTGAGTTCGAATCTGGCGCTGTCCAAAAAAAAAAAAAAGATAGCAGGGAGACATCTGGGATTACCTAGGTGTGGTCCTCTTAGAGTGTCAAAAGTGAAGGGCCAAAACACTTGCTATAAGGGGGGGGGGGGGGGATTCTTCTCTGTAAATTCACTATTATCTAGTTCCCCAACGAGTTTCTACTTACTCCATATCAATAATAAAGATTTCCGTATTTGTGCCGAAAAAAAAAAATAGATTCTTATTCAAGTATGCATGTGATCTTGCAGTTTGAGAAATAACCTTGAAATTCATAGTGACGGTCAGTCTTGAGTTCAACCGATGCCAACGCTAACAGGAATCCTTAACTATGCGCTGCCTTACTGGCGCTACATCCCCACTATATTGCCTGCTTAAAGCAATTGTAATACTTTGAGAAAAAAAATGTGCTTATGCGGTTAATCTATCTTGGACTATTAGTCTTTGTACACGTGAGCATTTTTTCAGAGGTTCTTAAAAAGTAATTACAATACTCAGAATATTCCCTGCTCTTATCTCCATGAAACTTTGATTAACGCTGAAGTTGAGATTCGGTAACCTAAATGAATTCTGATAAAGGGCATCGTGTAGGATGTCTACACTGACAGCTGTTCTCGAAGGTGTAGGATCTCTTCAGTTACTGATGCCCGACGGTTGCTCTGCAATACGTCTAAAGTTTTCAATGACTGTTGCGTGTGAGGAATATCTTCAGTGACTTGCGTGTGTGGGATGTCTTCAGTAACTGTTGCGTGTGGGATGTCTTCAGTAACTGTTGATTGTGTGGGATATCTTCAGTAACTGTTGCTTGTGTGGGAGATATCTTCAGTAACTGTTGCTTATATGCGATGTCTTCAGTGACTGTTGCTTGTGTGGGATATCTTCAGTAACTGTTGCCTGTGTGGGATATCTATAGTGACTGTTGCTTGTGTGAGATATCTTCAGCGACTGTTGCGTGTGCGTGATATCTTCAGTAACTGTTGCTTGTGTGGGATATCATGAGTAACTGTTGCTTGTGTGTGATATCTTCAGTAACTGTTGCGTGTATGGGATATCTTCAGTGACTGTTGCTTGTGTGGGATATCTTCAGTGACTGTTGCTTGTGTGGGATATCTTCAGTGACTGTTGCTTGTGTGGGATATCTTCAGTGACTGTTGCGTGTGCGGGATATCTTCAGTGACTGTTGCTTGTGTGGGATATCTTCAGTAACTGTTGCTTGTGTGAGATTTTCAGTGACTGTTGCTTGTGTGGGATATCTTCAGTAACTATTGCTAGTGTGGGATGTCTTCAGTAACTCTTGCTTGAGTGGGATGTCTTCGGTGACGTTTGTCTTCATAAACTTATCAGGCGTAATCGTGATGATCCGTGGCTAATTATACTGTTTCTGGCTGCCTCCATGGCTTTTGTATGACCAGGTGAAGTACATGTACCTCATAACCTCTTTCTGATATCATTTTTTCTTTCAACCTTTAATATCTACACACATATCCCAGAGCTATGCTTAACTCGATTTTTTTATTCCTATGTCGATCATTCCTCAGTTTCCAGAGCATGGTTTCTATAACACAGTGGACAAGATTTTGCTGTTCCGCCATGATGCCAGCGATGGCAACATTCTACGGAAAATCACGTCTCCTACTGAAGTCAAAGAGGGATGTCTGGTGGAAGTCGTGTTATCAGGTAAGGTATTGTAAGCCAATTCCAACACTAACTAAGATGAGCGTGACCACAGCTTTAACTTTTTTGTTTTTAGCTTTTTCAATAAGATGGGCCATTACCACATTTAAAACCATGTACGAAATTATTATACAAAATAACTTCTAATATTGTTGTTTGTAATCTGTTCATATAATAATAAATTCTACAAGACGGTCGAGATTTGCTGGTAGCGTTTGATTTTATGCCGTCATTCTCACTACGATGTCATATTTAATTTTTGTACAGATGGTATTTGAGTAATGCAGTTTTTTCTCACAATGACATGTCCCAACTCCTACCCCCCCCCCCCTTTTTTTTTTTTCCCCCATTTTTTTTTTAGACTTTTTAAAAATAACTGATACCGTATTATTATATCAAATCATTTTCACCCATTTGCGTCTTTGGATTCTTAAAAAAAAATTTTTAATGAACATTTGGTGTATGCCTGAACAACAATACACACCGATAACTTTCGGTAATCCTCAATGGTTACAGCTGTTGTTTTTTTTTTTTTTTTTTTTTTTTATGATTTACCAAACTTTCTGGTCACCTTCATATCATAATACCTGAATGTTACGCTCAGTGCAAGCATAATTATATATGTATATATATATATATATATATATATATATATATATATATATATATATATATAGAGAGAGAGAGAGAGAGAGAGAGAGAGAGAGAGAGAGAGAGAGAGAGAGAGAGAGAGACAAACACAGACAGACAGACAGACAGACATATAGATATAGAGTCGGAGCGGAGAAAATTAATGGCTCTTTCCATAACACGTGACCTCCCATGGAGGCCGTTTGCATTTCCTATACGTCATTGGGATTTCCCGTCATCCTCCCGATATATTTGGAATACTCAATTTCTCCGCAGGAACACTCCTCGATTTGGGCAGCTGGTACTCACGAATCCTCTTCAGGAAAATAAATGACCAAATTAGTTGGTTACTATTTTTAGCCGCCGAGGTTTTCGGAAGATTCAAATCTCCTGACGGTTGGGATTTCGAAATATCAAACCTCTGATGACATCTTGCGTGAGCTTTGGTCTTGTGTACTTTTGTACATGTTGTCCAAGATTTTAATTCTTTTAGTTCCCTTCATTTTTTTTTATTTATTTATTTGCTTACAGTTTTTTTTTTTGTTTTTTTTTTTAACTTTGAAACGTATTTCAAAATGTGAAGCCATTCTTATGATATGGATATTCCTATCACTCGATGTGCTGTGAGAGATCATCACTTGCTACAGTCTCATTCTATCTGATGGGTCACAATGACACTGCCACACGCGGTTCTGTAATCTTTAATTAGAGCCCAGATCACAAGCTAGCCTGTCACCAGGATCCTCTTACAAGCAACGCCACGGCAATGGGGAAGATTAGCTCTACAAGTGGAGGCTTATTAAAGTCATCTCGCTCCATAAGCGAAGACTTATTAAAGTCCAAATATCTAAGCCCGTGCCTGACATATTACCGAATGAATAAGTATATCGTAAAACCAGATTGGTTCAGAGCGACTTAGCAATATTGGTACATTAAGAGAAAACTTGATAGCAGAGCTCTAACAACACATTTATTGAAGAGAAGTGCCGGGGACCAAGTAATTGACCACTATGGTATATATGTGACCAGGCCTAGCGTAGAACTAGTTACCAACCTTTATTTACCGTCCGTCGTGAAACTTGAGTGCACTTACTGACACTAAAAGCTTCTGGTGCGTAAATCGCGCGCGTGCCTCGGTGGTTTTTTTTTTTCTTAAATACAACGAGAGCTTCCAACATCACTGCCGTCCATTTTGCTTTCACCGCAGACGCCTATTTCAATATAGTCGTCCTTGATACTACTCCAAGTTTGGTCATACCTGTCGGACATAATGGTTTTCTAGAATTGAAAACGCTCTAGACGATCGACATTTCTTTTTGTGTATGTATTTTTCAAAATTAAAAACCGGCGTTTCTGTGACTTCTCTGCCGATTCATATTGTGTTCGCTTCGAAGGTGAAAATTCCTTAAGGAGGAGGAGAAGAAAGGATGAAAAAAGAGAAAATAAGAAAAAGGAAGAAGAAGGAGGGGTAAAAAAAAAATAGAAAAAAGTGATTAGTAACTCTCACACTGACATTGATCGCAACTGAGGTGATCATCCTTTCTTCAGCTAAATGAACTCAATAGAAAATATGTGCGTTGAAATTTCTTTTGAGGAAACAACGAGGGCTAAACTTCAATGGCATATAATTGATTATTAATGCACTACTTTTGTTTTGCTAAAGAGAGAAACAACGTCCAAAATCTGATGCATAGTTTACTATTACCTGAATATGTTTTGCCGGAAGAAATTATCTCACATCATGAAAATTTGATCCCACGAAAAAAAAAAAAAAAAAAACGTTTTTAAGGTCGCTAAATTTGAACTTGGAAAGGTTTATAAAGTGATCTTATTGATACATAATGAGTTGCCAGTTTCGGGAAGCACGTGACACCTGTGTTTGTTTACTTAGGCCGGTATTAATAAATGAGCAGAGGCTTCACGGTGGATCATAGCCGAGTAGAGGCTTCACGATGGATCATAGCCGAGCAGAGGCTTCACGATGGATCATAGCCGAGCAGAGGCTTCACGATGGATCATAGCCGAGCAGAGGCTTCACGATGGATCATAGCCGAGGCTGCGCAAGGAACAGGCCGAGTCACAAATTAATGGGCCGAGCAGCCGAAATAAACAAACCTTTGCAGTAAGCGTAAAAGAGAGCTATAACATTGAACAACTTGGCAAAGTTAGGACAGTTAGATATGTTTGTTGAGTTGACCTGTGGATTGAACTATAAGTGCGTTCTGAGCATATTATATTATGTGCGGCGTGTGTGTGTGTGTGGGTGTATGTGTAGATCTACCCATTTATCAGTTTACCGGTTAAACTGTCAAGCTATCGATTGATCTATCTCCCTGTCCTTCTTTCCACCTCGCCGATTTTCCTCTGTCTATCAGTATTTCTGGTGGTTGCCACGGAATCGCTTATTTGTAAATAAATCTTGACATTTATCTTTTTCAATCATTCTGTTTAATGATCTTTCGATTAATCTATCTATCTAGTTATTTATATATATATATATATATATATATATATATATATATATATATATACACACACACACACACAGACACATACACATACATTTCCTTATATCTTGAAAATAAGGCACTAGTCAATTATTGATAAAACATAGCGTGCAGACCTGGCCATAAAACTTTTTTTTTTTTTATTCGCCAGATCTCTGTGCAAAAAGACAGACCTAGGGCAAATAACTTCTTCTTGTAAATATAGAGCAAATATTTATTATTTGACAAACCGGATAGGCCCCCATTCCTCCTCAGATCATACGATCTGTGGTGTACGATATGTCGATGGTGAACTAATTTTAATTAAATAAAAAATATCGGCGGGGGCCAAAACAGCCCGCTAGACATAAAAGAGGCACACAAACATTACATGCGAATTCTTAAGGGGGCAGGCTGACTGGGGCAGACAAACAAAATATCCTGAGCAATCACGCGAAAATCAGGAGACAAAAAAAAAAATGAATTGTTGACAAAATATAGAGAGCCTGGGGCATCTTTGCCGAGCAACATCGACATTTTAATCTGGTCGTGTTCATTATTTTCGTCAAAGAATTTTACACTTTCCTCTTCGGCGGTTTCCGGAGCCGAACTCAACGTCAAGTGTCTGAGAGAAAAGTTTAAAACTAAAATAAATCAACTGCGGAATAGCTCGTATTTTTCATCCTCCCTCACCTCTCTTTTTTCCTCCCAAATTTATTTTAAAATTTCTGCTATCAAGTTAAGTCAGATGATAAAAGATCAAAAAGAAGAGGAATCGGAAAAATATGAATAAGCAAAGCAAGAAAGATTGAAGTACGAACGGCAAATGAGTTTCGGTCAAATCTAAGGGAAAAACAAAGACGTTTCTGTTTTATTTAATATTTGAGGGCTGTATCTTATTGTATGCAACATGAAGCGATGGGTGTAGAAAAGGCCTGAGGAGTCAATTCAGTTAGTAATGGTTCTTGAAAATGGACAGGCTTCATATTTTAATCATGATGGATTTTAAGCGTTGGAAAGGATAAATTCTGAAGATTTTGTACAAACGATTGTTGTTAAAAATAGCATTAATACCGGTACTTCTTGTAGTAGTAGTAGTAGTAGTAGTAGTAGTAGTAGTAGTAGTAGTAGTAGTAGTAGTAGTAGTAGTAGTAGTAGTAGTAGTAGTAGTAGTAGTAGTAGTAGTAGTAGTAGTAGTAGTAGTAGTGGTGGTGGTAGTGGTAGTGGTAGTAGTAGTAGTAGTAGTAGTAGTAGTAGTAGTAGTAGTAGTAGTAGTAGTAGTAGTAGTAGTAGTAGTAGTAGTAGTAGTAGTTGCTGTTGTTATTGTGGTTATCGTTCTTTTTGTTAGTGTAGTCGTCGTTGCCGACGTCATTATCATCATTTAATTTCAATCCGATGAAACGTGTTATATTCTCAGCTAAATAAAAATTTGCGCCTACTGCCTTATTCCATATTTCGACGATCACCTCCGCTAAAGATATAAACTTTCTACCTACGCCAATGACTGCTTTTGGGTTTTAACGCTGGGTTTGTGTAATTAGTTTCATCTTATCAGGTTCCAGGAGAATTCTCAACCCGAGATAGTGGCTTTCCGTGTGATTAAGGATAATTATGGTTGATTAGATGGGATCCAGCCCCATTACGAGATGATACAGTCTGGATTCGAATTCAAACCTGGCAAGTGTCAGTCCAACTCTCTCCCGACTGACGTCCTTTATCTTTGAGGGGTTGATGTGATAGTTCTCGCTCTGGAGAAGGCATTTTGTTGTTGATGTTGTTGTTGTTGTTGTTCTTTTTGTTGTTTTTTTTGTTTTTTGTTTTCTACAATTTTAATATTTAGCGCTTTTTTTTTCTTTTTTAAACTTTGCTACGGAACATTTCAGTTTACATTACAATAATTGATTCATTTCCTGTTTTTTGTTTGCTTTGGGTTTTTTTTTCTTTTCGTTTTTTGGTGGGTTTTTTTTTTACTTTGTTCCGTGACATTTTTGGGTTACATTTAAATAATTGATGATCTGCTATTCATTTCTTGTTTTGTTTTGTTTTTTGTTTTTCTTATATTTTTGTTTGTTTGTTTGTTTTTATTTTTATAACTTTGCCTCTAACATTTCGAATTATATTAACATAATTGATGATCATGTGAATTTTATATTCATTTAGATTTTTAAAAAGTGCAATCAAATGTGTCCAAATGAATTGTCAACGATTCCACCCTAAACTTTTTTTAAATGAGGAAGTAGTCTGCATTTTGAAAATGCGGTTCTTTCTTGAGCTAATCTGTGAAGTCTTGTTTTTCTTTTTTTTTTTTTGTTTTTGTTTTTTTTGTTTTTTTCCGCGTCTTTTTTTTAACTTAGTGATTCAAGGACAGAATAGTCTTTCAGCTGTGGTTTTTTTTCCCTAATTTCCCTATGTTCGGAACACTGCATCATTTTTTCAGGTTAAATAATGCGCCTCTGACTCTCTCAACATTGGCATTCAGCTTTTTGGTCCCTAAACATTTTGGATTCGTGTCGAATAGTTTTGCTTTGACTGCACTGCGGTGGTCTTTGAATTTAGAACCTGAGAATTCATTCTCAACTTTGAGCACTTTACGTTGTTTCATCTTTTACCATTATCTCCCTGATAAATCTAACCTTCACACTAATAAATACCTTTATATGTCGACTATTTCTTTCTTCTCCATCCGTTTTGTTTCGATGTCACTCTTGGATCATTTCACGGTCTAAATGTTGTAGATAAGGAATCACAAGTCCCTTAGAACGACGTTATCCTTTGTGAAACATACCAATGAAGTTAAAAAAAAAAAAAAAAAAAAAACTCTAGTTCATTGGGGGAAAAAATCTAGAATTTATTTTGCACAGTGCCCTGAAATTATGCAAGATTTTTTCTTTTCGGGATCTCTGAAGAACGAAATCTTTTTTTAAAATTTTAATGATGTTCGGTTATTACGTATTTCAAAGACATTTTAAAAAGCGGTCGTCCTCTCTGCTAACATTACGAAAAAGTCATGCTGTGAATCATTAAACGACCTTCAACTTGGCGTGACGTACGTCGCGCCATACGAAACAAGCTCATCAAATAAAAGCTCCCTTAGGACCCTATCGATATTTTTTTTTTGGAGAAAATTTTGTTGAGTTTTTATTTATTAATTTTTTTAAGAGCGTTATTATTACGGCATATAGAGGGAACCCTGAGGAACAACACTTTATCGATTTGGTGATGCTTTTTAGATTGATGAGTAGGGTTTTTTTGTTTTTGTTTTCTTTTTCTGGAATGTTTTCAATATGTCTGAGTGTATAACCGTAGAGTATTAAAGAGAGAACTGGTTGTATAACCGCAGAGTATTAAAGAGAGAACTGGTTGTATAACCGTAGAGTATTAAAGAGAGAACTGGTTGTATAACCGTAGAGTATTAAAGAGAGAACTGGTTGTATAACCGTAGAGTATTAAAGAGAGAACTGGTTGCATCATGCTGAGAGCGCTCCTCATTTGTATCAATCTCCCTCTTTCCTGTCTCTCTCTCTCTCTCTCTCTCTCTCTCTCTCTCTCTCTCTCTCTCTCTCTCTCTCTCTCTCTCTCTCTCTCTCTCTCTCTCTCTCTCTCTCTCTCTCTCTCTCTCTCTCTCTCTCTCTCTCTCTCTCTCTCTCTCTCTCTCTCCCCCCTCTGTATCTATCTGTCTTTCACTGGTGCTCATTATCTTTTTTTCCCTTATCTTTTACTAGAATTATCTCTTCATCCTAGCTCTTTTCTCTATATATGTCAAAGCCGTTTTATCCAGGTTTTCACTCAGGTAAGTAGAAATTCATGGAGGAGCTAGATAAAAGGGGTTTCTTCTCTGAAGACTCTGTTATCCAGCTCCTCCTTCAGTTTCTACCTACCTATGTCTTATATTGTCCTTGAAACCGGCCCAGTGGCAAATGACCATTTTTTTCCGGGCAACGAAGTGAACAATGAACAAACAGCACGATGAACAAACGCGTGGCAACAGACAAAATAATGAACAAACATGTCATCACAATCTGTCATCAAACAACACACTGAACTCTAAAAAATTTTAACTCTTGGCAACAAGAAGCTCAATGAACAAACATATTTTTTTGCAAATTTAGCAAATTCAATTAAAAAAAAAAACAAGTTCCCCTCGCAACATACAACACATATAATATATCATTGATTTCTCACTGGCAGCAAACAGCATGCATACTTGAAACAAAAACAAAATATTGAGAAATGTTATCGAACATCAAGATAAATAAACAAATTATCACCGACTGGCAAACAACCAGCGTATTTCTTTGACCATCAGCAAACAGCGCAATGGGCAATTGAATCGGACAAATAATTAATAAGTATACACATTATCCTCTCTGGGGACTAGTCATTCGCGGAATTAAAAACTACGGCATAGGGAAAGGAAGGTTGCTCCGTTCGAATCATCTCTCTCTCTCTCTCTCTCTCTCTCTCTCTCTCTCTCTCTCTCTCTCTCTCTCTCTCTCTCTCTCTCTCTCTCTCTCTCTCTCTCTCTCTCTCTCTCTCTCTCTCTCTCTCTCTCTCTCTCTTCTCTCCCCCCTGACATCCGACATTAGATGGTTTTCCGGTTTGGGCACGCTCTAATCAAAAGATGAGGTCGCGGATCGAATCACGGCCATATCGATAGCAGATCTCCTCACTGCAGTGGGGATGTTTTGGTTTAAACCATGCGTGCGTTAGTGGTTCGTTTATTCAGTTCCAACCACTAGGATCATCGCCAGCTGACGATTTTGGAGCCTGTTCTTGTAGGACTGCCCTGCCTAACGAGAATTTCTTCCTACAAAATGGGGCATTGATCATCTTCCATTGGTAACATAATACGAGAAGTGCAATTTGACTGTTGGCCGGTAATGATCTTGATGAGGATGACGATGACGAAGATAATGAATTAATGATGATGGCGATTATGAAGATTTACATGAGAAAAAAACATTTTAATAAAGGCGTATCAAATTTTCAGAGAGACTAATGGACCATTTAACTATTTAAAACTAATATTGTTATAATGGTGGTGAAGATGATCATCGTTGTATTTGATTTTTATCTTGTCGTTTATTTAATGAGTAGATCATCTTTCAGCTTTCATCTATCTGTCTGTCGTCTTTTCGCTCTTTACATCAGTAATGGCTTTTTTTTCTATTTCTGTTTCTCTTTTTTCCAGCTTTTTTCTCAATATTTATCACCTACTCATTCCAACAAAAGTCATCGATGGAACAAGCCGGGCTTAAGGCGCTCTCGAGCCTCTGGACGTATACTCTGCGCATGTCCATTTAAATGAAATTCACGCAAAAAGTCCAATGTCACACTCTTTCAATAATTACAAAGGCTGCTCATCTCCAGCAAGCCATCACAAAATAAATATGGTTCCTTTTAAAAGCTCGCTTTGTATAAACGCGCGCCATTTGACTTTCGCCAAAATGGATGGAGCTTCCAGACCAAGCTGGCGTCTTGTGTTCTTGCCCTTCTGAGGAATCTTGCTTTGCTCCGGGCCCTGGCTTTGCCGCATTCCGTGGCATACGCTGACATTTAATTTGCGGCTGCCCTCATCCCGGATAACCTGAGGAATACAACATGACGAGCAGCTCTCGCCCGTCACCAAGACATTTTCAAGTCCTCGTTTTCTTCTCTGTTTTCAGGAAATCTATTTGGCGCTGTTTGTTTATCAGCTATGAAGTAACCGCTGTCAAGTTATCAATTATTTTTTTCTCTCGACGAAGAATATGTCGACTTGCTGATGCTTTCGTCAGTCTTTTTCCTCTTTTTAGAGCATTTGCTTCAGTGGGTTTTTTTTATGAAAAAAAAACAACAAAAAAAAACCCCGACATATTGAGAGTATTCCAAAGAGATATCTGTTCGCCGATTTTTATTCCCATCGTAGTGATACATGTACTTCTTTTCTCTCAGTACACGTTCTGTTACAACTGGTGTTAATGTTCTTGTCAAGAAAAAAAGTCATTTTTCTTTTCTTTTTTTTTTCCCAGATCTATGTATAGCATATTTAAAACGCTCTATTATTATTATTATTATTATTATTATTATTATTATTATTATTATTATTATTATTATTATTATTATTATTATTATCATTATTCTTATTATTCTTATTCTTCTTATTCTTCTTCTTCTTCTTCTTATTATTATTATTATTATTAATATTATTATTATTATTATTATTATTATTATTATTATTATTATTATTATTATTATTATTATTATTATTCTTATTCTTATTATTCTTCTTCTTATTATTATTATTATTATTATTATTAATATTATTATTATTATTATTATTATTATTATTATTATTATTATTATTATTATTATTATTATCATTATTATTATTATTATTATTATTATTATTATTATTATTATTATTATTATTATTATTATTATTATTATTATTATTATTATTATTATTATTATTATTATTATTATTATCATTATTATTATTATTATTATTATTATTATTAGTATTATTATTATCATTATTATTATTATTATTATTATTATTATTATTATTATTATCATTATTATTATTATTATTATTATTATTATTATTATTATTATTATTATTATTATTATTATTATTATCGTTATTAAAGAGTTAACTATTGAAAATTCTGAAGGTCTATGTTTGTTACTTTTCAAAGTCAAATAAGATAATTAATGATTCTGGACTCCCAGGAATTTATAATAACAATTTTTTCGTGCGAGAAATACATTTTGCTGATCTTAATAGAGGAAATTACTTACTGATAAAGATAATAGACTTCCTTAAGATAGACCTCTTCTTTTGCGCAACATGTTTTGAATTACTGTATGAATTTATCAACTCATAATATCTGGAGTACTGAGAAAATTAATTCAAACCGAAGAGTATTCCTGAAGGCGTCTCATTGGTCTCCATGCTGGATAAATGACCCACGGTTGAGACCATGTAGTTCATTTGTTTGTTTTCAAATTTGTTCTCCTCCCAGTAGAAGACATTTTTATTCGAGCATAATTATAGGCTATCGACTTTAAAAGTTTTAAAGATGAACCAAGTGGATATTAAGCCCGATTGGTCGTTCAAATTCTCCCCCATAAGGATACCGCATAATATGATGACCTCTCTAAGTCTGAATGATTGTCTTTCTTTATTATGCCTTTCGCTATCTCCGCATCTTTCTCTCTCTCTCTCTCTCTCTCTCTCTCTCTCTCTCTCTCTCTCTCTCTCTCTCTCTCTCTCTCTCTCTCTCTCTCTCTCTCTCTCTCTCTCTCTCTCTCTCTCTAACCTTCTCTACTAAAGATTATACTGAATTTTTGAAACCGTCGAATGTTGAAATTGTTGCTGCTTTTGTTATTTTTCTGTGGATGAAGTGCAAAAGATGTATTTGAATTATGTAGTATTAACTAAAAAAAAAAAAAAAAGCAACCACATATTTTGATGACGGAGATCAATCGATGTCTAAATCCATACACTCAAGGTGGTGACTGACTGCGTCATATACCTGTCAGGTTTAAACTGTATTATGACGATTAAATCAATGTTCTTTTAACACGTGTCAATGTACAAATTTTCTAATAAATTCAATACATGGAAATAAAACATACTCAAAATCACGTAGAATGCTATCACCTAACTATTATTTTCTCTTTTTTCTCAGCCCAACCGTTGTTCAAATACATCGCCTAAAATCCCATCACAAACTTTTTTTTCCTCCGTTGTCTGAGCCCAACTCAGTAAAAATCCAATCCGATGTTGTAATCTGATTAAAGCAAACGCTCGGCAATACTCTCGAGTCTTTTGCCTCTTTCTCCCCTTACTTAATCTTTAAACATTTACACACCCCATCCTCTATTTCACCAGTCATCTTATTCTCGATGTTACTGTTTTTCGATTTTTTTTTGTGTGTGTAATGTCTCATACCAGCAGCTGGAGCTCTGGTCGCTGCAGAGTTAGGGTTCCTGTCCTGACATCCCCAGACTCTAGATCGTGGGTTCGAGTCCCTCACCGTCGGTATGTGAGTTTTCGATCCTCATCTTTTTACTTCCGCCCTGCCCGACGGGGGCTTGAAATTGATATGCCAAAAGTCTGATATTAGCCATGCTGTGGACGGGCTTTATCAAATAATGAACCAAATCTACCCACAAAATACCTATACTAGCGGGGGGAAGGGGAATAGTTTTCCCATAGTGCTCTACGCAGCATCCTTTTAATCTGGAAACAATTCCCGAAAAACTTAGAGAACATAAACCTATGAAATTTTTTTATTTTGCGTTGTCATCGCACAAACATCTAGTCTCGTGATTGGAATTAGCGACTCCGCGCACTACTACACTATCCTACCGACCCGCGGTACTAGCGAGCCTAATGCTAGAGCCTCTCTGGGACTGCAGAGTGATGTTTTATTCAACGAGACGGCACGCTATTATCGACGGCAATGTTATGTCCTTGCTTTATCGCCGGGCGGGGGCTGGAAATGAAAAGTTGTTCGGGCAATGGTATAAACATGCGTAAATAACGGGGCGGGGGCTAGAAATGAAAAAAAAACTGTTCCTGCAATGGTATGAACACGCGTAAATAACGGGAAGTCACCGAGATACAAGCCGCAACGTTACATCGTTCAACAATACAGAATGATGGTTTGTGGACGATGATAGAAAGCTGTGAACAGTTGGAGAAAATCAAAAAAGCCTATGAATGTTGCTATGCCATAAGTTTGTTTAGCCTGAAAGGGGCGAAGATTCAGATTGCGCGATTTGAATGTTTTTGTCTCTTTGTTTTGCCTTCTTCTCGAATTTTTTTTTTTTTTCAGTAGGTTTTTTGGAGGTTTTTTATTATTATTATTATTATTATTATTATTATTATTATTATTATTATTATTATTATTATTATTATTATTAATATTGTTGTTGTTGTTGTTATGATTATTATTGCTATTATCATTGTTATTATTATTATTATTATTATTATTATTATTATTATTATTATTATTATTATTATTATTATTATTATTTTATTGCGTTTCACATGATTAAGGATAACAGAAAATATGAAGAAATAGTTCAAAATCACTTTTCGTAATTTTTCAAATGGCACATGGTACGTTTCTGTTACAAATACATTATGGATATAACATTACAGAGATAGAAAAAGAAAGTTGTTTTTTTGTTCTGTTATAGCCCGCCCACAACAAGCTGATCTGAGGCCCCCGTTGGGTAGGCTGGAGCTGATGATGTTCCGAACTTTTTTCTACCGAATGAGGAAGATGTTGATAAACCATCTTTACAAATGACGTTCATGTTTTCAATATCTCATAACCCGTTGCTGCTGTAACCTTTCTATGTAACAGGGATCATTGACTTTAAATTTAAAAAAAAAAAAAAAAAAAAAAAAAAAAGAGGCTTAGTTTCTTTTTTTTAATTGAAAGGAATTAAAAAAAAAAAAAAACGTTTACTTGGTCGTTTATTTAAGCCTTTACATCCCCCATTTCCCACTTCTTCTCGCCTACCGATAGCCTAATGTTTCCGTCCGCCCATTCCATTTCCCTATTCCGTAGGAGGTGAAAAAAAAAAAAAAAAAAAAAAAAGGAACAGAAACAGGCAATTAAAACAAAAGAGACAAAAAAAAATTGAAAAAGGGGAGGTGGGGGGCTGCGGAGCCCCGTCGGTGTCCTCCCATCCCGCACAGATGATGGTGGCATCGATGGCAGCTGGACGGGTGGAGTAGAGTACAGCGTACCGTGCGCGGAGCCTAGTCTAGCCAGCCAGGCAGCCACGCGTCTCTGGGCTAAAAACCTGGGCTCGACATTGCGCCTAGCAGATTGGTACATCTCTCGTAGGACCACTTTTCCCTATCGTCAGACATTGTGCCGTGCTTTTTTTTTTTTTTTAATTATCATTATTTAATCTTGTTTTTATTGTTGTTCGGAATTCCAGGAATTGATGGATCGATTTTACGAAATGAATTTTTTTTTTAACGTAACACATAATTCGTGACTTTATTCAAATTTACTGTATTCTCTAACATTGATTGCAGATGTTGTTGTGATCCCACACTGGTGTTTAAAAGATTTTTTTTTATGAAGGAGCGGAAATGTAGAATTCCTAGCTATAAATAAACCACTTTCAATGTTAGGCGATCATTCAGTTTTTATTGTGGGATCTGACGGTGAGATGACATATATATATATATATATATATATATATATATATATATATATATATATATATACATACATACATACATACATACATACATACATACATCTTTTTAAAGCTAACAACTTTTTATGTCTATATAAACTGATTGTGCCTTAGTGATATTTTACAATTTTTTAAAAAGATGACAAAGATTAAGAGAGAGACGTTACAAATTAGAACAAACTAGGTCGGAGGTAGTGACGTGTTGGTTTGGTTTGTTTTGTTGTTGTTGTTGTTGTTTAAAGCAAGCAGTTCTTTTGTCGTCGTATTGCGTTAATGTAGGAACTCTAATTTTACAGTTATTGTTTTTGTTTCGTTCTCTTTTATTGTATTTTTTGCCAAAATAGTGCGATTGCTACAATCAATAAATAGTTCATTTGAGAAATCTTAGCGCTGAAAAATTCTGTTTTATTTACAATATTAACAACGTTAAGTAATTACATATTATAGATTTACTTCAATTTTTAAATATCGATTTAAATTCCTGTCAGTATTTTTTAAGCATAGAAAGGCACTTCCTTGTCTTCAATGTTGCAACGAAACATTGTAGCGATTAGTCTCTGTCTGAATCCAACCATTCTTGTCCAATCAATACGACTGTGCCAATAATTGCCCGTCACTTCATTTCTGACGTACTTTCAGGTAGAGTGTGAGCCACCAGATGGTAGATTTTTCGACCATTAACTTCGATTTATCTATATATCAGCAGGCACCATTTGCTTTTAACATATCAGATCCAAATTTTAATGCCAAAGTTCATATGTTTAGATCGATACGCTGATGCTGAATTATTATTTTTTAACCTTCTAATAGATGAGAGTCCTTAAACAAAAAGTTCTGATTGGTTAGATAATGAAGAACTCTTGCTATTAAGAAAAAAAAAAAAAAAAAAAAGCAATCATGAGCAGTTCTATTTTTTCTTAATCGAAAATTTTTGTTGAAGTTGCTCCTCCTCAAAGCTATAAGGTGCCGTTTGAAAGGGATTTTAATCCTTTTTCATTCTTGTTGTTGTTGTTCTTCTTCTTCTTCTCCAGACGTCCTCCTCCTCCTCCTTTTTTTCTGCCTTACCAGAATTGTCTTTTTGAATGATTAGGTCTTATGTTTTCAATATTGCTACAGGAATACTTGGTATAAAAAAAGGACATCCTCTGCAAAATGGGACCCTCATAATAATCGTAGTCTCTTACGACCATTCTGCAATTTAAGACCTTTTTTTAAAGTGATTAGATACTGATCTAAATATTCACACATCTCTCCTTGGTTATTGTTACAAAGCTATTTATTACGGAGGGTTCTTGCATCAAAAGGCTGACTACATAAGCCTTTTTCTCCCCGACATCAGATTCCCTATTTTTGCGCTATCTTCTATTTCTCTTTTTCCCTCGCCTGTCTTTTCGGCTGCTCATCACATTGCTTTTGTAACATTTTGATTAGCCTTATTTAAAAAATGCCCTAGTCGAATCCTCTTTTATAACTTCCCTCTGCTGTCGGAATCCGTCATTCCGCTAAAACCAGAACAAGACGATCGATATTCTTTTTTTCCCCACAATTTTATCTCTTAAATAAATTTTGCGTTTGTACTGATTCTGAGCCAAATAGCGAGTTGAACCTCCCTGAAAGCTTACTTAAAGCTCGGGAAAAAAAGACCAAAAGCGAAACATTGCACTCTGGGCTACGCGTTGTCAGGGAAACATTAGGGAATTTCCTTTATTTAGCGGTTTACGCAGGTATAGAAAGAGCGCGTGTCATGGCTTATGGACAATCCATTTGCCGTAGCTCTAGCTTAAACTGCTCAACTTTCGCTCTTACAAAAAAAACAAAAACCACAGCAATATTTTATACACTGTTTTTAGCACAGTAGATTGAAGCCGAATTAATTGGTACTCTGAGTAAGATAGATCATTACACCCGAAGTGTTGTTACGATCGTTTATCTTCTATCCCAGGTGTTGATGCTTGGAGACTGCATTTCGCTCCATTATCTTTCCATTGATACAACCCTGTCTTTAGTCTGTAGGGAGCATTAAATAGTGTGACGTCATTGTCTAATTCCTCTTGCTCTTAGCCAATTGTTCTAAGGTTTATGACAATAAGAATAGCTAGCTTATTATGTAGAATCTAAAACTTTTTTAAGAATCTAATTTAAAAGTTCAGTATCATGTAGGTATAAGTAAATGCGCAGCTCTGAATTCCCGAAAGGCAGTGCACTATTATGCATTAATTATTTTTGCGGGAATCGCAAGTCTCCTTATTCGCTTTAATAATGCTCTTAAAATAGATTTCGAAAATACAGACTTAATCGATTTCCCCTATTACGTAGTGCTTTTAATTTTCGGGGGGAAAAATAGTGAATTCTCAGGTTTGTCTGTAGCATAGTAACCGAACTATTTTAGTTTTCTGTTATTCGTATGTAATATATTTAGGATACTTTATCTTGACATCGATAACGCCCGTAATTAAGTTTAAAAAGAATTATTCGTAATGTAACTGCAGTTTGAACAGCATTTACCGCTTTTTGTCTCCTCAAAGAAGAGAAACAAAGTTATAAATTATTTGCAATGTTTAATGACTCAGTATCTGAAAGAGCGCCTTGTGCAAATTTTTAAAGCAATAATAAATCGAGACAACGCAATGGATCCAACACTGCTTGTGTCGTATTTGTTAAACATTAAACGACATTTATGGGGGTTTCTTTTTCCTTAATGACAGGTGCCTTGTCTCTGGTTCTATATTAGAAGATGGGCGGGGAATGTCGTTATCTTGTAGATTAATTCAACGAAGAGTTAAGGCTATTATAATTTTTAAGCATGAGGCCTAGAGATTTCAAGCCCTAAACACACTCTTTGCGATCGACCCTATCTCTTTTTCTCAACCCCTCTGTTCTATCTCTTTTCGTTCCAAGTACTATTTGTTTCCCTCGTTATATGTTCTTTTTTTCTTCCACCTCTCTGTCTCTCACTCTGTCTGTCTCTGTCTCTCTCTCTGTCTCTCTCTCTCTCTCTCTCTCTCTCTCTCTCTCTCTCTCTCTCTCTCTCTCTCTCTCTCTCTCTCTCTCTCTCTCTCTCTCTCTCTCTCTCTCTCTCTCTCTCCCTCTGTCTGTCTGTCTGTCTATCTCTCTCTATCTCTCGAACGTTTGTTTTTGTCTTTTTTTTTCCTCTTCTCTCATACTTTAAATCCCCATTCACTCTGTACCATAACTCGCAAACATCCAAACACACCCTCGCACAGTCACACTGTGAGTAACTTGAATGTGTAAATGAAACAAAGTTCGAAGTTACCGAGGATTCTCTGTTGGACGCTAGATCGCTGCCGCCCTGTAGACTTTCCAATCTGGCATCAGCTAAAAGTTTACTTCTATCTCGGGTAGCGTCCGTTTAATAAGACTTTGAAATAATCGATCATTCAGAATGGTTTGTAATGTTATGTCTTTTCTTTATTCCCGAGCCTTCAGTCACCTTGATATATCCTGATAATTGGCTTTGTTTCTGGACTAACATCTTTCTATGTTGAATCTCTAGACGCACTAAAAACTGGCGCGCCCTCTGCAATAGTTTAGAGACCAATTTGACTCTCTTAAAGTTTGTTCTCGCTCTGAATGTCTCAGGTATAATTGTGTGTATTGTTGTCTTTTATGTTACATTCTAAATTAGCTTCAGCTGTCTTTTTTTTTATTTTATGCCTATAACTATTCGTGTTAAGCATGCAAGTTATTCCTTTCTAAGTTCATTTATTTGTAACATTCTACCTTTCCCTAACATTCGTGTATTACATGACCTGGGTCGTGAAAAGCTTGTCATGAATCGGATTAAATTGTAACATGAGCAATTGTATCTCTCTAGGCGGTGGCAAGAGCTCTATGATGTTCTTTCGGGATTCTGAAACAACTTTTCACAACATTACTTTTTTTTTTAACCTCAGTACAACCAGGATATTTTTTAGAGTAAAATGTTTCTTGATATCGCTTGAGGCATATACCATACCGTAAAGGATCGTCGCTCGGTAATGTATAATTTGTAAAGCCGATCCAAACACATGAGATCGGGAAGTGGGTAGATTTTTAATACGACATATATTTTTTCTCGGTATCATTCCAATTGGGAAAGTCAATTTTCAGATTTTGCGCTCCCCTCAGAGACTAACCAGCCTTTACATCGATATCTTTTTTCACAGCAATTCGTCTTCTTTTTCTTCTTTTTTCTTCTTCTCATATTAGATAAGCCGAGAGTTTTTTGTGGGCAGCTCGGCAATAGACCAACCAATAAGCCCATATCGATGGCAGTCAAACTCTTGTCTGGTATCGCTACGAAATGGTTTCTAATGCTGTACGAGAAAAGGCTTTTTACTTACTGAGCTTTGATGCTCTTTCTTTTTTCTTTTTTTTTTTTTTAATTGCAACTATATTGCGTCGTCCAGTTTCGATAAATCCTTAATAATATTGCTAGATATCCATAGAGACTGGACCTTCAAAGCGGTTAAATTATTTAAGAATAATCTGAGTGGCGCCAGCCAACCCTATTACGTTAATTTAATAATTTTGTCTTAGAATTCCTTGGCTAAAATAGTGTTTATCAATTATTATTTCATCTTTTTCTTTTTCTTTCTTTCTTTCTTTCTTTTTTTTTTTTTTGGGAGGGGGAGGGGCGGGGGGTCTGTAAAGAAAAGTAACAATATATTGTTGAACGTCCTGGACGCTTAATTTTGACCAGAGATCTTCTTTGATTTTTTAAACCTTGAAATGTATAGGGTTAGACTCAAAACATCTCCCGCCAGGACTCTAAAAAAATGCTTTATTCGCAGCTTACTTCTCTTTGCTTTCTCCGCTTTGCATCATCTTTGATCATTCATTTAGCCAAATCTTTAGTTGTTTCTTCAGCATTCTGCTTAACGCTTACTACTCTGTCTTTCTCCCTCTGTTTCTCTCTCCTCTCTCTGTCTCTCTCTTCTCTTCTTCCTCTCTTTCTCTGCCTCTCTCATCTTCTCTAGGTCTCTCTATTTCTCTCTCACCCTTTTATTCTAGCCATGTTAATAACTACTTTTACCACCACCTTAAACTCTCACGCGCTTGCCAACCCACATTGAAGCACGCTCAACCAGGTGAACGTACGCTATAAATGAATGTTCCTAGACTCAATTAAAAACTGATTCAAACGATAACCAACTCACAATGATTCTTCAACAACTGTTGTGAATTTTTTCTTTGTTTCCATTAATTTGGCATCGCGGCCTCTTTCAATACCAAATAAATGCTATGTATCCTTGTTAGGTTCGCAGCATCTTGCGATTCTATAGCATTTCAGCGCCATCTGTTTTCCCCGATTCTCGGCATATGTCTTCAGATTCACCGAGAATTTTAGAAGACGGAAAACTACTTCCATGACTGCATTTAAAGAAAAAAAAAAAGAAAGACCTTGATCAAGTTGGACATTCGATTCTGTTGTTCAACGAAACTAATATTTTATACTCTGACGATATTGTCGTGGCTCTTTGTCAAATAAGAGTACGCGTCAGTGGCCTTCGTGAATGCAAATATCCTTGGAGGAGACTTGAGCTTTGTCCGAGCAAAGCGCTCGTGAGAATCCCGTCTCTTGCGCATGACTTGAATATTGCCCCTCGAATATCTGCAATTCGAAACAATTGAGCTTTAAACAGCTCCAGGGTGATGCATTGAGGGTCTGTTGGACGTGGTCTTATCTTGCTTAGCAGCTTAAAATTGCTGCCTTCAGGCTGGCGATTTGCGGTGAATTGATAAGGGCTCAATGCGTTCGGAATCGAAAAAAAAAAAATTAGGTAAGGATGTGCATTTGTCACGTAGCAAATCTTGTTCTCCTGGACCATTCTATAGGGGAGGGGTTAGGGAGATCAAGCGACCGGATATGTGTGTTGACCCCGTGAGTACTTTCTCACAGATAAAGAGGATTAATTGCCTTTATTGAGGCTTAGTAAAGTTTAACAACGGCAGACACACCAGTTTAAAAGCGATCTTTATTGTTTATTCTGGGCAGCCGTGTAGAAGGAAATCGTATAGATTTCATCGTTCTGTGGCTGATTGTGAAATAAAATAAGACTATCGATAACGGCCAATATGCTACCTTGTACTATAGTACAACCTGTGGAGTTTTTCGCGGTGCAAGTTCGGGCTATTTTGTTAGTAGGTTGGTTTTAGCCAAATCTAGTCAGCTTTCACATGTCTCTGACGGACAGCAAGTATCTGAGATCACCATGCAGTAATTTCCTAGAGAATCTATATTACCAAAATCAACTTTTGATTTCAATGCTATTAAAAATGTTAGTAGGGAACAAACTATATTATCACTTTTTTTCCTCGACTCAAACTTGGTGTATAGAAAAATGATATTATTAAATTTTCAGATAAGATGCATCACAATTATGTACCAGTCTTCAATAAGTTAAGTTATTTCCAAATAACGAATTGCGTAAGTATTAGTCTTAGCCTATCGATTAGTTAAGTTTAAAATCATTTTAAAGTAGTCACATCAGTGTAAATGAAGGCTTGTACCGAACTGCAACTGACCGATAGGTTTGTTGTTGACTTGTGGTTGGACTGGGTGGCCATGAACTCTACCGCACCAAGATAAAACTGTCGACGACTTTCTGTTTATCTCGCATCATCTCGCATTATCTCTATTTTAATCTGTGTTGAGTAAAAATAATGATTATATAAAATGTGCAGCAAAATGCCAAAACAAGAACAGCATGCATTGTATTTATCGGTGTCGATTTGTAAATAGATAGGATCGGCTCAATTTAGGGCAAAACAAGAGTTTGGTGCTGTGCGACAAGTCTTTCTTTTTGTTTCCCACGAACACAAAACAGCTTGTCGAGACAAGTTTTGGCACTCATGCCCAGCTCTGTTGCTTGGCACGAACTTTCTCGACATTGCTGAGTTGCCGGCTATTGTGCACTCATTTTCTTAGACCATGTCACACCGGCTAAAATATAGGGCAACGTGTTTCTTGTGTTATGTTATTTCAAGTGGTTTGGTGTTTTTTTTTTAAACAGAACGAGGATGTCACATCATGTCAGACCTTTTTATCACAATCAGGCTGAGTATAATTATTGCTTTTAGAAAAAGGTTCAAAACTCCCTTTGCAGTGGCGTGGAGGGTGTGAATCTCCGATGTAAATAGATGTTACAAGGGAATGCGATTTCATGAAGTTTTGTCATTTTGTAACAAGTCGCGAGTTCTCTTCAACAATCAGCATTTCGAAGATTTAAATACTGTTTGTCGTAAAATAATGATTCTCACGTCGAACACATTTTATGTTTCGCTTTTTCGACTTCAAATTTCGCACCAATGTAAAATGCATTCCCTATCGGATAACAAATGACCTCATGTTAAATCAAATTGCATTCTATGCTTTAAAAATTAATGTCTATTACTAACATTTGTGAACTCAAAAGGGAGCAATAAAGAGCGTCAGTTACTTCATCAGCCGCTCTATTCTTTCACACCCATAGGATCTTGTATGGTTAATTTCTTATCCTGCCCAAGAGTTGAGAGCATATCAATACCATGACGAAGACTGATCCCAAGGCGGATAGTACAACAATCATGCCGTCCCTTTTCCTCATTGTTATTTTTTAACTAAAATATATCAACGTTATCTCTGATGATAAGCCGCCCCCTGTCTCTGTTTACCTGCAATTATAGTGAACCTGATCTTAATGACTGCGTAACTAACAATTCCTTGTAAACCAGCCCCAGTTACGTAGAGCTAAACGGAAGTAAAATTAGCGCAGATGAGATCAGAGTCTTTTTTATATGTGTGAAAAATCTATGGTACTAAGTAAAAGTCGGGGGGAGGGGGGGCAGAGAGATGGAGAGAGAGAGAGAGAGAGAGAGAGAGAGAGAGAGAGAGAGAGAGAGAGAGAGTGACGTAAAATGCGGTTGGCATGCGAAGGGATGATACAGCGCTTTACTTCACATGAAGAATATTTCCAAAACTTTTTTTTTAACAGCAAACGACACTTTCAGGGAAATAGGGCTGAAGAAATGAGACATCCACCACAAGCATCCTCGGATTTGTGGCATGGAATCGAACTCGTCTCTGCAGCTCTAAATCGCGGCAGTCTACCACCACTACCGTTGCAAGTTGGAACTTCAAGTTGGCAGATAACCATGAGAATTCAAGGGTTAACCGATTCAGAGGAACTAAACAGGCGTTTTCGTTGAAGGCAATAAAAGTGTAAAATTAAATGGGTTTTCTGTTAGAAAAAATTTGGGAATCAGTCGGCGTACTATAAGAGTTTCTCGGCGTTAATCTAAACCCCGTCGTAAATCTATCAAATTTCGGGGGGGTATTTTTCCCTCTATAGTGCATTGCACTGTTTAAGCTATTACTCAAAATATCGAATCTCGAAAATTATTGTTAGATTTTTTTTTAATCGCCACCGCACTTGACACATCTATGTGGTAAACACTGGCATCGTATATCAAATTGTGAAATCATTGTTACTTCTTCTTTATTCTTTTTTGTGAACTGGGAGATAATTTGAAACTCTTCACACAATTTTCTCTCCCTCGTTCTTTCTCTTTCCTTCCTCTTTTTCTACCGCCCCCCCCCCCCTTTTTTTTTCCCCTCTCTCTCTCTCTCTCTCTCTCTCTCTCTCTCTCTCTCTCTCTCTCTCTCTCTCTCTCTCTCTCTCTCTCTCTCTCTCTCTCTCTCTCTCTCTCTCTCTCCTATTCATGGAAACGTCTACAGGTTTTGTTGTGCCACCTGAGTTAAAGATGCAGGATTGGAAATTTTTGGGTTGTTGATTTACAACGCAAAAAAGCCACCTGTCTGGACAGAACTTAGTGTGGAAAGAGAGTCCACTTGTTTCTGTTTGAAACAGGTGAGATTGATCAGAAGCAAATCAAGTCTGACATAATACATCCGGCGACACCTGCGCTATGTTACGTCTGAAGGATTAGCACTTCTGAAATTTCCCCTGTGGATGCTTCAGCTATTGGATTAGTGCTTTTTCTCTGTCTCTGTCTTTCTCTCTTTCTCTGCCTCTCTTTCTTTCTCTCTCTCTCTCTCTCTCTCTCTCTCTCTCTCTCTCTCTCTCTCTCTCTCTCTCTCTCTCTTTCTCTCCTCAGTTGTAAGCCCTTAAGTCTGCCTCTCTATTCGGTCTGCTACCTATCGATCCATTATATTCAACTATCTCTTACTTTGTACCTCTTTTTTTCCCTTCACAATTTCTTCTTCTCGCTTCTCTTGAGCTCGTCGAACCTTTGTCTGTTCATTTTACTGTTGACAATACCGCATTAACCTGAGCATTCAACAAATGGGTCTTTATTCTCCTTCCATAACCCTCTCCATCTGTCTCTGTCTCTGTTCTCTCTCTCTCTCTCTCTCTCTCTCTCTCTCTCTCTCTCTCTCTCTCTCTCAGAAATATGCAACCGACGTTTGCAGCAACTCAAAACGTCTCTTATTGCACACTGCTACGACGTGTCGATAAAAAAACAACTATCATTGCGTAAATCTCGGCATCCATTAGCAGTCGCTTACCAAACCAAAGTATCTATGGATTCTGGAACCGCCGCCTAGTACCCCACCGACTGTTAAGTGCCTGGCTCAGATTGACTGATTGTTGCAGGCATCCGTGTGTCTGTCTACCCAAACTGTTTCCTGATTTTATCAATAGATTAAGAGCTTTTTGGGAGGAAGAGAGAGAGAGAGAGAGAGAATGTGTGTGTGAGTTTTTCAGACGGATTATAAAAATTAAGAGTTGATAGATGCGTCAGACATCGATTGAGCTGGAAGAAAATTGAGAGGGCAGACAGAAAGAGACGCTTCAAAGTAAGATAGATACAGAAAGAAATCAACAGATAGATCAAACACATAAAAGAGAGAGAGAGAGAGAGAGAGAGAGAGAGAGAGAGAGAGAGAGAGAGAGAGAGAGAGAGAGAGTGTGTGTGAGTTTTTCAGACGGATTATGAAAGATAAAGAGTTGATAGAAGCGTCAAAGATCGATTGAGTTGGAAGATTATCGAGAAGGGAGACAGAAAGAGACGCTGAAAAGTAAGACAGATACAGAAAGAAATCAACAGACAGATCAAACACACATGAGAGAGAGAGAGAGAGAGAGAGAGTTTTTCAGACGGATTATAAAAGATAAAGAGTTGGTAGATGCGTCAGAGATCTATTGAGAGGGGAGACAGAAAGAGTCGCGGAAAAGTAAGATAGGTACAGAAAGAAATCAACAGACAGATCAAACACACACATAAAAACGAGAGAGAGAGAGAAAGAGAGAGAGAGAGAAAATGTGTGTGTGTGTTTTTCAGACGGATTATAAAAGATAAAGAGTTGATAGATGCGTCAGAGATCGATTGAGTTGGAAGAAAATCGAGAGGGGAGACAGAAAGACGCTGAAAAGTAAGACAGATACAGAAAGAAATCAACAGACAGATCAAACACATAAAAGAGAGAGAGAGAGAGAGAGAGAGAGAGAGAGAGAGAGAGAGAGAGAGAGAGAGAGTTTTTCAGACGGATTATAAAAGATAAAGAGTTGATAGATGCGTCAGAGATCTATTGAGTTGGAAGAAAATTGAGAGGGGAGACAGAAAGAGACGCGGAAAAGTAAGACAGGTACAGAAAGAAATCAACGCACAGATCAAACACACATAAGAGAGAGAGAGAGAGAGAGAGAGAGAGAGAGAGAGAGAGAGAGAGAGAGAGAGAGAGAGAGATAGAGATTAAGTTTCCATGTTTATGTCAACGTCCCTGTGATATGGAGAAAAAAGCTTTTAAACTACCGATGATGGATAGTTTTCAGCAAGCTTCCATGACGAAAGTTATGACTAGCCTTGTCCTCTTTTTCCCTTTTTTTTTTTTTTTTTTGTTTTGTTTGATATTGTTTTTTTCCGTTTCTTGTAATAAACTTTGGTTACATATGACCCTTGATTGTCTTGATTGTCTAGTTGAAGCGTTTTTCAAGAGCCAATTTTTCATGTATAAGTGGGTAAAAGACTAGATCATTTTATTACGAAATTTAATCTTTTGGCATAGAGATAGGGCGGGTAGAGAGCGAATTCGAGGTTGTTAAGAATGGCGGATATCCGGGAGTTTGTTGCTGGTTTTTTTTTATTAAAAAAAAAAAAAAAAAAAAAAATTAAAGTGGTCTAGTTAACTCTCTATCTCTGTTATTGTTCATTTTGCTATCCGGATGTTCTCCCCTCGTTGTTGTGTAATAACACGTTTTCTTGATATGGGAATTAGACTATAGAACGGAATAGAACAATCAGGAGGTTCTGTTGAACTTTATCAGATCCTTTATTATTGTCTTGACCGGACCATGAAGAACCTAATGACTATGATATAAGTCCAGGAAGCACTTCATAAGATGAAAAAAAAAAGGGGTGGGGGGGGGGAGAGAGAGAACAATTATTCTCTCTGCCTGTCTTTAGCCCGATAACAGTATAAGGTCCCCTGCGCGCACAAGAATGTCATCAGAATTACTTCTGGAGGTATATATTGGTTAGCGTGGGCTTCTTTAGTTTAACCCGGTCAGAACTTTGTTTCGACTCCTTGAGACAAGGTCTTGAAAGTGAATTCTAGATATGATTAATCAGGGCTACAGCTGTATTAATTTCTAATAGAAAAAAAATTATTGATGTCTCTAGATCAAATGAACAATTTTGTGTTGGGGTTTGGTTTTGATCAGGTATTTTTTTTTTTAAACATTTGCCCTCCTGCTTTGGTCTCAAATGATGGAAACTTATTGGTGTCACTGGTGGTTCTAACAGAACAACACTGTGTCGAGTTGTTTTTTTTTTTTAATTTCTGACGCAAGCAATGGTTTCACTCACAGCGAAAGGCCTGATTAATTGATGTACGTTAAGAGCACGATAGATCTAAGTTAGGGTGTAGTCTTATCCACTTTGCGAATACTTTTGTCTTCTTAGGGGTGTAAACTGTAGGTTTCTGTGTAACCTGTTACTAAGCGTGGTCAGATGGAACCGAGAAATGATATCGTAGTGTTTTAAACGGATCGTCTGAATTCGTTCTGGTGGAGTCGATGCTCACGCTTTTTTTCTGAAGATGTTATAGGAATGTTGAAATCGGATACTGAATAATAATAAAAAAAATTCCAATAGATTTTTTTTCTCATGTTATAGAATATCATATTGTTCTAAACTCAACAGTTTCAATTGCACCCGAGCTAAGTATGCCTTCTTGGCTGCTCAGTCGTATTATAAAAATCAGTTTTAAAAAAATACAAAAGTGGCTATTTATCGGGTCTTTCTTTGTGGTTTGCGGTTAGTTTTTTTTGTGGTTGTTGTTTTTGTTGCTGTTCTTCTTATGATTATTTTTTCTGGTTACCTTTATCAAAAAAAACACAAACTCCAATTAGTTTTAATAATCAAGTATTAGGCTTTCCTATAAAACCCGTTAAGCGAGGGTGAAAGATAAAACTAACCAATATCACACTCGTGTAATGCGCACATCATCGTTCTGATCATTTTTTATTTCTGAGAACTTGTGATTTAGTTTTTTCTGCTCGTTGATATGATAGACAACTTTTTTTAAACCCGGTTTTTTTTTTTTTTCGAAGGCACAATTTGTATTTCATTGGTGGGCTGAAATATTATTAGTGCAGTCCAAAACTAGGTGTGACAAACAGTAAATCCACTCTTTACGCTGGACAACGTAGATTTGATTTCACCAAGTCCTAGACGTTTAAAGTCAACATTTGAACATTAGCGTGACCCGTGCATGTGACCTGTGAATGTTTCTACCACAGTTCAGTAACTGCCTCATTCTTCTTGAACCTGGAAGTTACTAGCATTCATAATCTGTAAACAAAACTATAATAATTCATCATAAAACAACGGGACGATTACATTATATTTTTTTGGTGCAACATAAAACTTCATAAAGTTGATACTTGACATTACCCGTTTGTATTGAAAACGATATTTGGTTATCGAAACTGCTATTTCGCCAACGTCAGCGAGTATTTAGTACTGTGATAGAGAAGCAGCCTGCGTGCATATTGCCCACAGCAGGTTGAATGAGAATTTGGTTCCGAGACTTTTGACATTAATCAACAACTACCCGAGATCGACATGTCTTCTCCACCCAGACTTTACATCACCAGGCTCAGCTCCAGCTGCACCTCCCTGGCAGGTAAAGTAATCAACTTTAATTTTTCACTCAATAATCAAATTCTCAAACACGTAAGCTGTTTTCACGTAGCACGCCAAAATTCATCTCATTTTTAAGGAACAAATTAAAAAAAAAAACACTATCAGTATAAGAGACTCTGGTAGCATCAAAAGGTCTCTTGAAGAAATGAAAGGGAAATATGCAAGATATTTTGTACGAGTTTTTCCTGCTCTCCTTGAAATTTTAGTGGAAGTCTTATAATGTACGTCATGAAATGTTCATTTCTGATGATGTCATATTTGATATTTTTAGACAAAATTATGTATTCAGTTTCTTTTTTTTTTTTAATCAAGTTACATTATTTTGCTCTCTACTCTCTCTCTCTCTCTCTCTCTCTCTCTCTCTCTCTCTCTCTCTCTCTCTCTCTCTCTCTCTCTCTCTCTCTCTCTCTCTCTCTCTGGACATTTATAAACATTTCCCCACAATTAGTTATATAACACAACATCGTGAAAATTAAGGAGAGAGACACACATGCACAGACAGGCAGACAGCCAAACATGGAGAGGAGAGACACAGACAGACAGAAAGACGGACGCACAGACAGACAGACACAGAAAAAGGTGAAAAGGAGAGATAGACGGACTAACAGAAAAATGGAGAGAAGAGGAGAGAGAGAGAGGGACAGAAAGAGAGAGAGAGAGAGGGGGGGAGAGGGAGAGAAACAGACAGACAAACAGACAGAAAGCAGGCAGACAGACAGACAAAAAAGATGAAGACGCATTCTTAGCGGATAGGTGATCATTCTTTATAGGCAGTCGAGTCTTATTTTCTTGGAATAATGCGGACGCCTTTTGTCGAGTCAGTCTAGGGAACCCACATCGTTTTGTGCTCAAGGTCCTGCTTTGAACACACACGTTTGTCCTTTCTTTTGCGTGTCAGATCCAACAGCCTAAACATTTGCACTAAGTGGATTGCTTTGTAAACCCCGCAATCCGCAGATTGTGCCATTTGCGGTTTATACCATTTTTTTTTTTTAGATGTGAAATTACAGAAAAGCGCTGGTAGCTCTCTCTCTATATATACACATTTTTTTTTTTTTTTTGGTTAAAAAAACTTCATGGAAGACAAATTGTTTAGGTTAAACTTAAATGGTTTTATGGATTATTTCAAATTTTTCATCTAGTATGTGTAACGGGGCTATCGTTAGGATTATTCTCTTTCAAATTGCGCTGTTCGAACATTCAGTGTCAATCTTCGGCGCATTTCCTTGAGATAATTCGTTATTACTTGAACGACTTGTTGGGCACACCTTCTCTCTACTCTCCCAACCCAACCCCCCCCCCCCAAACAAAAAAAAAAAAGAAAATCTTTTTTTTTTTTTTAAATTTTGAGTAAAATTTTTAAAAGTTGTATCAAGGTTTTATTGGTAGACTGCCTAGCCGTTGGCAATTTTTTTCCTTTCTGGTCTTGTCAAGCGGACCGTAAGATCGAGGTCTGGCTAGACTAGTGAGTTTTGCTTTGCTTTGATCTCAGCCATTTTTCCTCTCCGTTATATTTTGATCTTGATGGAAAAAAAAAGTTTCTTACTTTATAAAAGAACCGTAAAAGTACGTTAGATCGAGTTATAGAGATTTGCTTTCAGTCTTATTATAGAATCTTTATGATTTCAGGTTTTATTGCAAATCTTTGATGTTATTTATTCAATAATTAGCTTTAAAACTCGTTTTCTTAATAAATTGATATCGTGGCTATTTTTTTTCCTTTTGTGTTATTGTTCCATGCTTGCCTTTTTTTTCAGTTTAAAAAAGTGACTTCACATACATATATGAAGAATTATATCGCGACACCACTAATTCTTTGAGCTGAGGAAGGTCATAGTGATTCCAAATTTTTACGGAGGTAACTGCCGGACAGCAGCCGTTTGGAATCTTACTGTTACCTCATACTGGAGGACTTTGTCAAAGAGTCAGACGAAGGAAAAGTAAAAATGCAAAGCAGCTGCTCTTTCTTTATCTTCTGCTCTTGCAGCCCGATTCTAAATTCACATGAATAATTGGGTAGGTGTAAGTAGCAATGGTGTAAAAAAGAAGTGATTAAAAACACAACGATGATTTCTCGAAGCTTGTTTTAAGAGATGCTACTGGACCTAACCATGATTGTTTTTGTTTTGTTTTTGTTTTTTTAATGTAAGCTGTCATCCAATTTTATTTATATATATATATATATATATATATATATATATGTATATATATATACATAAATATTTGAGAGAACCGTGCTTTTCTCAACCAGACTTTTAAATATGACCAAATCTAAGCGCTAACACAACGTTTTGTAATAAAAAGTCGAAACAAAAATTGTGGCCCGTTTAGTCCACAAATCCTTCAATTTGTCGACCGGCTTTCTATATCGTCCCGAAAAGAATCTGAGGTAACAATATTAATAGCGTTTTTGATTACTGAAAGACCCTTAAGCTGCTTTTTTTATTCACTTTGATTAGCTTCTTCTAAGTTTTTTTTAAAGACCATAAAGATTTATGTAAGCTTCTCTTGGACCAGATCATGCTCCTTTTTAAAGATCGAAGTAATCATTGTCTGGCTTTTTTATCACTATGACAAAGCAAATTCAAGCTCACTCAGACATAAAAGATAGACTATGTTTTCGATGGACACTCTTTATTTTGAATACTGAAAGATCATCTGGTTCCTTTTTTCACTTTTACCGAGACCAATTTCTGTTATACAAGCTCATCTTGGATCATGGCTTCTTTGAAAGTTCTCTGCAGGTGGAGGTACTGGAGGCGGGCGCTAAAAATTTAGAGTTCGAAAACTTCATAAGTAATGTCTTGCATTATTATCGCTATGATACTGAAAAGTCAAGCTCACTGAAACATAGAAAAACATATAATGATTTATTTTTATATGGACACATTTTTATCTTCGTAAAGTCTAGCGGAGTCTTCTTTGCTCTTATTCAGCCAAAAAAAAAAAATAAGAATATGTTTCACGTTTTTGGACGTCAACACAACAGTACGGTCTGCATTGTTTAACAGGCATCTGGCTCCGGTAGACTTGAGTTTCACTGATATGTTAATGGCACTGTGTATCGATCTGAGTTCAAACAGTCTCACTCAGATCTGTCTCGTACCAAGCTTGGAATTCTTATCAATATTCAACGCTACAAAATCGCTTTTGAAACAGGAAAGTGAGAGAGGTTATTTGCAAAGGACCGAGACTTCTTTAAAGTTTCAGCGTGTCATTTATTTTCTTTTTTTTTTTTTTCAGAAAAAAAATCCTTGATGTCATGCACTGTCGAATTCTAAAATTCAATTTTAGGTGCCTTTAGAATGTTTTCTTTTTGGTTTGTTTGTTCTTTTTTTTTTTTTTTTTTGTTTTTTTGTGTTTTTTTTTTTTTTGTTTTTTTTTTGGGGGGGTGTTTTTCCTCCCTCAAGATAATGATTATCATCCAACTGAAGATGGATATAAGTGCGCTGAAAAAGAAAATTGGAGAACAATGCACAAGGCAATATAAGATTGTTTCTGAAAGTTGGAAATAAGATTTTGTGCAGGAAAAGTGTTATATATATATATATATATATATATGTATATATATATATATATATATATATATAATCATGATAGCTTAACACGCTGAATAGTATCGACTGTAAGTGCATCCACCCAAAGTTATAAATTGATTTCTTGGAATGCTAAATGCCATTCAAGCCGTAGTAAGAAGGGCGGGGTGACTGTCAAAGCGTGTTGGACTCATCTGTTATTCATGTACCCAGGCCTTGTCATTGTTCTAGCGAGGCCTATAGCAAAATCTTGGTGAAGTTGATAAAAATTAAGGAGTCTCAGTTTTGTAAGAATCAAGTTAGAGATCTCGGCCAATACTTTCTATTTTCAGGAATTTTCTAACCGATGCTGACCCGCCAAACTCATTTGCCTGTATTTCACTGGTTCTGCCGCTGGTCTCCACGGAACGGATGGAGTCATAATAGTTTCCGGGTCGCCATGAGTTTCGAGTGCGAGCAAAGACTAGGAAAGGGTGAATGGAGAGAAGAGAGAGGAGGGAAGTGGGGGTATGAAAGACAAAAGATGAAAAAAAGAGAGAGAGGTTGAGAAATGAAACGGTTTTTTTTTGTTGGTGGTGGTGGTCGTTTTTGTTTTGTTTTTTTTGTAAGGAAATAGAGGGGGGGGAGAGAGAAGATTAAAAAAAAAAGAGGAAAAGAAGAAAGGAGTAGAAGACGAAGGAAAAGGAAGGATCAGAAGAGAGAGAAAAGAAGAAGGAGGTATAAAATGGTAAAGAGAGAAACAGATCGAAAAACAGGCAGACAGGCGCCTAAAAATAAGGCGCATATCTTTGAGGCACTCGCTTATCTGCGCTCGTGGACACATTTTTGAAAAATATGTTAATAGTAAAAGAGAGATTAGTAGATTTAGTAACCAGGGCTAGAGTCAAATAAAGAGAAATATGGGTAAGGCGGGAGTTGGGGATGGTTGGTTTGAACATTTGAATATTATGATTATTAGGCAGATGAAGATAGTGAGTCTTTAAAATCAAACGAAAACAAAGAGTTAATGAAGAGAGAGAAAAACAGTTAGCGAGCGAGCGAGAGAGAGAGAGAGAGAGAGAGAGAGAGAGAGAGAGAAAGAGATAGATAGAGGGGGGGGGGATGGGGGGAGAGATTTATTCCGGGGATTTCTTCAGAAACAGGAATTAGATAAATAGATAAAAATAGATTTTGAAAGGTGTGGAGGACGTTAGAATGAAGGATGGTGCATGTGTTTGTGTGTACGTGTGGTGGATGAATTTCAAAGCATCAAAGATGCTGTAAAGGAGGGCATTGTGCGTTACGAGTGGAAAGGAAGATACCGAATCAATAGTATCTTAGAGCGGCACTAATAAAAACAATTACTCTGAGATAAAGGGGAACCAAATCTCATTG
Organism: Elysia crispata; assembly: GCA_033675545.1. NCBI lineage: Eukaryota > Metazoa > Mollusca > Gastropoda > Plakobranchidae > Elysia > Elysia crispata. The sequence goes on from JAWDGP010000919.1 coordinate 138,217, forward strand.
CCTCTCCTGTCTGAATACAGAACGAGCGGTGACTCCTGCCGTAGGATGAATGTCCTGATGGACGAAAATTGCAGAAAAATGTTATACATGAAAACGCAATTGTAGTAGTAGTAGTAGTAGTAGTAGTAGTAGTAGTAGTAGTAGTAGTAGTAGTAGTAGTAGTAGTAGTAGTAGTAGTAGTAGTAGTGGTAGTAGTAGTAGTAGTAGTAGTAGTAGTAGTAGTAGTAGTAGTAGTAGTGGTAGTGGTAGTGGTAGTGGTAGTAGTAGTGGTAGTAGTGGTAGTGGTAGTAGTGGTAGTGGTGGTAGTAGTAGTAGTGGTGGTAGTAGTAGTAGTGGTAGTGGTAGTAGTAGTAGTGGTAGTAGTAGTGGTAGTGGTGGTAGTAGTAGTAGTGGTGGTAGTAGTAGTAGTGGTAGTAGTGGTAGTAGTTGTAGTGGTAGTGGTAGTAGTAGTAGTAGTAGTAGTAGTAGTAGTAGTAGTAGTAGTAGTAGTGGTAGTAGTAGTAGTGGTTGTAGTAGTAGTAGTAGTAGTAGTAGTAGTAGTGGTGGTAGTTGTAGTTGTAGTAATTGTTGTTGTTTTAGTAGTACTGCCAGTTGTTGTGGTTGTGGTAAAAAGAGCAGCAGGATAAGACGTATCACTGGGAGGAGGAGGAGTGCTGCATACTCTTTAAAAGCTGAAGATTTCCAAAATGTCACGAATTCTCTTCAACAAGATCATAATCCTTTGCTCTTTTGAGTTAAAATACAAAATCGCACTTCGCTAGATGCAAGTCTGGAGCGGTCGAATGAAAGTCAATGAACGCTATCGATCTGTTGAGTAACACTGTTGATCTTCCGTGGAGGCGACATGTCGCCGTGTTTGCGATTACCTTGTTAGTCGATGCTACAGCAGTCCCGAGATGTTCCGGAGCGCTGGGGATAACTGGCTTCCGGGCTGATTATGGGATGATTATAAGATAGGAATCGCTGACACCAGTGCTAGAAAGAGATAGAGAATAGAGAAAAATCCCACACAAATTCTTTCATCTCACCATGCATGGTCGTTGTAGTGTCGAAAGGGTTTCGGGGTTGGGTGGTCACGTCTTTTATCATAAAAACAGGCGCTTCCGAGCATTGATTTCGAGATGAAGGAAAAGGTAGAAGGCAGAGAATGTTTGTGTTGAGCTGTTTCCAAAACCTTTTTTTTTTTTTAAATAGTCGCCTCTACCTAGCTATTGGTGAATTTTTTTTTCCTGTTTAAATTTTTTTCCTTCTTTTTTTTTTTTTTTTTCAATGAGAGGCAATTCTAGAGAAACATTCCCGGTCCGTGCATATAACCTTAAAGTATATGATCCATATTGCAATCAACACAAACTTGCTTTCCAGCATGGAGATCGCAACATGAATAAGGTTAATGTTAAAGATGCTATGCAAACATGGATGTACGCTCGTATAATAAGTTCATGCATTGTCGTGAAGACCGATATTTTTTATTGATGAGAATGAACGTTCCCGTAAAAAGTATGGGCTGGTTAGATTTAAATAATATTGTTGTAATGGCAAGATTCAATGAAACTTGTGTTTGATTACGTATCTCATATATTTGGCGTGAATAATAGAAAACTTTCACGCTTTCAATCGTTCCCGCCCCTTTTTTCTAATTGACATAATCGGTGTTTATTTGCCCACAGCGCTCGATAGTCTCCGCACGTTGTGACAATTATTTATATCCAGAGGCAAACGCCAATGTTGTGAAGCGGAAATGATGGAAGGTATCCTAGCTGTTTTCGATTCAGTTAGGTTCATTCTCCTCATTAGCAAACCCGGAGGCTGCTGTTGTATGCCAGATTATATGCTGTGCCTCACGACCTCACGAAAAAGGAAAATGAGAGAATAGATGTTAAATGTCATGTGTGCCAGTTGTCAGCCAAGCTAATTATTCTTAAATTGTTTGGGTTTTTTTCCACCTAAAAAAATGAGTTTTCCACGTTTTGGTTTTTAAGTATTTATACCTGTTCTTTACAGCAACGTATCAGTGCCTTCCTTTCTAATTAATGATTTTTTTTAAAGAGACTATCTTCCTCACACTTTTCTTTCTATTTCATGTCCTTCGTCTCTCTCTCTCTCTCTCTCTCTCTCTCTCTCTCTCTCTCTCTCTCTCTCTCTCTCTCTCTCTCTCTCTCTCTCTTCTCTATTCTCTCTTCCTTTCTCTCTATTATGATTCTGTGACTTCTATATCGCTCTTTCTTCCGTTGTCACTCTGTGTTCTCTTTCCCTCTCTCTCTTTCTCTCTCTCTCTCTCTCTCTCTCTCTCTCTCTCTCTCTCTCTCTCCCTCTCTCTATCTCACACATTCTCTCTCATTCAAAATTCAAATGCATAAGCTTTATATCATGCCTTAGGGAAATTTTAATGAAAACGTGTCAAAAATGTATGTAAAACTGCATGCAATGTACGATACAAATTTAAAGGTTTTAGGTGAAGTTCAACAAAAGTGAATAATGAAAAGATTTATTCATGATAATATAATAGTTTTTGGAGGTCTATGATGTGTGTAAACTGAAGTGTTAAAGAAAAAATTATGATCACTAACATATTATGAAAAGCTCTTAAAGCTTCAAAATAGAGATATCACATACATTTAAACAGAATGATAAAATCTTTGACATCTTGATCCTCAGATTTCATCGCCCGACCCTCAACCCCTATTACTCGGCCTTTGTTCTCATCGCTTTTTCCCCTCCACACGTTTTAGTCTGGGCGAGCTCATACTATGCAAAGACTAAAGTATAAATCCGATCCGTCTGCTGGAGAAAAAGACTCATTTTTTCAACGCCAAATATTTATAAAGCTGTCTGGACTGTTAAAAAAGGTGAATAGTTTATCAGATTGCTGTAAAAAATTGAATATGAATAGTATGTGTGATTTTTACAAATGTGAAATATTCCAAGCAGTACTTGAGCTAGCCAACCTTGGAAAATATTATAAAGTCCTTATGATTGAAGTCTATAACCGACCGTGACAGCAACACCGACCTGACAACAGTTTGGATGTCAGATGGGAAACTTCTAATTTAAAAAGAATACTTCGCCTAGAAAAATCAATCACAAAACTAGACCTAACTCGAGACCGACAAATAAGACGAAAAATTTTGAAAACATTAAGGACAGATGGAAATAGACAGGGAACGAACCTACCTGCACCTCGATACGGCACCCATCGCCTTGCCGAGACAAAACCAGGCACTTAACCAATGAACCATCTTCATCTTTATTTCTATATTGCACCGCATACCTTTTCTTCATTGAAAACTGACGTCCGCTATTATACAGTGTCTTAATTCAGCGGTTGCGTTTCTGTGTGAGGGGATTTGGTTGATGAACTCGTCCCCCCAATCGTACTGTTAAAGATGCCAAAGATGAGAAATTCAGGCGTGCGTGAAATTTGTTTTAAAATCATACTGCATTATTTATACTTCTTTTGCCTATTGAATTTCTTGAGTTGAATGGGAGTCTCTACTTAGAGTTAATGGCAAGCCAGACCGTAGAAAGGTTTTAGGAAAAAAAAAAAAAGGGCTTATACAAGCTCGGGTTCTATCTGGATCAAAATTATATTGTGAGCGTGCGTTGTCACATGGCTGTTTCTTGAGAGGTTTCGCCTAGACGAGATGGGCGGATTTACTTCGTAGACTGCTCTCAGCTCCAGTCTCTATTATTATGAACTGTTCAAGTGTGCTTTATATATATATGTATATATATGTGTGTGTGTGTATATAAATATATATATATATACACACACTGTATAGTCTTTTTTTTTTAAGATTGTCGTATTTTATATTATACATTGATTTGCATACTTTATTTGCTTTGGACTAGAGATCAATATATCTATTACTGAGGAGCAAATAACGTATTGGAGAGAGAAAAAGAAACATTTTCAAACAAGAATCCTACGTGGATTGAAAGCATAACTCCTGCGCTACCATATTGTAATATCGGCTGTCTCTTGAAAGCTGTCGCCTGGGTGCGACGGGCCAAACACTGTAAAGGGCGTCGACCCCTCTCATTCGATGGAGGAAAAAAAATGGCTCCGTTTTAAGACTATTATCGAAACTTAGAGGACGTAGATCACGAGCGTGGACGGAATGTAAATTAGAGCGAGCTCGCGTCTTGGTTTGTTCTATATTCACCCATTAGTACCATGCGCAGGGATCGATAGTTATCGCTGTCCTCAGAGCAGAAGCAGCGACAAGACCTGGTGTGGTCAGTTACAGTTTGGTATCTTCCAGCGATCCTGATCTCGTCCAGACGGATCAAGGATCCATCTTATAGGTGAACGTGATGATGATGGTGAAGATTATTTACTTAATAGAAAAAACCCTGTACTGCTCCGCCGCCAACGGCTTTTGTCCTGGGTCCCTCGACCGCCCCGCTTTGAGCCCCAGACGTTAAAAGTGTTTCCCCCACCAGCACCAAGAGCAAAAAAAAAAACCCCAGTAATTTTGTCTTGCTTGCAGCTAGGCAGTTGAGACAAATTGTTTTGTTTCTTGTTTGTTTTGTTGTTGTTTTTGAAACGGAGCGGCAACCAACTCAAGACAATGTTTATGATATAAAAAAAAAAGAAATACAAGAAAGGTACAGAAAAAAATCAATGTAAAATTTGCTTTAAAAGTTTGTAAGATGATCTATAGAGCTTTTCGAATTTTGATTGTTTTCACAATTATATGCTTGCTTATTACTGTAATGCCATTAGCGATGTAAAAAAAAAAATAATTGTTTCATTTTTGTTTCTTTGTCTCCTCTCTCATTCTCTCTGTTTTGTTGTTTTTTTGTTTTTATCTATGCCACGCCGCGTTCTCTTTTTGTCTCTCTATTTGCCGATCTACCGTTTACTTCATCTTTATATAATTATCATTTTTTTTTTTCGCTTCTCCCTTCGCTAGGTCAATATTAGTTAATATTTTGTGATACTTCGAGAGAAGAAATATAACCCAGACGACTGATAGACTTAACAGTTATAAGAATGTAATACCATGTTCACCGAATGTAATATAATCTTACAATTACCTAATGCGTTTTCGTTTCTCAAAATTCCTAATTACTTTACCAAAAAAAAAAGAACAGTACTGTTTTCTCCATAAATCTTATATCTATGGTGAGAGGAATTTTTCTTCTTTGTATTACTACCTCGCTCCCTCGCTGTTTAAAGAAAGGAAGAAAAAGCGCATTTCCATCCCAATTATTCAAGGGGGGATTACTGAGCTCAAACCCCCGTCTGTCATTCTGCCTCGTAGCTGAGTAGATCCTTGAAGTTGTTAGGAAGGCTAGAAAATTGTGTTGAAAATAAGCGAGTTAATAACGGGAGGGACAATGTAAAAACCGTAGGGTCCTTAAACTTGTTCATGAAGAGAGAGAGAGAGAGGGGGAGGGAGGGAGATAGGGAGAGAGAGGGGGAGGGAGGGAGGGAGAGAGAGAGAGAGAGAGAGAGAGAGAGAGAGAGAGAGAGAGAGAGAGAGAGAGAGAGAGAGAGAGAGAGAGACGGGGACAGACATGCAGGCAAGCAGTAGACAGATGTCTGTAAATGACTTTGAAATATCAATCTGTGTCTGCAAAAATAAAAAAAAAAACTATAGCGGAAAGAGGGAAGAAGAGAAATTTTTCCAGGACTATCACTATTGTCATTTGTTACTTGGTTGTTGTTTTATTTCTTTCAGTTGTAAAGTAATTTTGTTTTCGTTCTCTCCAGTCTAGACTTGTTGTTTACAGCCAATATTTTCCCTGTGGAAACACACGCCAGTTTTAATAGTCCTTCGCTTGTCTCTTGTGACCATCGTCCCTGGTCACCAGTTACATCTTTTTTAACCGAACTCGAGGTTTAATGTGTTCAGACCAGAATATTAAACTGGGTAATTTTTTTTTTCTGTAGCTTACTTGGAGGATTTAAAAAGAAATACATGGGTGAGAAGGGAGGAAGACATCATCTAGGAATGCTTGAGAATATTGAAAGCAAGAAGATTATTCTGCCTAGAATATTTAAAATCAGTAGGCTCGAGGTCTTTTTTTCCGAAGTCCTTCAGTAGATTCTTTTTTATTAATTTTTTTTTTCTTCCGTCTTTTTGGTCAGCAATATTACAGGCCAGCTTCCCTTACAATGTCGAAGGCATTTGTGTAAGATTCAGGTCGGGAGTTTACGATGCATTGTTACCTGTGTAAAAATCATTAGCTTGAGAACGTCGGAATGCTATTTTTGTTGCTGTAGTTGTTGTTGTTGTTGTTGTTGTTGTTGTTGTTGTTTAATAATTGCGACTTTCAAGCCTGCATGTTTCGCAGTCGCTTTTATTTCCAGTGTCCTTCTTTACGTAGCAAGACTTTTTTTTATTTTTTATGCGAAAGAACTAAACAGGTCATTATAAAAGGGAGCAAAAGTGTGATGTCACTTATGGTTCTAACATTATCTTAGAACAATAAGGACCAGGCATCATCACCTCTGAGCCGCCGCAAATATCGTGAGTTGGATTCACAAAACATTGCATCACGCCCATTCAGTGAAAGCGCACCCTAAGTCGTTTAATCTTTCCCTTGCGTTTGGGACACAAGGCATTAACAAAGTTATGTCGAATGAAGTAAATTATGATGTCACATCGACACACAATGTCATCTCTAACTTTATACTCGTGTTATAGCTGGTCTCTTGGGTCCGCAACTTGAGACTACTGCAGCTACTGGCAAAGCGCTGTATTTGGTTACACCTGAAGCCAAAGAAGAGAAGATTTTGCTAGCCTGGAAGAAAAAGCCGTATGGTTGCAACTTGTCCGGGGAAAATAATTACAGAATGTGCTAGATCTAGCTGGAGACAATTAAAAATGTCCGTATAATACTGAAAATGCTGAAATAATGCACCGCTTTGCTTAAAGCATTGCATCATATTATGGGGTTGGCTTTCATTGCCATCGGTTCTTTGTTATAGATCTAGATAACAATGCGATGGGTTCACGAGAATAAAATGACGACCATAAAATGATCGTTGCGAAATAGGACGTGCAAAAAGTTGCGAAGAAAAGCAAAAGAAAAAAAGCTAGAAGAAAATGTAGAAATCCAAAATTAATTAAAAAGAAAAAAAAATAGTAAGGCGGTTAAGATGAAAGCGGAAAAACTTAAAGGAAAACAGATATTTTCAAATTCATTCTTCAAGCAAAAATAAAAATCAAGTAAAACAAACGAGTAAGCAGCTGCTTAAAATTGAGATAACCAGTGGGTGCAAATATTGTTTAAGACACGTCATCAAAAACATTATTTCAAAGTCTTTATGAGCATGCCAACTTAGCCCCCCGTCAGGTAGAGAGTAAGACAGGTCAGTGCTATCGTGGTGTAAAAGAGAACCAAGGACGAGAGAGCAACACACTTTAGAGGCCTTAGACTTTTTTTAAGTCTAAGAATAAAGAGAATTACGCCAAAAGGAGTTGTCAAACCGTGGAAAAGAAGGGTAGTTTAGTAAGCAGAGATATCAATAGAAGGGTAGTTTAGTAAGCAGGGATATCAATTTTCCTCGGATCAGCGGAATTCCCTGGTTTTTGCCTTTTCCGAGGTTAGGGTTAGGGTACACAATCTCCTAGTAAGGACTCCCCACACATTTAAACATCACAAGGCCCGTTATTCCTGATGAAAGCAGCTCTGAAGGTAGACTCATGTGATGTTTGTTTTCCTCAGATATCTTCCTTTTTTAATGTTTAAGACATATAATATAAGAAATTAATAGTCTTGTGTAATTGAATTACACTCTAATATTTTGCTCCCCCATTTTTGGTGTGTTGCGCGCTTCCGCAAAAAGTGCAGTGAATATCAAAATTTTGAGTTGAGATCCCTTAATAAGGGGATAGAGACAAGGCAAGCCATTCAGAGATATTCCACTTCAGGAAGCACATTTGATTAGTCACCGAGGCATAAAAAAACGTTTGTAAAAGGAACACAGAACACACCTCCCATTAAATGAGAATGTAAAGTAGCGAAATACAAAGCCAAAAAGATAGTCAAAGATGTGGCACCATTTATTCTTCCCCTTCGTGTAATAAGTGACAATTGTAACATATTTGAAGGCTAAATCTAGGCTTTCACAACTAAAAATATAGCGATTAAAAAAGGTTTATTTTGACATATAATAAAAATTTGACTGGATTCGGGAAAGTGGATTAGTGGATGTGGTTTATTTCTCGTAAAGCTAATGGAGTTGATGGACATGCTGGTTCAGAGATAATTCGAATTATTACGTGAATTTTTCTTTCTTTCTTTTTTTGCAATTTTTTTTTCTTCAATATGATAATTTGATGGTTAAAAATTTTGGGAAAATGTATAGATAGGTCTCCTCTATAGGAACGTATTGTTTTTATGCAATCGTTTTGTGCGAATTCTATAAAACCTCAAGGTAATAACCATGATACTAGTATTACTACTGATTAGAGACTTGACTTATTACAAATGCTACCCGTCTGTTTATTATTCTAAAACTCACAGAACTCCCTGGACTTTTCCTTTACATGTCCTTGTAAATATTCATTGGGTTGTTTCTGGAAATAAAAATGGTGACCACAGCAGCAGATGGAAATCCCCGCAAGAGCTCTAAGACCTTTGAACCATTGGAGTCCTTGTTCTCATTAGATTAACCTGAGTATCTTGGATCTCTCTCTCTCTCTCTGTCTCTCTCTCCCTCCCTCTCTCTCCCTCCCTATCTCTCTCTCTTCACTTTCTCTCTCTTTCCTTTCTCTCTCTCTCTCTCTCTCTCTCTCTCTCTCTCTCTCTCTCTCTCTCTCTCTCTCTCTCTCTCTCTCTCCCCTTCCTCACCAACTAATTATTCCATGCCCTTAGCTAAGCCTAATCTTCTTGCATCGAGCACTTTTATCTCTTGTGAGTCCGGCCAGCATCGATACACCATTTCCCAGTACAGACACAAGCATAATTAGCTTAAAGCGATGCTTGAATATGGGCATAAGAATGACGAGAGGTCGCGTTTGTTCTGAAACCCATAATCAGCGCCTTTCTTTAAAACTTCATCTTTATTCAAATTGGCTGGTCGTTCGAAATCAAGTTCTTGTGAATCCTCACGGTGGAAAACATCTACTCCTACTACTCGTAGAGTCATAAAGAAGAATAAAAAGATGTATAGTATGTAAGTCAATAAGCTTTTCCTTCACCTTGTATTAGATGTCTCAGAGTACTCTATTGAAATCGGAAAAGGGTCTATAACTCTAAAAGCATTCGTGCGCAACAATCTCCAATATCGAAATCGCGAACTGAAGTATCGCAGAAAGCGGCCCACTCTTCTTATCTCCACCCTGTGTGTACAAGATAAGATTGTCTCCGTCACGGCCGGCACAATGACCGCAGAGCGACCTGGCCTCACTCTGCACCAGAACGGGTTAATTAAAGGAAGACCGTAATAAGATTTCAGAGAGTCGGGAATCAGCTGTGGACATTGTGGTCGGAAATACTAGAGTATCGTAATCGATCTGAAGAATAAGTAATCGAACATTCATTTGGTCATATCGGTAATATAAAGCTCCTATGTGGACAAGAGCATCCTGTGGTATCAACGAAGACTAAAGCAATAATTGAAAATAATTGCGTCTCAAAAAAGACAACCTGGATTATTTGTTCAGCTTACACTCTTTACGCATTGAGTTGAAACTGTCCTATACTTGCGACATAGTGATTTATGAAATACCTTACATAACCCAACTCATTAGCAGATTCCATAGTTCTGTGTGGCTCCTGAAAGAGTCGCCGTGAGAGTGTGCAGAGCCAAGAGATGAGACCATACACTAATACATGTATTCAGACCTCTCTGCGGCTCTTTCAGCTCAGAGATGATCAAAACCGCCTAAAAATCCTAGTTTTTAGTTATACACAATTAGGACATGGCTACTAGATAAAACATTGTCTAAGTGATCGTTGTACGGTAAAAAAAAATATTATCAAATCCACTCTTTTTACACGATACCCTCAAGTAGAAGGTATGTCTTCTTCATTTGTTTGAATGCCTTTCTGGTAACTACATTTATGCAGTAATCGATATTGGTAGACAGCTCTATTCGGAACAAGGTTAAGGACCTAATTTTCGGTCCCTGTCGGCCAAGCATCTCGCTTTCATTTTGCGCGTGATTAATTAGCTTATCAAATTGCCGCGTTCGAAGAAGCTCAATTGATGCTGAAGCAAATTGTAGCGTCATACATGAAAAGCATGTAACAATGTGATAGATGTAGTCATATGGCTCGCTGCAGAAAAAAATAATACGTTTGTACCAACATGGCTCGCAATTTATTTATTATTATTTCACCTGAGGTACGCAAAAAGAAAGTAATTTAGAAGTTCCGAATTTCTCGATAACAAAACTGCGACCTTGAACAGACATGTTTCTTTTAATGCAGACTTTATTGTACAGCATTTTGAAAATCAACCTAGGAAAAAAGTCTCTTCCCATCCACATATATATATATATATATATATATATATCATTTCACGAAGTTTTGCCTCTTTATTGTAAGGCGTTTGTTCCGTTCAACAATCAGAAGCATTTGAAAGATCTAAGCAGAATTAGATAATTTTGTTGTGATGAAATATTTTATCATGTGTACGTAAATTTGTGTTTTCCTTTTCCTTACTTATAATTTCATGCCACTGTGCATTTTTGCAGGCGCTATTGCTTGATCATGATCAGAATTATGCTAAGAACTTAAATCAGAGCTCATGACTTCCAGCTACATTGTAATCTAGCATAACTCTTTGTGAAATCGCTCTCCCTATATCTCACGATATTTAAGCCCGAGTCGATAATGCTTGACCCCTTTGATTGTTCTAAGATGGTTTAGAACCACAAGTGAAATCACATTATTTTCTCCTTATAAAGCTCATTTAAGTCGTTCCGCCTCTACGGAAAAAAGTGCGCTCCGACCATATCGTTCTATTTACCAAAAAAAAAAAGCAACAAACAACAAAGCAAAACTGTTTTATGTTATTAAGACAAACTATAATTGATTCCCATTACGCGGTTGTAACGACCACAGCCGCGTAATGGGAATCAAAATATTTTTAAGGATAATAAAATGAAACGGTATATTCTTATTATAAGGACCTCTGAAATCAGTTCTCGAGTCTATTGATTGGGACATCTTAGCCAGGAGAATCTTTCTAATTGAAAATTTCTCGTTTCCTTCCCTTTTTACCGCTGTTTTTATCCTTTACGTAAACCACAGTAACATTATGCAAACATCCTGGGCTGAAACTCGGTAAATATTGAGTCTGTTTAAAAGATGGAACCGATGCTGTAAGTCAGAACGTAAAGCCAGTAAATGGTTGCAATCACTTTAAAAAAAACTAAGAATAAAAAAGGGAAAACGGAAAAAATTTCCGTTTTTTACAGGCAAAAATCTCTTGCTGCACAAAAAATCACTGATTAATAATGAGAAACGGCCTGCCATTTTCACTGGAACCATTAAGTTTAAAGAATGTATGAAGCAAATATCCAAGGGCATTTAACCGGACCCAGTTTGATTTTAAAACACGTAACAGTAAACCTTTGGGTTTTTGGTGTTTTGTTGGTTTCTCTCTCTCTCTCTCTTTCTCTCTCTCTCTCTCTCTCTCTCTCTCTCTCTCTCTCTCTCTCTCTCTCTCTCTCTCTCTCTCTCTCTCTCTCTCTCTCTCTCTCTCTCTCTCTCTCTCTCTCTCTCTCTCTCTCTCTCTCTCTCTCTCTCTCTCTCTCCCCCTCCATCTTTTTTTCTTTTCTTTTTTTGTCAAATTAAGATAACCTAACTGTGAAATATACTCAACAAAATTAATGTTGTTTACTGCCATATTAAACATGGGTATAACTCGTTATCATCAAAGCCGAGCAACCTTAGAACCCCTCATATGCCAAGCTCCAAATTAAAAACAAAACAGAAAAATAGAATCTAAAAAAAATTAATGAAATCAATAGCAAAAGTGTACGTGTCTAACACCCAAACAGCTGCGATATCTTGTCTAGGGTCAAGTCAAAACGGTTATCTTCCTGGACAAAATACGTGTGTACGTGTGCCTATGTGGAAAGCTAATCTCTCTGTGTTAACTGCTACTTTTATCTGCTTTATTCATCTAATGTAACGGGAACCATGTCAATATTGAAAGCAGTTACCATATAAGTGTTATTAAAGAATTTCGACACCCGATTTAAGGCCAAATCAAAGGCCTCGAGTCCCTCAATTTTTTTTTCTTTCCATGATTTAGTAAGGAAAAAGGCGAACGTTTTGTAAGCTTCGTTTTTCGAATCAAATCGGTTGATTATTTGATTTTAACCCAAATCTGCCCCCACTTTGAGGAAGCCAGACTTCAGGTTTGTCCTACCGATGCTCCAGTCAGCGAGAAACTGTGAGGATCTGGCGATGACCGACTGAAAACGACCAACTTCGATGACCTGACGGACTATCAATATTGCACAGTTAAAAAGATTGAACGCAGAAAAAGAAGAAGAAGAAGAAGAAGAAGAAGAAATGAGAGATAATCTAAATTAAAAATGAAGATGAAATGAGAGATAATCTAAATTAAGTGAAGGTGAAATGAGAGATAATCCAAATTAAGTGAAGGTGAAATGAGAGATAATCTAAATTAAATGATGGTGAAATGAGAGATAATCTAAATTAAGTGAAGGTAGAATGAGAGATAATCCAAATTAAGTGAAGGTGAAATGAGAGATAATCTAAATTAAGTGAAGGTGAAATGAGAGATAATCTAAATTAAGTGAAGGTGAAATGAGAGATAATCTAAATTAAGTGAAGGTGAAATGAGAGATAATCTAAATTAAGTGAAGGTGAAATGAGAGATAATCTAAATTAAGTGAAGGTGAAATGAGAGATAATCTAAATTAAGTGAAGGTGAAATGAGAGATAATCTAAATTAAGTGAAGGTAGAATGAGAGATAATCCAAATTAAGTGAAGGTGAAATGAGAGATAATCTAAATTAAGTGAAGGTGAAATGAGAGATAATCTAAATTAAGTGAAGGTGAAATGAGAGATAATCTAAATTAAGTGAAGGTGAAATGAGAGATAATCTAAATTAAGTGAAGGTAGAATGAGAGATAATCTAATTTAGGTGGAGGTGAAGTGAGATCTCCACAGATAACCTTTCATCCATAACTACAGCACAAAAGAATACCACGTCCTCGACTTGCTTTTACCCCATTCTAATTTTTAAATGTCTGGAATGTCTCTTTGACTTTACGACAGACTGGCCGTCAGTTCACCAACCGTGTGTGTGTGTTTGTGTCTCTGTCTCTCTCTCTGTCTCTCTCCCTCCCTCTCTCTCTCTCTCTCTCTCTCTCTCTCTCTCTCACTCTCACTCTTTCTCTCTCTCTCTCTCTCTCTCTCTCTCTCTCTCTCTCTCTCTCTCTCTCTCTCTCTCTCTCTCTCTCTCTCTCTCTCTCTCTCTCTCTCTCTCTCTCTCTCTCTCTCTCTCTCTTTTTTTCTCTTTCGCACCGAACGTGGAACAATTGGAGGTCTGCCTGACGGGGGTTTATTCTTATACGTTTACAGTCTTATAGAGAGCTCCTAGGAACGCCAATCTCGAATGTTTATTTTTGTTTTTCTTTTCACGTTTAATTTTGAAAATCTGCTTTTGTGCTATTTAATAGTTCCTTTATATTATTAATGGGCGGTTATTTTTCTTGTTTTTTGTTTTTTTTTTTTTTTTTTGTTTTTTTTTTTGTTTTTTTTGTTTTGTTTTGTTTGTTTTTTTTTTTTTTTTGGGGGGGGTTGCATGGTTTATGTCATTGTGTGATATTTCGCAACGATCGTAACACGTCTTCGTTTTATTTAGTTTATACTCTAGCTGTTATAAGGTGGCAATACAAATCAGTCAGTGTTTAGGATTCAATTCTTAACCTGAAAGTGTACTTTTAACCAGTTATCAAGAAGGATGTGGAAAGAGCGACTCGGCTCGACTTTTTTAGACCGAGAATTTTTCCCTCATGTGTCATTCGCTGGGGCAATCTTTGTGATTATTTCCTGTCCTGTAACCATTACAATAACGCGGCTTTTTTCCCGGGCTGACAAAATTCTGCCTTACCTTGGCCTGAGATTAAACAGACTTCCGTCGATTTATGTCACTTTTATTGTTGTGCCCGTTACGTAAACGTTTTCCAGATAAGCCTGGTTAATCTACGACTGATGCTTTGCCTGAAGCTGCAGTTCTTAGTTCTGAGTGTCTGGTCCACTGCGGTGCTGATCCAACACGTTAGGTAAAATAAAAGTTAACAATGGCGACTGATTGTATTGATGTGATGTCATGGTGAAAAACATAATTCGACGGAGCTTAGTGTGTTAAGCGACAATAAATCGTTGCCGTGGTTGCGGTGCGATGTTGTGTCAACTTCGGTGATGTTGACAGCGGTTATATTTATAATATTGATAATAAAGAAAACAATGTTAATTACAGATTCTTTTCGTGATTCATGATTAGAATTAACTTAGTTCCAACTGACCTCAAACTTGTTCAGCTCCTGGATAGACAGTTTCATCATGACATTAGGCAGAATTTAGGCAGCATGTGAAAAAAATAGTCTAGTAAGTGATATAATATAAATTCACATGTTTTACAATTTCTAACGGACTTTCATTGCTGTTTCATCAAAATATATTGGGTTTTCACAACTGCCATGAAAAATTAATAATAATGAAGTTAAACGAAATACGAGTAGAGTAAGATCGCCTTGCTTAATACAGAAAGGCTCTGTGTATCGGCAAACACTTAAAGTTCCTATGGAAGATTATGAGATGATATCAACTGCAGGTAAGGCATGATTTTATCGAACGTAGTGGTCAACATTTGAAATGAAGAAAAAAAAAAGAAACTTGTAAGTCTTGTGATATTTTAATGGAATTTAATCATTTTAGTATTTCACTGAAATTGCCCCTGGTTTTTTTTAATTTTTTTTTTTTTTTTTTTTTTTTTTTTTTACCTAAATTATTTTATAGAGGGAAGCAATCGGCGAAGTCATATTCCTTTTTTTTTTTTTTTTTTTTTTTTTTTTTTGAATTGAAAAGATAAGACGCAAATTAGACAAGACTAATTGGAAGAGAATAGCAGTCACTGTCGCATGCTGTCTGTTTGTACATCTTGACATGATTTAAATTGCTGTCACGTGACACGTGTACATCGTACAGGACAAGATCAACGGCATTGCTGGGACTAATTTTAAGTTCGGAGAAAATATTGTTAAATCATGGTCAGAGAAAATTACTCGAAACATTCTTATTGAAGACACATAGTTCTTCATATTTCTATATTATTAACAACGAGTAACAAAATTTTAAATAAGAATTTGAGGCACGGTGAACTTAGAAACTCTTTGTCTTAAGAGGGTGCGTAAACGAATAAGCCAGCATATCGTTTTATTGTGTTTTGACCGAGGGATTAAAATGGTTCTAAAACGCGCTTTTGAGAGAATCAAGTTTTGTTGCGGGTCACACATTGTGCCACCTATCTATAGCATCCATGATAAGTCTGTTTTTACCTCACTGATTACGGTTTTAAATTTTATTCGTGAATCATGGCCTTATAAAATAATGAATCGACATCATCACTTTGATTTGACTATAATATAGAACAGTGCTGAAATTAATCACAGGTCACAAACATGAGTTTCGGATTATTATTTTTCCGTTATGATAAGATTTGAACTGTGCATACATTGTTTCTGTTACTGTACATCATAAAGGAATGTAGCTCTTTGTTCTGATTCTTCCTTGCATGTTTTGTTTTCGCAAATGTAATGGAATTCATTGCGATAAGGGCAGTTCGAAGGCCAGAGAGTCAACCGTTTGATGTTTTCAATGCCATTCCGCAGGAACCGTGTGCTCTCGCTGTTGGATGGCCTCCACTTTGTGGAAGGCGCCCTTGGTAAATATTTGCCCTAAACGAACTCGACGGTGTGCAAGTTTGCTGAAGCCTAAACATTATAATAAAAAAAAATCAGGTTTGATTTTCCTAAATGATGAGACAGTTTTCTAGAGAGGCGACAGGATCAGTCGTGTGCGCTTATGTCCGTGATTGTGTGTGTGTGGGTGTTTTTAAAAAACACGGACGCGCTAGACGTGTACAAGTTCAGCCTAGACACGAACTCTGCCGTCGGTTCATACTCGGGGACCTGGACTGGGATGTTTGAACGTTCGCCAGGCAGGGAAATGGACAAGATCTTGACCTAAAGATCGCTCTGTCCGAGGCCAGAAGAAAGGCTCGCTCTCTGCTAGTTTTGCTTTGAGGTATTGGTTTCTGTGACAGGTCATTTCTCGAAGGAATTCTTCTCGGCGTGTGAAACAGGACATCAGTTGTCATGTTATGTTGCTTCCATGGGCGATGCTCCCTTTTAATATGTTTGCCTTGGCTGTCATAGTTCGTCTTTTTCCCATTTATTTTTTACAAGGCCATCGTTTTTGTTTTGCCTTTTTTTTTGTTTTTTCTTTTTTTCTTTTCTTTTTTTTTTTTTTTTTTGAAGAGTGTATTACGTTTGTTTTAAGTCAGTGCTGATCGATGGGAAGGATCTTTGCTTTATTTCTTCTGTGATGTCGTTGGAATAAGGTGTTAGCGTTTCTATGGCAGCTTTAACTACTACTGGGTATGTTTTACGAGGAATTTGTATCTAATTTTGTATCAATTTGTATCAATGCACATTGGTAGCTAGGTATATAAATTGATAGATAGATCAATGGATAGATATTGTGATTAATTCAGATAGAACGGTGTTATTTAGATTAATATGTGCGTTTTAAAAGTTTACTTTACTTTGGGTCTGGAACGATCAGGAGTTTGGACGCTCATTTTTCACAAGAACAATATAAACATATACTGAATAAGAATTTTACTTAAACATTCCTCCACGGAACAGCCAGTGAAATATGGAGACCGCTCAATCATGAGCCAATTGGTTTTGGTTACAATTTAAGAACGAGAATGAGCCATCGGTCATGGGTTCATCATTAGTCTACTCTGAAAAAAGAAGGTTTTGTCAAAAATTCCACTTGATTTTTACAGTTTGAAATATTGTTTCGCAAGTGTTTCATAATTGCTTCCGTTTATTTAAGGAGCAATCTCTGTTGTCTGACAGAAATAAGTAAATTGATGGCATGTATATCAAGTGGGTCTTTTAAAATGTTATTCGCGTAGTGTGCGTTGGAAACCACGTTGGAGTTTCAGACCTAATGTAGAATCGGAGAACAAGAAATTACATTTTACTGCCTTTGTGCCTCCATGCTATGAACCAGGACAATATACAGCTTTGATGTTCGGGAAGCAGGTCAGAATTATGAGAAATAAAACTGTACTGTGTTTGAGTGCGTTCGTGTTCTGCTGATTCAGGGGATGCTAACTAGATCAGTTCTAAATCTTGTGGACTGAATGACCTCAAGGGTTTGGTTTGTTGTGTTTTTTGCCCCTGGTTAAATGAAAGATAATTTACACTACAGCGTATGGTATATTTAATTTTTACTCTTTTTTTCTTCCAACGAAGGGAAGGTAAATAAGATTTCATATTACGTTTACTTGGAAATGTTTTTTATATTGATACTTACCGAACTGAGAAATAGGATTAGTTTTAAAGGTTTGATAAGGCCAGGATATCTTTAAATCTGATCATTTATCTAAAAGTCTTAACCGCCGTTTTGTTTATTATAGAATTGTATTATTCACTTCAAAGAGAGGAAAGGAAAGAGAAAGAGAAGGAAGAAAGAGAGAGTGAGTGAGTGGGAGAAACGGACAGCCACATAGACGTAAAGACTCAAAGAAAGAAAAACCAGGGGGAAAAAAATGTTTCACCTTTAATGTTAATAATGAATACAGCGATCAGAGGCAGGTGCCGACCTAGTAGCCTTACTGATCAGGTATCTGGCGAAGAGACTGAAATAGACACGGGCCATGTCGCGGCATTAGGACTAATGTCCTCCTCACGACAGGCTCAAGTATCCCGGGCTCGGCCTAATGTGATGCCAACGCTAGATGATCCGTGGAATCTCCTGGCCTTCCTCCTCGAACCTTTAATAGTGGTAGTGTCAGAGTCCTCACAACGCGACTTCTCATGACAGTATTAATCTGATTATCTTGTCTGCTTCTTTTCTCTCTTCTCTCTCTCTTTCTTTTCTCTCTCTCTCTCTCTCTCTCTCTCTCTCTCTCTCTCTCTCTCTCTCTCTCTCTCTCTCTCTCTCTCTCTCTCTCTCTCTCTCTCTCTCTCTCTCTCTCTCTCTCTCTCTCTGTCTCTTTTCTCTCTCTTTTTCTCGATCTCTCTATATATTTACTATCGGTCTGTGTTTCTCTCTCTTCTCTCTCTCTCTCTCTCTCTCTCTCTCTCTCTCTCTCTCTCTCTCTCTTTCTCTCTCTCTCTCTCTCTCTTTCTCTCTCTCTCTGTCTCTCTCTCCCTGTCTCTTTTTTTTTCTCTCTCTCTCTTTCTCTATCTCTCTATATATTTACTATCGATCTGTGTTTCTCTCTCTCTCTCTCTCTCTCTCTCTCTCTCTCTCTCTCTCTCTCTCTCTCTCTTTCTTTTCTCTCTCTCTTTCTCTCTATATATTTAGCTATCGGCCTGTGTCTTTCTCTCGCTCTCTCTTTTACTTTCGCCTTTACTGTAAAGTCTTTATCCTGTTCTTTTTCTTACATTGTCTCGCTTTCTTGTTACATTTGTTCTCCCCCCCCCTCTCTCTCTCTCTCTCTCTCTCTCTCTCTCTCTCTCTCTCTCTCTCTCTCTCTCTCTCTCTCTCTCTCTCTCTCTCTCTTTTTTTTTCTTATCATCCTTATACCATTTATCAAGCTTGGGTGAAAGAACGTCGTTCGGATCAGTTTCAGTTACCAAACTATAGACGTGAGAAACTAATCTTATTAGTAACTTCAGAAAAGCTAATATTTTCAGTGATTAAAAATACTTTCTTTTTGTTAGATAATGAAACGAATTTATCTCAGATAAGCTGAATATATGCTATTTTTTGTTGTCTCCATGACTAACATCAAAGCCCAACTGTGTGACATTTTTATTATGTGTCTTAACTAAGACTTTATTAATATTATCCACCTTTTTTTCTCAATTAGTTTTTTTTTCCAACCTAGTCCAAGGATTTTTAGGCAAATTAAGTTTTAAATTGTTCCTTGGCTATTTCGGTTTCAGAATGTATTTTGTCCTTCCTATTTTAATTCAAAGAGTAATGCGAGTTTAAAATAATGAAGTTCTGTGTTTGAGTGAAACACACCTTGGAAATTTACCCAAATAACATTAATATGATCTTTAGCATTCTAAATTTAAGAAAAAAAAAACAAAAAAAACGACCAATTCTCATTGAGCGTATAACACGATTATGCCCCACCTTGCAACATGATTTTCTTTAAGTCTCACCGAGATTATCTGTATTACTAATGCACGTGGACCTGCTTCGTATTTTGGACATGGCATGATCAAATATTGGGACCGTGCTTGGAAAGGCTTTCGATACTCTATATAATATACTTACTGCTAAGTGGCGGACGAGACAGCCTGCCGTGTAGGGTTATCGCATCAATAAAATGTTCTCCAAGACAGCAAGGGATTTACTCCAACTGCTCGCAGTTTCTTCCCACGCTATTTTGGGCAAATCCGTTCGTGTCTCTATTTTTCTCTGTCTTCTTCTGTACCTCCCTTTCTTTCGCTTCGAATGACGTTCATTGTCAGAACAAAAAGAGTGCATCTTGTAATATTTAACTCTAACCATGTTCTTGGTTTTTTGTTGGTTTTTTTTTTTTTTTGGTTTGATTTTTTGTTTTTTTTTGTTGGTTTTTTTTTTTTTAGCAACATGCAAGTTTTAATATTCATCATTCTCATCGCGAACTGAAAGCAGGTCTCTTTTGATTTGGATGTTTATTCTTGTAAAGCCCAGCTGTGGAGTTCGAGGAAACTAGACAAAGTATTTGTTTTTTGTGGGTTTTTTTAAAGAAGAAGAAAATATCTATACAATCGCGTCCTTTAAAAAGCCGAAGCGAAGTTTGTAGAATATTTTTTTTTCTTTTAATCTTCCTTGCATGTAGCACTGTTTAATAAATGTATTGCTCAATAATTAAATTGCTACAAAGTGCAAAGGAGGCCAAGCCATGGCTCAAACGTCTCACAGGTAGAGTCATGGCGCCCTTCTATACGAGCTTTACTTTATTTCGTTCTTTTTCTCTTCAAAAACTGTTGATAGACATGACGCATTGCGGGCTTAAGCAGTGGGTTTTTGTCAATCCTACATTACATTTCACGTAGTAGGGAAAAAACCATGATGTAACTTCCGCCTGGCATAGCAGTTTTTGTTAGTTTCGAAACAATTTTACAGTTTGTGATCCATATGCACCAAGAGTTTATAAAGTGTCATGAAAGAGAAACACAAATGAACGTTTTTTTTTTTGTGTTTTTTTTTTCATCTTGCAATGAATTAACGTCGTCTGATGTTGTTAACTTCACCACTTCACATATTTTTCGCCCGATCACAGGTTATAAAGTCTGCTTTTATCATTCCCATGTTGTTAAGAACTGGGATGTCACCACACTTTTCCTCTCTATTACTTTAAGAGCAATCAAATCATATATTCGCACGCGTGATGGTAAAACTTTTGTCACAATTATTGTTGTAGTCGGTCGCATATTTTACCTTTTCTTCGGTTCTATCAAGAACCACATAAAAACCGGTTAAGAAATTAAAAAAGAAAAATATTTATATATATATATATATATATATATATATATATATATTATTAAACACATTTCTGGGGTGGCCAGTTTGTGTGTATGTGTGTGTTCTTGTTGATGTTTTGATTTTTGGTTGGTTGTTTTGTTTCGTTTTATTTAATTTTTTACATAATTTACACGCTAGTTTGTAAAAAAAAAAAAAAGGATTAAATTTCGATTTATGACAGAGGTCAAGTTGCCTCCCTCTTAATAGTTTGAGAAAATCCCAAACTTTTTTTTATTGTTATTATTTAAAAAAAAAAAAGAGAGATGTTCCTTGGAGGCTTAGCTTCCTCTGTATTCCCGAGTTGATCAACGGGTGGCGTTTTAGTTTCAGTGCACAGCAGATTGGGCAAAGAAGAAAATTGACTAATTCTGTCCTTTCCGAATCTGTTTTTTAGATCCTTTTAAACTCTTATTAGAAAGTTGGGAACTTCCGCATTAAGTGCATTGAAGTGCTCTGCCTTGCAATAATTCTTAGCCGGCCGCGCTGTTATCTAAACCTAAATGGTAACGAATGTTAAAAAAAAAAAAAATATGTAAATAGACTTGGTTTTTAACAAAATTAATTAACTATTCTTATCTAGATAAAAGTTTGCACGGATGTGTGTAACCCCCCCCCCCCCCGTTAGTGTGAGGTCGTTGTTTTGTGTTGCTGTTGTTGTTGCTGCTGTTTTCTTTTGTGGATTGTTTATTTTCAATTTCGAGGTCTTAATTGGTTTTTTTTTTTAATTTAATTAATATTTTAATGAGTAATAGGGTGTTTTTACATTTCATTGCTTTTTCAACAGACTAGGATTTGCATAATGCTTGCAGTCTCCGTTCCTTACCGATTGTTGTGCAATTTTGTAGAGATAATTTTTGGAAGTTGAAATTGAAAGGGAATGAAGAATACGGTAGGTTTAAAAAAAAAAAGAAAGAAAAAAGAAAAGGGGAGGGGGGGGGGGGCTGGAAGAAGAGGGAGTATCGGAGGAATACCAATCGATCTTTGTGACGTCAAACATAGGAATTTGGACTTACTGTCGGCATTAAATAAATAGTTATAATTTTGCAAATGAAGGAAAACGAAATTGGGAATGGAAAGGTGGGGTGGGGTGGGGGATGTCTTGAGTGTGATAGCATCACTATCACTTTCACTGTTTGTAGCACTTTGACACGTCAGCCTTCTCCAAAGCTTTCCTGTAAATACAGCACAATGTTGCTATTTGTCCATGGTTAGTCTTCAACTGCCTATATTAATTCAAAATGAGGTATTCAATGTGAATATTTCATTTTAAATTAGCCATGTGGTACATCACTAAAAATTAGCAACTCTGATTACTGCGAAACTTCCGAGTGTGATAAATGTGCTGCGATATTTGTTTGGCCGTTTGGATTAAAAAAAAAAAAAAAAAAAAAAAAGAAGAGCGCTTAATATTGGGTTGTTTTTTTTTCAAATGTAGATTTTTTTTTTTTTTATCTTGTGCGTTTTAAAATTTAGTGACGCATTTCGAACACCATTACAAGGAGCGAGTGTTTCGCTGCAGTACCTAACATGAAATATGCATATCGTCGAGATGTTTTGTCCCAATGGTTAGGGTAAAATTTTCCTTCTTTCCTATCCGTCAAGGCAATGCTTTACGATCAATGGTAACTAGCAAGAGTAGTGTGCAAGCTTAATTGAGTTCTTGATGGATGCGATCCGACGTGAGTCTAGCACATCACAGTAACAGCGGACATTGGTTCGCGCCCTCCTAGCTGCGCCGGTTCAATATAATAATATGAACTGTTGAAATGATCGGAGGACAATCTAACTGGATGTCCTTTATGCGTAACGGTTGTCTAGAGTATTTTTCCCTCAACCATCCTTCAGTTCGTTATGACCACTGAGGTACCTAGGATGGACTTAGAGTCATGTATGGCCGTCTTCTCTTTTTCAGTCTTAAGGACTCCATTTCACTCTATGCGTGTCCATTCATATATGCTGCCTTTCCATCCATTTCTGTGTGCATGCCCCTTATTCTTCCTACTACCGTTTCCTTCAAAACATCTTAGCAAATGTTTTTGATCTTGTTATGTACTCCTAACTATCAACTTAGTTTACGTTTTTCTGTGATAAGATGTCCTTAGGGCCCAATTTATTGCCTCATTCCGTTTCTTAATTATCAATTGAAAGCATTTTTTCTCTCTTTTTTTTCTTAGGAGATACCTAGAACTCTTCGAATATAATTACGAAGATGGTAATTTCTTTCCGATTTTTGCTTACGGGAGTCTTTTTTTCACCAGCGCAACATGGAGATGGGAATGATCAAGTAATGCTCGACTCAGATTTTGGGATGGGTGCATTGTTTTCATTTCACCTTATGATCTTGAGTCTAGACAGTGCGCTGACAATTGTTTTGTGTTTGGAATGGGTGCATTGTTTTAATTTCACCTTATGATCTTGAGTCTAGACAGTGCGCTGACAATTGTTTTGTGTTTGGAATGGGTGCATTGTTTTCATTTCACCTTATGATCTTGAGGCTAGACAGTGCGCTGACAATTGTTTTGTGTTTGGAATGGGTGCATTGTTTTAATTTCACCTTATGATCTTGAGTCTAGACAGTGCGCTGACAATTGTTTTGTGTTTGGAATGGGTGCATTGTTTTCATTTCACCTTATGATCTTGAGGCTAGACAGTGCGCTGACAATTGTTTTGTGTTTGGAATGGGTGCATTGTTTTCATTTCACCTTATGATCTTGAGTCTAGACAGTGCGCTGACAATTGTTTTGGCAAACATTGATAGGATCTCTTGTTTCGGTTGTTCTTTCGTGACCTCTCCAACAGCTCTGAACAATCTTTAATTTTTTTGTAATATCAAGGTTGACTTAAGACTAACATATAGTTTTCATTTCCATAACAATTACCGTTCTTTAATCTGTTGATTATTTTCTCAGAACAAGCCACGATGGAGGAGCTTCAAATTCGGCCCCATCTCCTGTTCGTCCACTCCTACAAGTCACCGCATTTCTGTGATTTCTGTGGCGAGATGCTGTTTGGACTCGTCAAACAAGGCTTAAAGTGTGACGGTGAGTTCACTGTATTTATTCGGTCACGATTGTTTTTTTTTTTGTTTTTTTTAATGGGAAGAGATACACGACGACGATAAAAGAGCTAGTTCTGTGCTTTCACAACGTATTTAAAAATCCTTCTTAACGCCCGTTGTAAGGTTGTAAATTCCCGCAGAAAAAGTACCACACTCCATTGTGGGAATTCATATAATTTTTTTACTTTAAAATGGTCTAAAAATAGATTTAGATTTTTACAAAATTACTCCTGATATCGAATGCCTACCATAGGTTGAAATAGTTATTTAATAGCATGATCTGATTCTGTAGCGTGTCTCTGTTGTGAGTCTGCACTCATTCCATTCACACCCATCGGAAAGTATGAATTAAGTTCTTTCCTTTATTTTTCACTCATGGTTCGGATAATACTGTTAATTGCTCTGCCCCATGGATCTTTAATATCATATAAATTAGTCCCCTTAAATTTGCAATCAAAATTCCATTTCTTGGAAAAAGGGAGGGTGTTTTTATTTCGCCAAAAAAGGGGAGAAATGTGGAAAGTTGAAACATCTTATGTTTCAAATACGGATTACAAAATGGCTTCGAGTTCGACTAATCGAATAATAGTCTTAAAATGAGAAAAGTAGAAACTTGTATGCTTATGGTCGCTTTCTTTCGATCCCTTTCTAAGCTTTAGCGATGGGGAGACTAGGGATTGCTGTAATTGTAAAAGTAATGTGGATGATATTAATCACAACATTATTCATTATCGTAGTAGTAGTAGTAGTAGTAGTAGTAGTAGTAGTAGTAGTAGTAGTAGTAGTAGTAGTAGTAGTAGTAGTAGTAGTAGTAGTAGTAGTAGTCGTAGTAGTCGTCGTAGTAGTCGTAGTAGTAGTAGTAGTAGTAGTAGTAGTAGTAAAAGTAGTAGTAGTAGTAGTAGTAGTAGTTGTTGTTGTAGTAATAAAAGTAGTGGTAGTAGTAGTAGTAGTAGTAGTAGTAGTAGTAGTAGTAGTAGTAGTAGTAGTAGTAGTAGTAGTAGTAGTAGTAGTAGTAGTAGTTGTTGTTGTTGTAGCAGTCATAGAATAGTGGTAATAGTAGTAGTAGTAGTAGTAGTAGTAGTAGTAGTAGTAGTAGTAGTAGTAGTAGTAGTAGTAGCAGTAGCAGTAGCAGTAGCAGTAGCAGTAGCAGTAGTAGTAGTAGTAGTAGTAGTAGTAGTAGTAGTAGTAGTAGTAGTAGTAGTAGTAGTAGTAGTAGTAGTAGTAGTAGTAGTAACAGCAGCAGCAGCAGCAGAAATAGCAATAGTAGTATAAAATACCTCTCCAGAATTGTTGGGCACTGGCCCAATCGACCTTTTTTGTTAATTCCAGTTTCATCCCACTTCTTTAAGAATAAAAATTTCATTCATTTATACCCAAATGTCCTTAAAAAAAACTCGAGCTACCTCTTTTGTTACTGACTTGCTTGTCCTTAAAAGTTTGTAGCGCAAGGATATATAATAAATTTTCCCCCCGAAATAATGAAGGCTTTGCATGGAATATGAGGTCCACTAAGCCTCAGATCCTGAATGTCACAAAGTTCCTATTAGTTCATGTTCAGCGTCCCTTCAGGGACAAGGAAATGCCAGAACTTTTCATTAGTTATGGAGAGATTCGACGCGCGAGCTACCTTCAGCGCTAATTTATTTCTATAATTTATATATGTCAGTACGATCTTCACCACACGAAATTCCTAGAAAGATTTAGGGAGCTTTAAAAATAAATTAGAATTTGTTTAATTCTTTAACCTTTCTAGAAATTTCGTATGAAAGAAGTGGACCCTACTTTTTTTTAGTTTTGCTTTGCTTTGTTACATTGAATTCTTGGAATACGTGAGAGAAAATTTCCCAGAAGGAAAAAAAAACAAAAAACAAATAAATCGTGGTGTCAAATTTGAAATAGGTACCGATATGACTAAATTTGACTATGATTTTGTGCACTTTTATCTTGCTGTATCCCGCGGACAAAGGGGAAAATTTTCACGATCTCTCGGCTTAATAAGGCTTTGAGGTCAAAATTAAAAAAAAAAAAAAAAAAAACATACCATAATACAATTTCCGACATAATGGGCTAGAGAAGAGTTAAAACCATACTTCATAGGGCGATTCGTTTGATTGTTCAATTATATTTTTCCAATGCAAAAGTAGGATAAATGTAAGTTTTGGATACTTTTGCGTAAATTTTTACTAGAGAAATATTGATAGCTAAGATTGTGTGTGAGGCGGAAAAGTGGTTTTCAGTGAGCTGTAAGGGTAAAGAACTCTGATTAATGCCTGCCTGTATCGACGATTGGGCCATCATGTTCTCTTGGCGAACGCGTTTTAAAATGCCCAGGTTTTGTCACAATAGGAATTAGTAATTAGCTAACTTTTCAAAATGCAAATCTATTTATAGACATTCATTATTATGTAGGTTTGAATTAATACGCGGCTGAGAATTCCCGCAAGGCGGTGCATGTTTATGCACTTCATGTGAAAAAATTCGCAGCATTCTGAAAAGCGTTTAAAAGGATCTAAAAACATAATTATTTGGAAAGTACAGAATCAGTCAATATCCTTTTTTCACAAGTTAAATGTAAGTTAGTCTTGGATTTTGTCAATCGGTGAGGTAACCGATCAGTGTATCTAACTTTTTCAGCTAGATGTTGATGTCATTAACGTAGCCATCAGCTTCGGATCAGAAGAACAAGGAACAATAATGTTCGAAGCGCCCATGGAGCTGTTTCGTTTATAAATGAAATTCATCTGTGCGGTCGATTTCGGATTCAGGCTGAGGATATGGAAAGGATTGAAAGAAAAAGGTGCAATTATTACAGTAGTTTCAGCAAAACTGAAATAGTTGGTATCCAATATCCAAGTCGACGAAATACATCAACGGTTTGACTCTCATATAATCATATTGCTACTACTTGATAGGTATAGTCTCGCCATCATTATTGAGACATTCACTGACTTTTATTCCTGAGGCAGCCCATGGATTTCTCTGGAGCCACAATACAAATTCGATGTTCAAGAACTGAAATGAATTGGGATTTAGATCTCATCGCTCTCCTGGATGAGATTTCTCCGTTTTCCATCATATTTAATTATGTGGATTAACGTTTATGTCTTTTTTCAAAGAGGGTTCAATATTTAAACATAACAATCTCAATCCTCAGTGAATCTTACGGCGAACTCGAAAACTGTTACGTTTCTTCCAATGGTGAACTTAGAGTATTCAAGGTTGTTGTTTTTTTTTGCTATTAGTACTGCTGGAACCTCTTGGAATATGATATGCGGTTGATGCCTATTTCATCCAATATGGCAATAAATGTTGAGTACAACAAACATGAGTGCTCTGAAATGTGCAGAGCAGCGATGTTTCACCCTTTGAAAATGAACTTACACTCAATTTTAACACCGAACTGTATGAAATCACTGCTCCCATTCAGAACAGAATGCGGTGGCAAGAATTAAGAGCGAGAATGTAGAGGGAGGGAGGGAGAGGGAGGAGCCAAAGAATCACAGGCGATTGATGGAAATGCTACATGCATTAAAGTAAAATGAACAAAAGTAAAGCCTAGCATATTATACAAATATCCACATAATTATTGCAAAGAGGTATGAAATTTATTGCATCTTGTCTGCCTGTGACGCGGCTCATCAATCTATGTTTCACGGCCTCTAGTAAGTTTGCTAGGGGGTATTTTTCGAGCATGCGCACTGCTCCATTTCTGGGCTTCTCACAACTTATGAAATATTTGCCCAGACGCTCTATCCTGCCAGGAAGCCTTGATTTTAGAAGACCAGATTGATAGGTGCGCGTTATTGAATCTTATTGCAAACCTCACTTTCCCGGTTGTTATTGTCTTACGAAAAGAGGTTCATTATTTTCGACTTGATTCTCGCACCGGGAAACTTTTCAGCCCCTCTAGTAACATTTCATATTAATGCACTTTATCAAATCGATCATACACTTAAATTGAAAGCCTCTTTATTCGAGCTGAAACTGCTCTGCAATTAACTACAATTGCATCTCGCATATCAACGCACGCGTAGGTTATGCGAAAGTTTTGTCAGAATAATGTTTTGCTCGAGGTTATATAATTGCAGCACGATCTGGCGCGCTGTGTGTTTGGAGATAATTACGGCTTGCAAAAGTTTTACAAATTTGGTTGATTTTTTGTTTAAATTTTTTTTTCATTTATTGAAAGATTTCAATTGAAAATTAAATTGGCGGATCAGATAATTGTGAAAAATGTATCAGTTTCTTCCTGTGTGAATAATATCCTCGTGAGGCTCTTATCAAATATGTATATTGGAAGTTTTCAAGACTTTGCTGATCCGCCATTGGTTTTAGATGTAAACGTATGTATCCGTTCCTCTCTTGATCTCGACCCTCTAAGTCATCAGCTGTGCATTTTGTCTTGTTTGGTGTTTTTGGTTGTTGTTGTTTTTTGTTGTTGTTGTTGTTGTTTTGTGTGTTTGTTTTTGTTGTTGTTTTATTTCTGAAATAGAGAAAATAAATTGTTTGACTCACAAATATTGTGGACCATTCCTTGTGTCTTAAAATCCTCTCTTTTCCCATCGTTGATGCTCATGAGTCATAACCCTTAAGGACAACACTGTTCTATACATGTAACACAATATGGTTATCTGATAGAACATCATAATTCTTTCTCTTCCACTTTATCTCTCACTCCCTTTTCTACTCTCCCTCTCTCTCTCTCTCTCTCTCTCTCTCTCTCTCTCTCTCTCTCTCTCTCTCTCTCTCTCTCTCTCTCTCTCTCTTTCTTCTTCTTCTTGCATTTTCAAGCATTGCGCTGCGAACTAACCCACGCCCCTGTTTCTGCCTCTTCCCCCCCCCCCCCCAAGGTTGTGGCCTGAACTTCCACAAGCGGTGCGCCTACAAGATCCCTAACAACTGCGCCCACGACCGCTACCGGCGCCACTCGTCCTCCAGCGTGTCGTTCACGATGCCCACCAAGCCGGACTCCATCAGCCTGGCCAGTTGCAACGACGGCTCCTCCTCCGTACAGGTCAGTGGCGCTCTCTGTCTTAATGGATAGAATTATCTTCTCTGTCTCTGTGTGTGTGTGTTTGTCTCTCTGTCTCGTTTACTCTCTCTCTGTCTCTCTCCCTCTCTGTCTCGTTTACTCTCTCTCTCTATGTCTCTCTGTCTCTCTCTCCCTCTCTCTCTCTCTCGTTTACTCTCTCCCTCTCTCTCTCTCGTTTACTCTCTCTCTCTCGATTACTCTCTCTTTCTCTCTCTGAGTCTCTCTCTCACTCTCTGTCTCTCTCTCCCTCTCTCTCTATCTCTGTGTCTGTGTGTGTGTGTGTGTCTCTCTCTCTCTCGTTTAAGGTACAGACAAGTACGTCAAGATGTGTGGTTTCATTGTTTTGATTGTTTGTTGTTTTTTGTTTGTTTCTTTGTTTTTGGACGGGGGGCGAGGGTGGTTGCTTTATGCTTTGTTTTTTTTTGGATGGGGGGAAGGTTCTTGTTAGTTTATTGTTGCTTTTCTTTCTTGTTTGTGTGTTTTGGGTTTGTTTTGTTTTTTGTTGTTGTTGTTTGTTGTATTTGTTCTCTTTTTTTTTCAAACTTTTTCGAAATGAGCAGTTATAGAGCCCCGACTGCTGTTAAGCAAAACGCAAGTTATGGAGTAGTTTGGGTTCGTCTTTTTTTAGTCTTAAACAATGCAATGACGAAAACGAAGTGAAATGTTATCGGCACCTCTCCAGGCACTATGGAATCTAAAGAGGTCCGTCTATTAAACAAGCCCAAGAATTTGTAGACGGAGCTGATGACGTGTTTAGCTTTGAACGTCATCATATTTCTGTGTCGTCACTACTCCGACGGCCATGTTTTATGACTGTTTTCGACTAATAGCGTTACGATTAGAATTAAAATACAGGTCAAAATTTGGTTACCTTTGTTATATACAATGCAAGCTTTTTAATCTTAGTATAGCGACTCCAAAAAAAGATTTCTTTTTTGAAAGTTTGATTAGAGGCGAAACTACAGACGTTAATGAAAAAGCGATACGACTTTAGTTATAGATTAGCTGTTTGTTTAAAAAAATATATGGACTTAAAAATTACGAGATTTGGCAATTTTTTTAAACAGATCTAAGCTTTAAGTGCATATATTTAGGACAGATTTGATTTTTGACAAGCACCCAATGTTTTTTTTTATTATTTTGCTTTTGGTTTTCTGTTGTTGTTTTTTTGTTTGTTTTATTTTTGATTTTGTTTTTTTGTTGTTGTTTTTTTTACTAATGCTGAAATAGGACCGATGTGGTTATTTATTCGATTGTCAGTCCTTCAATGCTCTATCAAGATGTGGTTATTTATTCGATTGTCAGTCCTTCAATGCTCTATCAAGATGTGGTTATTTATTCGATTGTCAGTCCTTCAATGCTCTATCAAGATGTGGTTATTTATTCGATTGTCAGTCCTTCAATGCTCTATCAAGATGTGGTTATTTATTCGATTGTCAGTCCTTCAATGCTCTATCAAGATGTGGTTATTTATTCGATTGTCAGTCCTTCAATGCTCTATCAAGATGTGGTTATTTATTCGATTGTCAGTCCTTCAATGCTCTATCAAGATGTGGTTATTTATTCGATTGTCAGTCCTTCAATGCTCTATCAAGATGTGGTTATTTATTCGATTGTCAGTCCTTCAATGCTCTGTCAAGATGTGGTTATTTATTCGATTCTCAGTCCTTCAATGCTCTGTCAAGATGTGGTTATTTATTCGATTCTCAGTCCTTCACTGCTCTATCAAGATGTGGTTATTTATTCGATTCTCAGTCCTTCAATGCTCTGTCAAGATGTGGTTATTTATTCGATTGTCAGTCCTTCAATGCTCTATCAAGATGTGGTTATTTATTCGATTGTCAGTCCTTCAATGCTCTATCAAGATGTGGTTATTTATTCGATTGTCAGTCCTTCAATGCTCTATCAAGATGTGGTTATTTATTCGATTGTCAGTCCTTCAATGCTCTATCAAGATGTGGTTATTTATTCGATTGTCAGTCCTTCAATGCTCTATCAAGATGTGGTTATTTATTCGATTGTCAGTCCTTCAATGCTCTATCAAGATGTGGTTATTTATTCGATTGTCAGTCCTTCAATGCTCTATCAAGATGTGGTTATTTATTCGATTGTCAGTCCTTCAATGCTCTATCAAGATGTGGTTATTTATTCGATTGTCAGTCCTTCAATGCTCTATCAAGATGTGGTTATTTATTCGATTGTCAGTCCTTCAATGCTCTATCAAGATGTGGTTATTTATTCGATTGTCAGTCCTTCAATGCTCTGTCAAGATGTGGTTATTTATTCGATTCTCAGTCCTTCAATGCTCTGTCAAGATGTGGTTATTTATTCGATTCTCAGTCCTTCACTGCTCTATCAAGATGTGGTTATTTATTCGATTCTCAGTCCTTCAATGCTCTGTCAAGATGTGGTTATTTATTCGATTGTCAGTCCTTCAATGCTCTATCAAGATGTGGTTATTTATTCGATTGTCAGTCCTTCAATGCTCTATCAAGATGTGGTTATTTATTCGATTGTCAGTCCTTCAATGCTCTATCAAGAAAGATGTGGTTATTTATTCGATTCTCAGTCCTTCAATGCTCTATCAAGAAAGATGTGGTGAATAATCCATTGAACAGTATTGGTTGGAGTTATAATGAAGAATACACCTGTTTTGCTGATTGTCTTTTATTTATATTAGCTGTGTATTGTTTTTGTTCCTGTTTTTTTTGTTTTGTTGTTTGCTTGTTTTTTGTTGTTGTTTTTTTTTTGTTGTTTTTTTTGTTGTTTTTTTGTCGTTTTATTTCGTCTGCGAAAAGAAATACTTTTCAATTTGTTGGCAAGAAAATATGAACACGAAAGCGTCTGAAATTGTCTACTCTTGACTCAAAGGTTTGAAAATATTATTCTTTCCTTTTTTTGAGTCTCGAAACTGATTAGAGAGCCAAAAAAGAGCCTTTGTATAATTATACTCAATGTCCATGCATCGAAGATTTTAGAAAGCTCTTGTTGTCGCACAAAGAATTGATGATTTTATTTGTGGGAAAAAAAATAGGATAAAACTCATTTAGGCTCTTTAGTGCTTTTGATTCTTTTCGGATTCTAGAGTAGATCGATTTTACTGGATATAGCTTTTACTATGGAATTGAGATCAACTATTAAAATTTAAGCACCTCTAAGAGCTTAGGACAGCAAGATTTATCTTACGGCTCGAGGCATTTACAAAGAGCTTTCGTGAAGTGTTCAGAATCGTTAACCGTTCTCTTAGCGTCGGGAAAGGACTTAAGATAGTAAGAAAAGTTCCTGGTGGGGCCATTAGGAAAAGGGCATTTTTTGTCTGTTTTTTTTTTCCCCGTGACAGTGGTTGGAGACCGGCCTCAGTTAAGCTGTTTATAGCCTCGATTTGGGGCGTTTTCCTAGCACTTCCGTCTCCTCCTCAGCGTTTTGGAAAAGTACCCGTGATCCTTTAGCGTGTGAACCTCGGGCACAAAAATGCACCCAGTGGCCTCATTTGGAACGTTGCAGTTTCCTTTTTCCTTACTTGCTTTTTTCTTTTCTAGACCTCAAACTGTGCTTTATTAACATAAATCGTACATTTAATAGTGTCTGCTTGTTTTTGTTTTGTTTCTTTTGTGCTGTTTTGTTTTGTTTTGGGTTTTTTTTTTTTTTATTTCATGATCCGTTGCCAATTTTATCCGCGGTAAATACAGTCTCGCTCTCCCCCATTTACCCTCTCTTTCTCTTTCTCTCTCTCTCTCTCTCTCTCTCTCTCTCTCTCTCTCTCTCTCTCTCTCTCTCTCTCTCTCTCTCTCTCTTTCTCTTTCTCTCTCTCTCTCTCTCTCTCTCTCTCTCTCTCTATCTATCTCTCTTTTAATTTTTTTTACATATTTTCCTCCTTTTTTATCCACCCTCCAGCCCGAGGGATCCCGTTGTCTTTATCCTTGGCCTAACCATTATCAGAGAGTGCTCCGGGGTCTGGACATATTATTTTCGCTTGAAAGTCAGATGCAGACAGAATAGCGAGCCGGCAAGCCTTATGATAATGACTCTGTCAAGATTTTGCAAGATGAAATTTCCTCCAGAACTTTAGTGCTCCATAGACATGAAGTTGAATGTGGATGGAGATGTTTTCATGACATGGCTTTTCTCCGTTTAGAGGAAAAGATTTACAGTTTCACTATAATTATCATTCCTTTTATATCATTGTCTGTTTGGTTTTTTTCTCTATATCAGTCTGTCTCTCTAACTCACTCCTCTCTCTCTCTCTCTCTCTCTCTCTCTCTCTCTCTCTCTCTCTCTCTCTCTCTCTCTCTCTCTCTTTCTCTCTATCTGATTTTTTTTTCTTTCCCTTTTTGTCATTTTTTCTTACCCGATTTCTCGATTAACTCTCTCTCTCTCTCTCTCTCTCTCTCTCTCTCTCTCTCTCTCTCTCTCTCTCTCTCTCTCTCTCTCTCTCTCTCTTTCTCTCTCTTTCCATCCTCTCTGTTTCTTTCTCTTTCTTTCGCTACCTCAATATACAATATGTTATAGCATATTTTTCTGAAGGTCTGACAATTTTTTATTCTGTATAATCTTTAGTTGCTATTGACGGATCTCTCTCTCTCTCTCTCTCTCTCTCTCTCTCTCTCTCTCTCTCTCTCTCTCTCTCTCTCTCTCTCTCTTTCTCTCTCTTTCCATCCTCTCTGTTTCTTTCTCTTTCTTTCGCTACCTCAATATACAATATGTTATAGCATATTTTTCTGAAGGTCTGACAATTTTTTATTCTGTATAATCTTTAGTTGCTATTGACGGATCTCTCTCTCTCTCTCTCTCTCTCTCTCTCTCTCTCTCTCTCTCTCTCTCTCTCTCTCTCTCTCTCTCTCTCTCTCTCTCTCTCTCTTTTGCATCTCCCTTGAAGTGCGTATCAACTGCCTTCCTCTTTTTTATGAGCTCCTTGTTTCTTGAATACTCTGGATTTTTTTAGATCTTTCTTTGAAAACAATTCAGCCTTGGGTATAACATACAGTGTATTAATAAAGCGATCTATAGTTTCAAGAGTTGCGAGCCTTTAACTCATTCGTGTTCGCTGTAATTGCTTAAAAGCGAGTAACGAGGTCTAACATATGAAGGTGTTTTTATTTATTATTCATCTCTTAAGCCAGAAGTCACACTCGTTTTCCTATTAAACGAAATTTTCTCTGTCTTATTCATATTTTTTTTTGTTTTTGTTTTTTGCGGAAGGACCTAGAGCAACCCCAGGGAAGAGACTCCCCGGGCTTACGAAGAGACCTTTTCCTCTCAAGCGAGTTAATGCCGTTTCACAGACGGCTTCTCGGGCTAGACACATTTTCGTCGCCTGGCGGGATCGGAATCGACCAGATTCTTCTCTCTCTCTCTCTCTCTCTCTCTCTCTCTCTCTCTCTCTCTCTCTCTCTCTCTCTCTCTCTCTCTCTCTCTCTTTCTCTCTCTTTCTCTTTCTCTCTCTCTTTCTCTCTCTCTGTCTCTCTCTCTTTGTCTGTTCCCCTCCCTCTCCCTCTCTCTGTCCATCTTTCTCTCTCACTTTCTCTCTCTCCTTTAATCACGCTCAGCTGTATCGTTTTATCCGTAATTTTAACGCCATTTTTCGGCTGAAATCCTAAAATCTACTCATCTTTGTGACTCTTATAAACCAGGAAGATAGAGAAGGTGAGAACAGAGCAGAGTGTTGTTTGCACTTTGAGGATTCTGGTTTCGTTGTAAATTAAGTCGATGTTGTTTGGAGTTGTTGTTTTCTACAAAGGAATAAACGGATGATGAGAGCATGGTGGTAGGAATTATAGTCCTCATGATGGTGATATTAATAATGATGATGATGATGATGGTGGTAGTGGTGGTGACAACGATTGTTATTGGACACTATGGTAAAACTTCGGATCCTGATATTATCACTTCATTCACGAGATGGTGTACTCTTTAATCAGCCCTGGCCTTGGTTTAATGGCACATTAATATGATGCATAATACTGTAAAGGTTGTATTAACATTGCCTCTAAGTTTCGAAGTAATCAGCTACATTCCAGCAGTTCAGTTTAATTGCGGCCCAAGATGCAAAGAAAAAAAAGCAATTAATGATTTCCGCCGAAAATTAGCCTTATTTTAAGGTTTCAAGACGGGATGACTACATAAAATTGCCAAGTAATGCAGGTTACTTGATCTGGCCCATCCCATAATAACACCAATCAGTTTATTTTTTTTTTTTTTTGAGTCCTTCAGCAAGTATATTATTTTAAAACTATGGATTTTCTGAGATGGAGGGCGTCAAACTCGCATACCATGAAAAGTGGGTAAGATCTTGTTCCATAACTGTTTTCTTCGTTTAACCCTTTCATTACCAAACCCACCACAGCTATGTACTATGTGAAAAACAATGGTTACATCACAATCAATTCCCTGATGCCAATCCAGGGCATTTCACTGCAAAAGGTTACATTTTTAAATATGTAAAATATATGCGGATGGATTCAGGGTGTGATGTTACGATGTTAGAAATGTACTTGAATGGTAATGAGGGTAGGAAATCACTGTGTTAGAAATATACGCTCAAGGTAACGGAAGGGTTAAGATGTTTGTCGCGTATTCTTGCTGTCAAACCCAGCGGGGTTAACTTGATAAAGGAGATTTCAAGCGAGGCAATATTCTACTTGTAAAGTCCGCTTTCCACTTTTTCAATTCATTAGCTCAGTGGTTACACAGACTCTTCTTTTAATTCGTAATAATCGTTGAAAATCAGGCATTTTTAGAATATTACACGTCAATAAGTCTAATAGAGTTTACCTCTTTCTCAAGAGTATAACGATGTTTCAGCCGGATCTTATAAAAGACACACTTGATCATGGCTCGGAAAAAGTAAACTAACGATTTTTGTCAAATGTTAAGTCTTTAATCGAATGACAAAAAGTTTGCTCAAAGGTTTGTCCGCATCGCATATAGAAAAAAAGGAAATAATCGGAACATGAGGGATGAAAAACTTATCAAGGATGGAGGACTTGCGTGTGAAATCTGGTCAATTTCCATATATGCTTGACTTTGGCTTATCTCTTTTCACTTCTCTGAGCTCGATGAAACTTTTTTTTTAATCAATATTTTTTAAAGACCTCAATCACTTCTGATATCTACAAAACAAAGAATTGAGCGGCATGAAACAACCAATTATTAATCAATCAGACGTTATATATATATATATATATATATATATATATATATATATATATATAATATCCATTTATCTTATCTTTCTGTTTTCTATAATTATACACCCGAGGGTATATTAAATATTGGTGCATATCTTTTATCTCTTTTCCATTGTTTTGCTGTTTTGAATTTTGAAGCAACCCATAGAAATGCTGTTTATGAATTTATTCTCCAGTCTATCAAAAAATTATATATCCCCCCCCCCCCCCCGCCCTTTCAAAAACAAAAAAAAAACGTATTCCCATACTCCGTTCGACTAAACATTTTTAAGTAAGTTGTAAGTTATTTTTCCACATAAAACCTCAGATCATCGATTTTTGTGAAATCTGTTTCCCAGACCAACTTACCGAGGTGGATAAATCCTGCCTCAAAAGGCTGAAGATTCCATCACATTTGTTTTTTAACTTCAGTGGACTGATCTTGTAATTTTGGCAGGCACAGGAAGGTTATAAAGAAGAGAGATAAAATTTTAATGTGTGGGCGAAAAGTACATTGCAAAAGACTAATTATTGGTGATGATTGTTGTGTTTTTTGAGATTAACTCTCAGGAAGGTTTTTGTGTAAAGTAAATTTATAAGAATTACATCAGAGGAAGTATTATCTGAATTCACAATAATTTCAGGTTTAGTCTTTTCCTGCATACTAATTTTGTGAAAGAAAAGGAAAAAAAAAAAAGAAAAAAGAGAAAAGTGTTTTCGCTCTATTTTTCTTCTCTCCCCTCTTTCTCTCTCTCTCTCTCTCTCTCTCTCTCTCTCTCTCTCTCTCTCTCTCTCTCTCTCTCTCTCTCTCTCTCCCTCCCTCCCTCCCTCTGCTTCCCTCTCTCTCTCCGATTTTTTTAAGAGATTCAACGCCATTTCAATTTTGTTCCTTTGCTATTGGCTCCCTTGCAAAAAAAAATTACTCATTCTAAGAGATCCAAAGCCAAAACTACAAAGACATTGCTGTTGCTTGCTGGTGTCATCAGCCTCAGGCGCATTGCTGGGCTTTGGGAGACAGATCTCATTCAAAGATTTTGTCGATTCCCAACAGAAAGACAGAATCTCTGAGGGGGCCAGCTGGGCCTAAATCTAGATTACATGGCGCAGAGTTAATCTCCCCTTCCCCTCCCCAAGGGTGAACAGTGGGCGTAACGCCATTGTGAGGTGTGGGTGGGACTTCAGTTCGGAGACTTCCTGAGATTCCAGAAGTGAAATAAGCATTCTCTTACAGTAATGTGAAAGTAGTAGTAGTAGTAGTAGTAGTAGTAGTAGTAGTAGTAGTAGTAGTAGTAGTAGTAGTAGTAGTAGTAGTAGTAGTAGTAGTAGTAGTAGTAGTAGTAGTAGTGGTAGTGGTAGTGGTAGTGGTAGTGGTAGTGGTAGTAGTGGTAGTTGTAGTTGTGGTAGTATTAGTAGTAGTATTAGTAGTAGTAGTTTTATTAGTAGTAGTAGTAGTAGTAGTAGTAACAGCAGCAGCAGCAGTAGTGGTAGTAGCAGTAGTAACAGGAGCAGCAGCAGCAGTAGTAGTAGTAGTAGTAGTAGTAGTAGTAGTAGTAGTAGTAGTAGTAGTAGCAGCAGCAGCAGCAGCAGCAGTAGTGGTAGTAGTAGTAGTAACAGCAGCAGCAGCAGCAGCAGCAGCAGCAGTAGTAGTAGTAGTAGTAGTAGTAGTAGTAGTAGTAGTAGTAGTAGTAGTAGTAGTAGTAGTAGTAGTAGTGGTAGTAGTAGTAGAAGAGGTGGAGGAGGATTGTTGAATTTTTAGTGGTTGTGACAATAGTAGGAGGAGGAGGAGGAGTGATATCGTTTGCAATGTTTTGATCAGCCTGCCGTAAAATTAGTGTAGTTATTACAATTAAGATATATGTTTTCTTCGTCATTGATAAAAATTGTATATTTATTTCATCGGTATAACTGGACTTGCTTTGCTGACTGTTAAAGATTGAATTTTGAGTCGTTCTGATCTATTTGATTTCAATTATTTTTTGCCTTCGTCAAATCTTGTCCTCCGTTGCAGAGATAAGGTGTCGAACTAGTATTTTCTTTCGTCAATTTTCAGGGCAATGTGAGAAATCTTTGATATACATGCTAATACTGTGTAAAGTCAGCGTTTATACGAAAGTCTACCATTACCTCTTCTATACATCAGTTTTAACTTTTCTCCTATCTAGTCCCTTTCTGTAGATGATAGTAAACTCAAATTTCTGACGGAGATGGACAAGGAGGAGGAGGAGGAGCAGAAGAAGAAGACGAAGACCACGAAGAACAGAAAAGAACAGGGATAGGAGAAGAAGGGGAGCTGGAGATGAAGGACGGTAAAAGAGAAGGAGAAGCAGAGGAGGAAAACCAGAATGAAGAGGAAAGGGAGAAGAAGAACCAATAGCAGACGAAATAGGAGAAGTAAGAAAGAAAATGAAGAAGTAGGAGGAGATGGAAGGAAAAAGCAATGACAAGGACAAAAAAATAAGAGACGAAAAAAGTTACTATTGCTGCTTATCTAGTTTCCATTACTTGTTAATTTTAAATTTAGAAGAAGTGATGATTAGATTTTATGTTGTTGTTTTTTCGTATTATTTTTGTCTTTTGAACATTTTTTTTCCGCCAACGTAGTTGTCATTTTGTATTCAGAGACTCGTTTAACACTTCTTTATCTTTTTTTTATTATGTACAGTTTATTTTTGGCATACTTTTATTACATGTACTCCATAAAGTGTCTCTCTTCTATATTTTTTTTTTCATTTCGTCTTTATGACACAAGAAAAAGTTTCCAGTATACGTACAAGTATAAGGCATTGACCTGCGCGCTGTGTGAACATGTTACAGGTCTACTGATTACTTCTTTCTTAAGATTGTCAAGGATTTTCTCTTCCATTTCCTCAAGCTGTTATTAATTCATCTCGGCATTAGAACGAGAGAGCATTGTATTGAGCGAAAATGAGCTTATATTTCTACAGGTTGTGTACTCATTATCCACTTGTTTGATTAATGTCAGATCCTATCGCACAAGTAATCGCGTTTTGGCTCTGGATTTTATGTCATCCAGGGCTTTATTCTCATTCGTTTAATTATTCTAAAGTCGTGCCGGTATTCTGCTGATTGGTTTCAAGTGGAGGAGAGGGAGAGGGAGAGGGAGAGAAAGCGAAAGAGGCGGGGGAAGGTGTGTGTGTCTGTGTGTTGAGGGGTGGAAAAGGTGGAGGATGGGACGGAGAGAGCCCTTACCAGAAGAGAATCCTTACCCATACTTAAAGTGTAGTGTATAAACGTATTGGTGGAGGAGCGAGCAATAGAAAAAAGTGATGAGAAATTCAAGAATATGGAGTTTCTAGTACTCTGCTGTAGAGATGTTGTCATAGGGATGTACCGCATGGTTGCTTTAACTTTATATGCAGCATAAGGTGAGTGCAGTAAGGAGAGAAGGAGCAAGAAAGGGAGTAACAGTAGTATAAAAAAAACTCCCACTTTAATACTTCAACTACTACTACTACTACTACTACTACTACTACTACTACTACTACTACTACTACTACTACTACTACTACTAAATTCTACTACTACTACTACTACTACTACTACTACTACTACTACTACTACTACTACTACTACTACTACTACTACTACTACTACTACAACTATTACTACTACTACTACTGCTGCTGCTCCTGTTACTACTACTACTACTACTACTACCACTGCTGCTGCTGCTGTTACTACTATTACTACTACTACTACTACTACTACTACTACTACTACTACTACTACTACTACTACTACTACTACTACTACTACTACTACTACTACTACTACTACTACTACTACTACTAACTACTACTATTACTACTACTACTACTACTACTACTACTACTACTACTACTACTACTACTACTACTACTACTACTACTACTACTACTACTTAATAAAGTATAAATTTTTATTATATCTTAAGATTTAGCACGGCCGTGGCGCATTTGGATCCAGCTTTTTGCGGCACACCTTAAGGGTTGAGAGTGCGCATGTTTTTAAGAGAATTTTTTTAAATGTAAGGAGTAGACCAAATACTGACCTGAATGTTTACCGAGCATCTCTTGCACGGTGAATCATGTGGCACTATTATTGTAACTGTTCGTCTCAATCTCTTTTATGGCAATTTTTCCTGTACTTTTTCTGGGATGTGGAATTTAAAATCTTACGTCACAATATTACAAAACTTATTAATAAGTTCGCCCCCCCCCCCCTTTTTTTTTCCTACCTCTCTCTCACCACAAGCTTTCCGATGTCATGAAAAAAAGGCTAATTAAATCCTATTCGAATACACAACCAGGTCTTCTAGATCGAACCCTGATGTTCCTTATTTTCATTGCAACGTTCTGCTTGCAGAGCCATCTTGAAGCTTTATATCGTAGCTGAAAATATCTTTAAGTGCCCTGTTTATCTCCCTTCCACAGAATCTCTTGAGTGTGCCTTCGACCGCTCCAACTCCGTCGTCTCCCGTGGGTGCCGGCCCGGCTTCCCTGAGTGTGGCAAGCGGAGGCAGTGGGCGGTGCAAGCCGTGGACGGGGCGGCCCATTTGGCTGGAGCGCGAGTACGCCAACCGCATCAAGGTGCCGCACACGTTTGTGGTGCACAACTACAAAAAGCCCACAGTGTGCCAGTGGTGCAAGCGCCTGCTCAAGGGTCTTATCCGGCAGGGCGTGCAATGTAAAGGTATGCCAAAAATAGTAATTCGATTTCACATTACGTCAGATCCGGGTACAATTCGCCGCCATAGTGGAAGTAAAGAGGAAACTCGTTTAGATGATACTCTTGCAATCGTACTAAAGCAGCCCAAGTCAATGCCCCGTGTATTGCATTTGTAGCTGTGGATCCGTTGTATTTTATGGAAATTCTCATGAAACTTTATGAAACGCTTAGGAATTTTTAGTTTATGTGAAAAAAAAAATCCCTATGATTTTTGTTTTATGGCGTCCCTTCTTTATTGCGAGATTCTATAATTTGAAAGCAAAAACAAGAAAAAACTTCTCACGGCAACTTTGACCTTTCTGCTTTTAAATTCTTTTTCAACTGCATTCTCGATTCAGTTTTATTATATTTTAATCGAACACTTTTAAAACGCTGCTACGAAAAGCTCTTCGTTATGCTGTCATTCTCATTGAGTATTGTACATTGCTGTCATTTCGTTTTATAATTGTAGTGTTCTAAAGAATGCAATTATATGTTTTCTTTAGACCAGGTTAATTTGATATGGGAAAGAGATGTGATTGGAGAAATAATTATCGTGATATCAGAGTCAATTTTAACCAACCAGGACAGCGAAACGCTACGAGCATTTATTTTAATCATTATTGTAAAGTTTCTTATTGCACTGATACGTGTCCAATCAAAAATGTTTTCTCGGGCGCTTTTCGGCGCTGATTCCGAAAATGTAATAAGGTTATGCCTGAGTGGACAATATTTTTAAAAATTTTGATCCCTATACTTTTCTTCCTCGAGAAGGCAAAAATCCAAGGAATTCTCGTTTTTGGGCTGCTTTTCCTTGAAGTGATCGTTTTTCTCAGCGCCTGACGTCCATGAAGCGCCTTCGATTCATCGCCTTAATGTCGAAATTGCAGGCGATTTGGCAACTACACGTGAAAATCCGCCAGATGTCGCAGATAGATCAAAATTTGTACAACCAAACTGAACTTCCTTGTCTTCTATTATGGCTGTTATTGTATCGGACTTTCTATTTTGACATCTCATTACTTAGATCTGTTTTGGTGTGGAAAAATATATCATACATGACTGTGCAATTGATTCTTCTTCTTTCAATGTTTATACTTAATACTCTGAAGTAATGTCTAGGGGAAAATAAAGTACTAAGAAGTTTACCGTTGAGTCACATTCCCAACTTCTCTTTTTTTTTTTTCTTTTTTTTTTTTGGGTGGGGGGATTTTTTATTTATTAATAAAAAATTCTCCCAACAGCCTTTCTACATAGAATAAAAATTGTGAGCTTAACCTGCGAAAATATGAGACGTCCTTTTTTTTCTCACTTTGAGTAGAACTCTTTAAGGTTGTTAAGCAGAGAAATCCAACCTCCTTGCTTAGTACTTACCCCGTAAAATGAATATTAAGATAAATTTATTCTCGTCGTTAGTGTTTTGTTTCTTTGGTTTCTACCCTTTCTGGCGTTCTGGCGTTGTGTAATGTGCAGCATTTAAAATAGCCTACCAAGGTTTCTTACGTTTTTTTGTTAACCGCAGACGAGGTTTTCCTATTCATTGAATGATAACTATTTCGACTGTGAAGGTCTATTTTCTAGAGTCAAGCCTTTGAATCTCTTGAATACGATTGCCTTCCGGCTTAGAAACCAAACTAACAATCATGCAGAAAATCTTTTAAACAGTTTTTTATTTATTATCTTTAGATAACATTGTTTTCGTTTTGTTTTTGTTTTTTGGATCTTTTTTTTTAAACGATCATGGACTTATTGGAAAAATAAAACGTGACTTGTATTGAAACTATTAGAGCGTTTTAAGATTCCATAGTTTTTAAGCACTATATATATATATTCATCATTTATGCAGACTATGTGACCGACTTTTAACTTTTTAATAATTATGTTTTCTCAGTTGGTTGTAGACTATTTTCTCATTTGATTATAGACTGCAGTAGTTCTACTTTGTCGTCATTCACTCTGCTATCGTTGATTACTTACACCTTTAAGATCACGTGACGTCTAGTCATCTTGCAGTCATTGGACTTTTTTTTTCTAATCTCATCTCTCCCTAGATTGTAAGTTCAACTGCCACAAAAAGTGTTCCGCATTGGTGCCCAATGACTGCGCGGGTGAACTCCCCTACGACGGAGGAGAAGGTAACTCTATCAGGCTTATAAACTCACTGACTGATCACTGTG
This sequence comes from Elysia crispata, assembly GCA_033675545.1. NCBI lineage: Eukaryota > Metazoa > Mollusca > Gastropoda > Plakobranchidae > Elysia > Elysia crispata. Next base: position 181,073 of record JAWDGP010000919.1, read on the forward strand.
AGAAATGCATGTCCGAACTATCCCATCTCACAATATACGTTGATAATAGCAATTATCTTCACTGTAATCTACTAACAGTTACCTCTGTTTTTCGTTTTTTGTTGTTTTTTTTCTTCTTCTTTGAGCCTCTTTCTGGATCGTATTTTATTCTCCTTTTATAAATTTTTTCCAAAGAAAAATTGTTTTCTGATGTAATCATGAATGATTGACTGAAATGGTCATTGCCATGGCGATCAACAGCATAAACGCCAAGTATTCATAAAGACTTTATTCTGTTTAAATTTTTTAATTTAACTCAAATTTTACTTTCCGGAAATGCAGAATGGGGTTTCTTTTTTGTAAAACTATTAGCGAAAGATCTTAGATAAATGACCTTCTTGGTCAAAATATCCTTTTAAACATTACTTTTGAGCCAGTGCCATTATTCACGGAAATTATTGTTGATAATCATTTCATCACCTGTATTCTATTTGGGACATGATTTTTTTACAGAAAGAGTAACTTGACTGGGCACAAAATTTTTATATTACCTTTTTATGGAGAATTCAGACAGTGACCGAAGGCGCTGCTTTGAATATTAAATATGGCTGGGAACTTACAAGATTTGGGAACCTATCTCGTTTACTATCTCGTTTACTATAAACATTGTACTAAAACATAAACTTTTTTTTTATCAAAATTTTGATTTATCTTTCAAACTGCGCTTTTAATACCCTTGAATTAGAGTAATGTAAAATCTATTGTAGCTTTTATGTGCTTTGAGATTTTTTTTTCATCGTTTTTTTTTTCACTAAATGATAGTCAGATTATGGTTATCCTCATAATTTTGTTAAGAAGTGAAACAGTGTAACTTTATAAGCCTATTACGGGACTACCATTGAGTCTTTAATCTTCACGCTCGTCTAGCTAGTTCAACACGATGAAAGTCTCATGTATGTTTCGCTGTGAAGCCTTTCGCCCTGTTGCGGTGTGGAGATATATGCTGGATCATGCCTTGGGACTTGTTTGGTTTATTCTGTTATTTGTATTAATTTTTGTTTAAAAAAGAAAAAAAAATACGTAAAAAGAATGGGGAGGAGCAGAGCAGAACTTAATATGATCTGGTGGGGCGTATCTTTTTTTTTTTTTCTTTTTCAGTAGAATTGTGTGCTGTTCTTCGCTTGAAGTAGTAAAACACCTAAAACTAATACACTCACACAGCATGCATCTACTAAGCTATTAAAGTGTGATTATCAAGCTTTGCCGCAGTGTAACTTTCCAAACCTTACGAATAGAATGTTAATGCCTCAATGTTGTAAATAAACACAATCCTTATAATTCTGCTGGACAGCCATATTTTCAAAACTTGTTTTCAAAATTGTTAAAAATACTGATTTTAGAGCTTTCCATCATCTGCAGTTAAAGTCTTTGTTTTTTAACTTATTTGCAATTTTTGTTTCTGGTCACTTTCTAATCTTTAAAAGATACCGTCGTTTAATCTTCATCACCATCTGTCTGAAAGAAATATTATGTTGTCTTTTGCATGTAACTGTTATCTTTTTCTGCATTTAACTAATGCAACACATGTATATTTTGTAATGGCTTTCGTAAACCTCTTTTTATTTTAACATTACAATTTAACAGTAGAGTCACTGTGTATTCTTGACATATATACAGCTTAAGTATATTGTTTAAGTTCCCTGTCTCAAATTAATTCAAAGTTCTAAATATCTCAATCCCAAAGAGAAAGCCCAAAGGGGAATATTAAATAACATTGCAATTATATCTTCGAAAACATGAATGCTAAAAGCGATCAAACTAAATTTACAATGGAGATGGTAATGATGATTGATTTTTTAAAAATTAGTAGTAGTAGTTGTAGTAGTAGTAGTAGTAGTAGTAGTAGTGGTAGTAGTAGTAGTAGTAGTAGTAGTAGTAGTAGTAGTAGTAGTAGTAGTAGTAGTAGTAGTAGTAGTAGTAGTAGTAGTAGTAGTAGTAGCAGCAGTAGCAGTAGCAGCAGTAGCAGTAGCACAGTAGTAGTAGTAGTAGTAGTAGTAGTAGTAGTAGTAGTAGTAGTAGTAGTAGTAGTAGTAGTAGTAGTAGTAGTAGTAGTAGTAGTAGTAGTAGTAGTAGTAGTAGTAGTAGTAGCAGAAGCACAGTAATAGTAGTAGCAGGAGCACAGTAGTAGTAGTAGTAGTAGTAGTAGTAGTAGTAGTAGTAGTAGTAGTAGTAGTAGTAGTAGTAGTGGTAGTGGTAGTGGTAGTGGTAGTGGTAGTAGTAGTAGTAGTAGTAGTAGTAGTTATTATAGCAGCAACAATCAGAACAACTAGACGTGAAGTTCGATGCAAATCATTCGTCTTTTGATAAAATGTCACTGAAATTCCCATAATCATTGAGCATGTTGTCACTGTCAGTCTTCGTTCACATCTTCTTCCCGCCCTCCATCCCTTTATTGACTCACTACTTTTTTTTTATTTTACATATAATCATCACTTTTTCTTAATCTCTTGCACGGCTTGCATTTGATAATATAATTAAATACACGATTCAAACATGTAAAATAAAAAAAAATTATCATACAAATTCTTAAGGACAATATTGTTAAATCATTTTGTTTTGGAAGATTCATTATAATGTAATATGTTAATGTTTCCTGATTTTCTTCCGCATCAGATTAAAAAAAATCAACCTTGTAAAAAATAGGATGTTTTGTGTTTTACATTTTTAATTTTTGCTTATCTAATTTCAACACAATTTATTGCTGACTCTTGGTTTCTTGACATCCACTTAATATCTTCCAGCTATTTTTTTCTGGGGGGGGGGGGGGAGTGTACGTAGAATGTGTTTATTATAAATTACACACACACACACATATATGTATATATATATATATATATATATATATATAATTTCTGGCCATTTACTTAAAGTATATTTTTCAGTTTTGTAAAGACGGTGCATCTCCTTTTCATGCCTCTAAATAATTTTGTTTTCACCTCTGAAGAAATAAGATTTAGGAGTTTCTTTTCTCATTTACATTCACATTTATTTGTTTCATGAAAATGTTCGAGAGTTAGGTGCAGTAAAAATTCCTTTGGCACTGCAGTGACTATATTTCTTAAAAGTCAGTATTACTGTTAGAAGAATCCTCCTTACATTCGCCTAGGATCTCATGCAAACCTTTTTGGCTCTCTTAGAGTTGAAACGTCAAACTGCCATCCTGTCATCGTAAAAAAAAAAAAATTCTCCTGTGGCTTTCCTTATTTCTTTCCTCATCGCCTCGTGCAAATTTTGCATCTCCAATTGATGTAATTATTGTATTCTCTATGAATTCCTATCGCTCATGCCTTCTTCGCGGTGTTATCCCAACCTCTCTCCTTCTTATTTTCACTTGCAACTTTTCCGCGGTAAGGCAGGTTGCCTTGGTGTGTCTGCGTTATAAAAATGAAAACAAAAAGAAACCATGAGAGGTGATGCACTCGAGATCTGTGCTTGATCCTGCAATTTTCTAAATCTCTAGAGTGTAATTATCTTTCAAGTATTCTTTGCAAAATGGCCCTACTGCTACATGCGGAAATTGCCCAAAAAAAAAAAAAAAAAAAAAAAAAAATTCCTCTTACTTTTCCTAGAAAATTTTTGAAATCTCAAGTTTCATATTTTTTTTTTAATTGGAGAAGATTATGTCATATGGTTTGAAGACCACGGTTGTCAAAATAGACGTTGCAATTGAAGTTTGCTTCAAACGTGTGTGAATTTCTTACGTGCAACTTGACCAGATTAAAAAAAAAAGTACAAAGGACAGAAGTTTTTGTTCTTTAAGTTTTTTAATTTTTTTCCATCTTTATTTTTATTTGTTTACAGCTATAGATTCTTCTTAAATGATTTTATACAGCGCATCTTTATTTAACCACAAAACTAATTTTGGGGATAGAACATTGAAAATCAAAATGCCAGGTAAAAGATCTCGTTCAGTTTTACAACTTCAAGTGAAAATTGCACACAAAGCTTACATTTGTTTCTGTTCTGTTTCACTTTTTCCCATTTCCTTTTGTTTCCCCTTTTCCCTTTGTATGGTTTTGTAAATACATGTTTGTTTTTTCCTCTTTTTTTGTTGTCTTCTTTCCGTTGCAATCGGTGACATTGTCTTGCATGGATGTACGGCTTTTCTTCCTTTCCTGTTGTTGGAAAAAATGTGTGTTGTCTCTCATTCTTCCCTTGGTCTTTTCTTTGGACTTTTTCAAATTTTAAACCGTTAATTTTTCTTTTTTTTTTTTTTTTTTATTTTTTTTCGTTTTTTTTTTTTTTTTGGGGGGGGGTTGCATGGCACAATATTATCTTTCCTATCTTGCGCTTTATCTTTTCTTTATCATTTCCTTCCTGTCGTTTTGCTTTTTGTTTTGTTTTGTTTTTTTTCCTGTTTGGTGTTTGTACTTCTGTCTTGATTGCTTCTCTCTAATGTTTTCTTTGTTCCTCTCCTGTGGATCCATTTTCTCCCTTTATGATGTACTCTCTCTCTCCCTCCCTCTCTCTCTCTCTCTCTCTCTCTCTCTCTCTCTCTCTCTCTCTCTCTCTCTCTCTCTCTCTTTCTTTCTGTCTTTGTTGTATTCATATTTATATCTTTCTCTTTTGCCTGCACTTTCTTTCTCTCTATACATTTATCTTTCTATCCTCCCGTTCTCCGCCCATCCCTCTACCTTTGCAATGAACTTTCTCTTCCTTTGCTCCACTTCCGTTGAAACCCATTCTAACAATGCTTGAATATTCTTATCTGCCGCGTCTTCCCATCTATCTTGGTTCGCTTCTTTTTGTCGCCCTTTTGATCCCTTGCTTTAATTCTTCGTGTGCTGTTCTTGCTCTGTTTTGCCTCTCTGTTGCACCCCGATCTGCTTGTCTTCATCGTCCAACACATCCGTTTCCGCCGTCTTTGACGTCTCCTCATTCTCGGCGGTAATTTCTCTTTCCATTTCTTTCGTCTCTCCATCTTTTCTATGCGCTTCACAATCGCTTGTATCCATCCCATGTGTCTTTGCTCATCTCGTCGATCATCCTGAATTGCGTCTGCTGTCCTTTTTGTCCATCCTGTGTGTTTGTTGTATCCTTATCCTGCGTATCCCATCTCTAATATACTTGTCAATTTCCCTTTATGTGTTCACCATATTTTTCGCCTATCATGCTTATCTATTGACCTTATCAACTGTCCATATGTCTCCGCTATCTTCTTACAACTATCTCATCGTCAACCGTGTGCGATTTTTTTTTGTTTAATGTGTCCACCGAACGGTACGTTTCTCTCTTCCTCATTCATCTTGTACGTGTACCGGCTTTGTCCACACGTCCTGTTTCGTTCTACCGTCCCTGTGTTACTGTCCTGTGTAAATCTTTGTGCCCACGTTCTACGTCTCGTGTGTGCCACGGTGTTGGTTCCTCCACTTGACACACGCTTCCAGCAGCACTGTCCGACTCTCTCGACCAACCAGAGCAAGACGACACCTCAGAAGTGGACAACTTCTCCGACGCCTTCTCGGAAACCTGCTCCGAGATGACGGAGCAGACGGACGACAACAGCCAGATCGCCGAGGACATTGACGAGGATGCTGAAGAGAGCACCAAGCCTCCGCTCAGGTTAGTGAACCACGTTTTGTAGACCAGGTTTGTAGGTTGCTGTGTCTCCTTTTCTCCCCAGCCATGTGAGCTTCGGGCCATGCCTTGTTCGTCATGGTATTTTCCGAAAATCTTAGATGACCTCGTTTTAGATATTTCTAGTTTTTAAATTAACGTGAAATAACGAGACCCCACGAATCCGCATCTCTCGTCGGTAATGATTGAATGATTGCGACAAAACTTTTAAAAGCTCTACTACATGTCTCGGCATGTAAGTTGGGCAATCCTTTTAGATATCGGGGCTAGCGATGTTATGCTATGTTCATCACATATTGCTGATTTAGACCGCTGGCTTTATTCCCAGGCTTCTCCATGACAGATCAAAGAGTTGTAAAGTGATCAAGATAATATTGTAATGCCCAAAACCTCATCATTTGCGTTCATGTTGCTCGATAGATATTTCGTAATTCCGATTCCCTTCCCGATGTATCGTTTAGATTAGGGTTTGTTTGGGTTTTTTCTCCCTTTTGTGTCGATTTCTTTTTTTTTTTTAATTTGGAAAGGGGGTGGAGGTTGGTTATTTTTGTTGTTTTTTTTCCTCATGGTGTTCGAATTTTGGGGGTTTTTAACGTGTTTTTACATTATTTGTGGTTGTGTTTTAAATCGAATTGTTCATTACTTCCGGAGAAGAGGAAAGAAATTTAAATTGCACTCGGAAAAAAAATGAAGCCGAAAAAAAATTTAATGTAAATTTTGTAACTAGCTTCTTACAGACCACGTAATTGAATTCAAATCGTGATTTTTCCGTGAGATCACAGCTCATGGTAGTCTGGTTTTATGCAGTCAATCGATCAAAATATTGATACGCGATAGGCCTCGGTCGGAATTCCATTACATGCATTTATTTGTATAGTCAGTGAATTACTATTTTGTTTTTTGTTTTTGTTTATATATATATATATATATATATATATATATATATATATATATATATATATATAATGGGAAATCATCTTATTAATAATCATGTACTCTCTCGATCTATTTTATTAAGGAACTTTTTAAACGCTTGGAAATAGGACTAGAGTTCCCCAAAAAAGTTCCTTATAGTGCACTGCCTTGCGGCAATTCGTAGCTGCACATTTCCTTAAAATACATGATAATGAATGTTTCTAATTATAGATTTAGGTTTTTGCTCAATTAGCTGATTATTTTTGGGGGTTTTTAAGTCATTTATCTGTCATTTAACCGTAAAATGATGGTGCTGAAGAACGAGGACCAAATAATATTATCATAAGAGAATAAAGATAAGATTTCGAGGCGGAGTAAGTAAGTTATCGATTCTTGGAAATTTTAACTTGCGAAATTTCGCTTTTTATTATTATAATTATATTCTTTTGAAAACTTAAGCATTTACGCACAGAGAAATATTTGGTCGTTTTACTGTATAGTTATCGACTTTTTGCTGCGTGGTTAAATTCCAAGATAGTTAGAAATCCTGTACCAGCTGCTAGTTTTATTTGGTTTCCTTCTCCATTCGCAATGTTTACCAGCACCATTTCTGCTTATTTTTCTTTGGGGATAACTTTTTTTTTAATATTTTCAATAGCCGTTTTGGCGTGATCTAAAATATTACCCGTATTATTTATTCATGAGCATGTCGTCTGGAGGTTTCAGCACCATTGGTGGATGACGTGTGTTCAGTCTTTTTTTATTTTATTTTTTTAGCCTTCTTTGAATTTTCTTCTAACCTTTATTGGTGTAATTATTTTATAGTATTTTTAATCATATAATTGTTTTAATCCTAATTCGTTGATTTGTTTGAGATATATATATATATATATATATATATATATATATATATATATATATATATACGGAGATAGAGAGAGAGACAGAGACAGACAGACAGACAGAGACAGAGAGATACAGAGAGAGACACAGACAGACAGAGACAGACAGACAGACAGACATAGACAGACAGAGAGAGAGAGAGACAGACAGACAGACAGAGAGAGACAGACAGAGAGAGACAGACAGACACAGACAGACAGAGAGAGACAGACAGACAGACAGACAGACAGACAGACAGACAGACAGACAGAGACAGAGAGAGAGAGAGAGTTGAGTCAAGACATAGTTGTATTTTCTTGATTTATGGATAAACTCACACAGCGTTGCGGACCCTCATTGTTGACCTTACATAGGCTCCACATAGTTGCAAGGGTTTGTTTCTGCCTTAATTATTGTTTTTGAATAAACGATATATCGAGCAGCATGGAATATTCCGTCCGGAAAATGTCACTGCCTTTTTTGTCCCTCTATGTCGCTTTAATTATACTTTGTTTCACCACCTTCAGTCCCATTGATAGCAGCAACATTCCTTTGATGAGAGTGGTACAGTCAGTAAAACACACGAAGCGTGCGGGGTCTAAGACTCTCAAAGAAGGCTGGATGGTCCACTTCACAGACAAAGACAAAGTGGTGAGTAGGCATCACAGGTCATAGACACTCCTTGAAAACAAAACTCTTAGCATGAACTTGTTTGAAAGCCAAACCTTATCGTGAGGATTGCATATTACTGATTTCCATTTTATGTCTATTCTCTTCTTGTCTTTTTAATGATAAAATTAAGTTTTGGCTTATAAGGTTCGATAGTTTAAATTCTATACGAATTTGATATAATAATATTGTTGAGATTGATTTTTTATAAATTGCACATAATTTATAGGTATGAGGTTGAGGATTTGGCCTTGTTCTTCAATCAATTACTTTTATTTCAGTCCATATGATTAACAGGGATTTGACAAGTTAAGATCGAAGAGCAGAATCTTTATTTGTTTATACGGATGATAGCATTCCTGAGATGAGCATGGTTTAACAAAAAAGTATTGCTGCCAGTTCCACTCATAAGTTTTCCATTAACTTCATAGTCTCTCTACTTGTTGAATAAACTCTGGCACCAGTTAAAAACAATAATACCAATGTCACTCAATACAAACATCTAATATATAATAAGATCGTCATAATATATCTTTACAAACTCAGAGGATTTCCAATTAGGATGTAAATATTGATTATTTTATTTCATTTTTTTTTTTCAGAGAAAAAGACATTTCTGGCGACTGGATCCAAAGTCTATAATCTTTTATCTTGATGAAACATCAAGTAGATATTTCAAGGTAAATTCAATATATTGTAATTTTTACTGCTGCAAAGCAAACATATGTTTCATATTTTTTTTAATCCTTTTATTCATTTCTTTTTTTTTTCAAATGCATTTTTCTTTCCGTCGTTGAATATGGCTTATACAAGTTCTATGGTTTGCATGCACAAAACAGTAAAATCCATCAAAACTTAAGTTATCGGTGATATTGACCGTGTCCTGTGTTTTGATATTTTTTTCTTTTTTGGGTTACGGGCGCTTTCATTAAGTGTTTAGTCCTATTTGGAAGATAAAGATTAATGCCTGAAATGGTTTTCTATTTTAAGATTCCCCTGGGTACAAAATGATTATTGAAATACTGAAAAGCATATTTAAATTCTCAGTCTTCTTCCATTCTGTACTTTATTTTTCAGGAGATAAACTCTATCAGCCATAAGCTGCTCACAAAGTATCCACCACTAACACTTTTTTTTTTACTTTAAAAATTTGCTGGGTTTTTTTGTTGTTTTTTTTTTTTCAATTTACCAGCATTATGGAAATTTATTTTGTTTTGTTACATTGGACTGCCATGGCTCAGCTATATCAATATATGTGATTTATTCCTTTTCTTCCAACACCACAGGAGATTCAGCTCAATAGCATTGTTAGTGTGGAAGCAGCCTCATCATCTAAGACCCTTGGTGTTACTATCTCTAGTGCCTCTTCCTCTCATAACAAGGGTCGCGGGGGAGGGGGGAGGGATTCTGGTCAAGACTTTTCCTCCCGCCCACCTCATGTGTTTGAGATTGTCACAGATGCATTAACTTACTTTGTTGGGGAGGACCCAACTTATGGCCAAGATTCAAACATTGTGGTCTCTCCTGAGAGTGGGATGGGCTTAGAGCAAGCTCGCCACTGGGAGCACGCAATCAGGCAGGCACTCATGCCGGTCACTCCACAGTCCAGTGTAGACAATGCATCAGGTCAGTTGTATTAGAATTACTAAGATCGTTGAGAATCTTAGTTCTTACTTTGAATATCATGCATATTGCATGTATTCTTGGGGGGGAGGGTTTAATCTCCCAGAGAATGCTAGTCAAGTTTCCCATTTAAGCTTAATATGAGTACTGTCTATTTCCATAACTACATCAATACCATAAGAATATTATGTTATATTTCATACACTTTTTCCCTGGCAAATTTTGTAGCTTATCCATGTGCCATCATTCTGTGATTAATATGTAAATAGTTGCCAGGAGGTTATGATAGAGAGAGATCACCTTGAAGGCATCAATACTGCTCTATTGTGAGCATTTGACCTTGAATTGTGAGTATCGCTTTTAGTTAATTATTATTTTTTTAGAATTATTTGAAGCAGCACAGTAATTACTGAAATTAATATTTTTTTTAAGTGTTTTCCATTTAACATTTTATTCCCTTCTTTTGCAGCTGATAGAAATGGGAATGATGAAAATCAAAAACCAGGACAGGTAATGCTGTTTGAAATACTTGTTTTATCGTGTCCTTGAATTTACAAGCTCAACTTGCGAACTGCTTTTTTTTGGTAGTCTTTCTCATTTCTATTGCTTCTTAATTGATTGTAGGAATTCAAGTGTGTATAATATTTAAAGGTTTATTATGCAAGCGTTTTGCTTTAAATTTGCAGGACTTAGATTAGAATAGCTATAAAGGCTTTATTTGGCCCTGATTGTTGTGTATTTTATTCTTATATTTTATTATGTATGTACATATGCATTGCAAACATATTTTTTGTTTAGACAAAATGCTGTTGTCAAAATCTACTTATAAATATAAATGAATATTTAAGCCAACAAAATCTTTTTTGTCCAACAAAAGAGTAGTAGTCAAAACAAGTTTAACTTTGCTGTGGTTAAAAGTTAAATGATTATAAAGCATGCATGTTAGCAAGCCTTTAAATGCTTAACTTCCATCGGTAATAAATAAATCACATATCTCATTTTCAGGCTGAGATAAGTCACCTGTACCAGATTTTCCCAGAGGATGTGCTGGGCTCTGGTCAATTTGGAATTGTATATGGAGGTAATGTAACATGACATATTGGTAAAATACAGTTCCCAGAACAACCCTTTGCACTGTGTGTGGCAGAAAAAGAAAAAGTTGTTTACTTTGAGAGGAGCTTTGAGGTTCCATAAATCCTATCTGCACGAGAAAAATTAATATCTGCTCTAGCTCATATAGAAGGTAGTTTAAGAGAACTTATGTCACTCCCAGCAGAACCTGCAAGAAGGTGCGCATATTAAGTCATGAGAAATGAATGTCCTCTCACAAGAAGCTTGTTGGCAGCTTTTGTTGAAAAGTGTAATGCAAAAGCATCATTTAATGGGCTGGGTTGATGCTATTGAGTGAAAGAGCTTGAATGAAGGAAAATTACTATTTGAGTTACATAGTCAAAATGGCTGTTTGGTGGAACAAAGATTGGTGTGTAACAAATATTTCTTCATTATGTAGTGGTCTGTCCATCCTTCCATCTCCATCTCCTGATTGAAATAATCACAGATTTCTATTGTGTTATACTAAGAATGTGATTTTTTTTTAATTTGTATCGATTTACCAGGTAGACACAAGAAGACTAATCGTGAGGTGGCCATTAAAGTCATCGACAAGATGCGTTTCCCTACGAAGCAGGAGGCCCAACTTAAAATTGAGGTTGAGATTCTCAAGGTAAGATCGTGCCTCTCTTCCTTAAAACAACTTGTTTAGTTGCTCAGATAATTTCATTAAAATGATACCTAACATTTTTTTTAAAAAAGGACAAGAGAAATATAGCATGAACTATTTAAAACATTCTGAGAGATTTTTTCCAATTATTTTTAGTTTAGAAGTTATATTAAGGGTTGTAACACCAAGCCACTAAATATTTTCGGTTCAACTATTGGGCAATAACAAAATATTTCTATATTTTTTCACAAATATCTTCAGTACGATGAGACAGAAACAAAGCAGCCATAATTGGTGACCATGGTTATTCATTTTTATAAATTTCATATGATAAATTTTGTGCTATCTTTTGTAGTAACTTTCAGCAGAAACTTTTTCCTTTGTGAGCAAGAGGTGAGCACCTTTTTCGTTGCCTTTTCGCAATCATTTTCATCTGGAATCTGTTCATGGATCCATCCAGAATCTGCATCATCCAGGTGTTGTCAACTTGCAGCAGATGTTTGAGACAAATGAACGTATCTTTGTGGTTATGGAAAAACTCAAAGGAGACATGTTGGAGATGATTCTCTCAAGCCCTAAAGGACGCCTCACAGAGAGAGTCACCAAATATCTTATATCTCAGGTGGTTTTTTTTTTTTATTTTGCTCCTCACTGGGATCAGTACAGGAGCAGAGGATGTCTTTTCTTATTTATGTTCTTACAGTTGGTCTTCTTGTTGCTGTTGTTGTTGTCGTTGTTGTTGTTGTTGTTGAAATTCTGTTTTTGTTGTCGTTGTTGTTTCCCCCAAAAGTTGATACTCCAAACTAGGTGTCAAGTTATTGTGAAATTCAGACATAAAGTTTCAACAAGTTTGTAAAGCATATGTTAGTTTAAAAAGGGTTGCAAAAAATATAAGGCTTGACATTTATGATTCCAATAGAACTCCAATGTGTTTTTTGGTGTGAGAAAATATGCTGGGAGCATTTGAGCCACTGAAGCAGGTTTATTTGCAAGATATACTATGTATGCAAAACAAAACTTAAACCTAGTTGAGAAATTGACAATTAATAGGCACAAAGTGCTGTCATCCAAAATAAAAAGTTTCTTTGAAAAAGGATTTCCATTGGAGATTAATTGAGAATAGTAAGTTACATGATGCATATAAATCTATATATGTTTGCAATCTAAAGACCTGAAGCATAATGCTATAACTGGATGAAATTAAGAATCTTTTAATCAATACTGCTATACTTAAGTTTACAAGTCTCATCAAATTTTTACTTGTCCTAGCTACTAGACCAAAGGCATGTAAAGAATTTTTTTTAAGTCAAAGGAGATATGGCTTTGAGGCAGTTTAATATGTAGGAAACTGGAAATTTTCAAAAATATTATAAAAGAAAAAAATATACATATATATATATATATATATATATGTATACAAAACATTACTTAGGATACAACAAATGCAGTAGCACTTTTTCCTATGTACAAGAATGTGCAGTGTGACTCAAGTTGGTTTTTTTTTAATTTCATAAAAATATACTGTAAAATCCAGCAGCAGTTGAATTGAATACACTTTTTTTAAAATACTGCTTTACTGTCAAGTCTGCATATGCTTTGCCCAGTTATTCTTTATACTATTCATGTTTTGTTTTATTTTTTGGTCTTTGGGTCTCTTAATTTTCTTCCATATGGTATATAAATCAATGTAAATGATTTTGGAAAAAAAAAGATTTTGTTTTATTTGCTCTCAGGCTTGATGTCTCTGAGCTAGTAAGCCTTTTATTTTTTTTAACAGTTTATATTTTTGTAAACTGTTGCCAACAGGAAATGAAATTAGACTTTATCAAATCTTTTTATTTGATTTTTCAGATCCTGGTTGCCTTAAAACATTTGCATTCCAAGAGCATAGTTCACTGTGACCTTAAGCCAGAAAATGTCTTGCTGTCATCTGAGACTGCTTTCCCTCAGGTAGTTTATTAAATTAGATATTTTAGAAGGCGCGCTTACGCAATCATAAGCAATTTTGCTTCAATAAAATTTTGATGGCTAACAAATGTTTGCATTTAATTTAGTTGAGATGCAAAACTTTTGGGTTGAGTACATAATGTTCTTTAAATTTTAATTTTTTACAGTTCTTGCGGGGAAAGTTTTACTCACTATTTTTATATATGAAGACTGCAAAAGTACCCTAGGCCTTCATTTTCATCAGTTTTTAAGACAAATGATTTTGTTAAAATCTAGTCCAAAATGTCAATCCAAACTTTTGATGTCAAAAAAGAAAGGATTGTTCATGTTTCTATGGGTATGTCCTCTTCATATTAGCTGATTTCTTCATTTAATTCAACTTCATTACATATATTTTTTTAAATGTGAATGTTTTATTTTGAAAGTATAAATAAGTTCAATCTTTGTTTTTGTTATTTTGAATAATTGGTTAATAATAACATGATCAAAATTTTTTAAGTTTTTGATTTAACAAAGTTGGTACACTACATGGTATATTTAAGTGATTTATATTTCTACCTGCAGGTAAAACTCTGTGATTTTGGCTTTGCCAGAATCATAGGTGAAAAGTCATTCCGTCGATCAGTTGTCGGCACACCAGCTTATTTAGGTAAGTTCTCAAAATGATGAAAATTATTCTAAGGTATGAAATTTGCTCAGATTAGGTACTTAAAGCATTTTACCCCTAAATTAAGTCATAATTGTTAAATGTACATGATAGATAACATTTTTACGACACCATCCTATCATGATGCAACTAAAGTTGCAGTGTCAGCAAATAATTCTCAAACTTTCTCTTATACCTTGAGAAATAGTCTCTGATGATAATTTTCATGGTACTCCCATTTGTTTTGGTTTTTTTTCTTCTTTTGTAATACATTTAAAAATTTTGAATGTCAAAACCATGCTCTTTTCAAATCTTTAGCTTTACGACCTATTTTCTCTTTTTGCAGCACCAGAAGTTTTGAAAAGAAAAGGCTATAACAGGTCTTTAGACATGTGGTCTGTGGGTGTTGTTGTTTATGTCAGGTAAGTGTATTCAAGTAGAAGGAGGATGCAGCTTCTAGATATGTCTGCTGGGGTAGGTGGGCATTAAAGGAGCTGGTTGGTATGAAGAAAATATGTTTTAGTATATGCAGGATGGTTTATGTTTTTTTTTAGCTCTACAGTAAGTAGCTCCATAGAACTAGCTCAGTCAGTAGGACAAGTAGGATAATGTGAGACATTTGCCCGTTGGACTCCACTTTATCAGGCTTATCTTGATTTTGCTAACAAGCAGCCATCTCTATATAAGTTTCTTCACACAACTGAAGGAGCATACAATTAATGGTAGTACATCAAGTAGCTGGATTTTGCTGTTCTTGAACAGATACATTTACATACTGAATGACTGGTTGATCGACATATTTGTCAATTCAGAGGTAAGTAATGTGTTTTAATCTGATAGCCTCAAGGTGAATAGTAAATATGTTGTTAGCTGTTTTTTTTAAGTCATGGAGAAAGTAGAAGTTGTTTTGTTTTCAGTTAGAGAAATTTCTTCTCCTATGAACTTATATAGACTTCTTTGGATTATTTACTGCAAAAAGCTATGCTTCAAAAACTTTAATTTATTTTCCTTAAAATTAGTTTACCAAAACACCAGTCTTCACAACATCAGAGGTCTTGATTTCATGATCCTGTTGTTTTTTTTTTCTTGTTTCTTTTTCTTTCATCATTATGAAAGTTCAATGATTTAGTAATGAAATTTTTTTCTCACAGCCTTAGTGGAACATTCCCTTTCAATGAAGATGAAGAAATCTCAGATCAAATACAAAATGCCTCATTTATGTACCCGCCCAATCCTTGGAAGGATATATCTCAAGAAGGTAATCTGTTCAGTTTTGTGATGCTATGTAATAACTTTTGCACTATCTTCAAAGTAATTCTATCTTTATAAAACAATACCAAATAATTCAGAGAAATGAGAGATGGAGCCTGGCTGTAGAAACACAATCTTCTTACTGTTTCAAATACTATTCATGAACAGGAATCAGTGGAGTTTTCACTACTCTTTTCATTCTCATTCTTTTGCATGTTTTTTATATTCATGTTAGGAAACTCCTTGATATATATATATATATCTGTATACATAAACTTTTGATTTTTATTATAAATTGTTAACTCTTTCTTTTTTTTTTTTAGACGTGTCTTTCATATTGTGCTTTTTTTGTTGGTACCCAATACTTCAGGGATAGATCTGATCTCCAACCTCTTGCAAGTCAAGATGAGAAAAAGGTTCACAGTGGACAAATCGCTCAACCATGTATTCTTGCAGGTAAAGTCTGAGACTAATTTTTTTTACTGTGTCTCTCTTGGGAAACATTATTTTGATAGGTTTGAAAATTCTACCTTTTATAATTGAAGTTGGCATAAAGTTTATTTGAAATTCTTTTTTTCTTTCAACTTTGTATGCAAACTTTCCTGTAGCACCATTACCAAAAGACTGAGCTTTATGTTATATTCAATCGTGCATTTAAGATAAAGCTGACTTAAAGGTAACAAGTGACTGTCAATTATTCTAAAATATCTCAATTCCCTCTTAAAAATACCTGTTATTCCATGACTTTTCTGTTAGATAAAATAGTTTGGGTACTGTCTTTCCCTCACATCTTGAGATCATCTGTTCTGGCTGGGCTTTATTAAACTCTCTCAATCAATCATCCAACTTACTTATATCTATACTCCTTTGATTTCACCTATAAGTTGGTTATTTTGGACTCTGATTCAGGATTATCAGACATGGTGTGACTTGAGGGTGTTGGAGACCCAGGTCAGTGGTCAGAGGTACCTGACCCATGAATCAGATGATGAGCGCTGGGAAAAGTATCGCCAAGATCGTGGTCTCAAGCACTGGGCTGAAATTGGCCAGAAAGGTGTGAATGACAAATACTCATTCAGCAAGTTTCGTGAGAAGCAGCAGACTAATACCACCAACACGAACACCTCTTTCTCCTCCTCTCACCATCATCACCATCAGCAGCAGCAGCATCAACATCACCATCACAACAACACCACCAAAGCCAGTGCATTATGACAGCTGTCTCTTTATCTATTTTATTGTGTTGCCTTTATCATTTCCAGCTGAAATTTTTTTGTGTTCTTGTAACTTTTTTTTTCAGTCTTTGGAATGAATCTTATAGCTTTGATTATTTTTTCTCTGTATTGTGCAATGGCTGTCTTACTTTGAACTCTTGTTATTATACTCTCTTGTATCAGTGCTATTTTTGTTTCCTCCTGAAATTGTATTTAATTAGGTGGGGGAATGCAAGAGGAGGGTTAAATTTAGGTACATCTCTTGCCTTTTCCCTGATTCTTATATTTTCTCAAGTGTCTTTGTTTGATCCTTGCATTGGCTGCTCTTGCTTAATCTATGTATAATTTGTATGTACAGCCAATTACCACCAGCATCTATAGCATGCATGCATGTTCTTTTGTACCATTGTTATCAGTACCACAGTTTGACTTTTTATCTAGCCTTTACTCAGGAACAGGACAACTATTTGAAATTTTTGTTATAATAATTAGCTATTCAGAACTGCAGCAATAAAAGTGTTTGAAGATTTAAGAAAAATTTTAAGATCAAAGATTCGTTATTTCAAGCGATGTGTTGGAGAGCTTCCGTAATTTGTTTTTGATACAAAGACATTTTGAAGAACGTCCATCTTAAACATGACCTTTCAGTGCTGGAAAGATTGGATTCCATTTAAAGTAATATTTAGATGGGAACATGAATGTAGTCGTGTTTGAAAACAAAATTATTTGTTGCTTTTTGTGGCAATTAAAATTAGTTAATAGGGAGGCAATGGTGAGGATCATAAGGGTGTTTTATAGGCTTTAAGGGATAAAAGCAAAATATAGCGTCTTGGAATTCTAACTTAATTTGCAAAGTTTCAAGTAGTTTTATACTGAATCAATTTTCCTGTTTCACAAAAGATTATGAGCGTTAGAAAATAGAAAAAGATTGACATGGACACTCTTAGTTTTTCGTTCAAAGATAAGCTTTGGGATTGATGAAAAGTTTCTCTGTCATTAAGCAGTTTGACTAAATAATGAACAATGTATGAGAAAAATTGGTTAATTTTTTTTTTGCTTTACTAAGAATGATGCAAAACAAAAACATTTATGAGACGACCTCATAACATTACTCATCCCTTTGTTACTCCCCACCTTGTTACAGCTAAGCCCCACATCATTCCTGAACAACTGATATTTTAAATTTGTTATACTTTATATAATTTTAATTTTTTTCCTATTTTCTTTGTTGGTTTTAGGTAAAAACTGTCTCGTTTAGTGGTTTGTTTGATTTAGGGTTTTTTTGTGGATTTTTTTTATTGTAAAAAAAAGCAATGCAAGTTTTTCAAAGAAGAAGAAGCCTATTGTCAGTGCCTTATTGCGTTTTCATTAAATGCATTTTGATTGAGCAGAACAATATTTTCTTTCCACAATCAGTGTCCAGTAAATGTTTGCAATTCACTATAATTTTACAGAAGTGAATTATTTATTTGTGTTGTGTTAGTTTTTCAATGAAGATCTTTTCATGTGGATTGACCTGTATTCTTGTTTGTGTTGTGTTTTTTTTTTCATTCTAGCTTGAACATATGTACATGAATTTTGTTTCTGTCTTTGAACTTGTGAAAGTAAAGACCAAAATTGTTTTTTTTCAATTACTGCCTTATGTCTTTCTTATCTTTTATGCTGTGAGTTGCTATACCCTTTTACCAAATCATTTTATAATGTAGTATGATATCTTTACTGGAGGTGCCATGTGCTTTTTTAAGTGAGGTTTCTAAATTTAATTGAAAATGATTAAAGGTGAGTATTCCCTGATATTCAAAGGTTGTTTTTGGTCTACATTATTAGTTTGATATAATATATTTAAGACACAATGTTTAGCTTTTTGTTTTGTTTCGTTTGAAAATTGATGGAATTTTCATTAGTTTGACTAAACCTTGTTTAAAGATATCAGTATAATTCAAAGGTTCTTGGTATAAACAAATTTATACAAACTCCTGAAGTAATGGGAAAAATGAACATTTAACTTTCGAAATGAATCATCATGAATAGCATGCAGACTTTTTATTTTCTCCTACCATGAACAGATGGGTAGTTGGAACTGGCACTGTCCTTTGCTATGATCAGGGTCTATATTTAATGTGAGATCTAACAAGAAATATTATATCTGCGCTCATATTATTTCAGATTTGTGTCTGTATAAGAACTAACATGACAGGGAGAGATGGCAGAAATAATATCTGCATGTGATATAGAAAATAATATCAGGGCTTTTGTAATAAAATACTGAATACTGCTTTAGGGATGATCTTTGCAACAATGTTTGGGAATAATTGATTAACTGTTATATGGCTTCTTGACTTCAACACTATTCCAGTTTAAATTTTAGGGCATATCTGTCAATCATGTTTCATCAGCAGCTCTTAGTTAATTGTACTTAATCAAATACCACTGCCAGGCCTATATTTTTTTAAACTTCGGCTGTTTAAATAAGGTATGCATCTGATCAAAATGCTGAGAGATAATATCAATCTAGTTTCTTTTTTTAGTTTCTACTTAAATTATGAACCCATGTGTTTTGTTACAAAAATTTCTTTGTCTTGTGTAAGTATAGTTTTTTTTCATGAAGAATCTAAAAATTTCTGACTCAAATTTTTCAGAAATGGTTTTTGGGCTGATGTACTTTACAGGACTATATTGAGCCACTCTTTAAATATCTGAAGCAAAAAAAGGACCTATTTAAATAAGTTATAACGTGTCCACAGTCTAGTCATATGCTGCGAACATGCATTTTGAATAGTTAAAATGGTTGAACATTTATATTCCTGTGTTTCAACCTGAACTCATTTTATTAGAAGGATATATTTCCTACCGGATATCTATGCTTAGAGTTTTTTGTATTGGGACAATTTTTACTGATTTTGTCAAAATTCAGGAGCACTGTCTGACTTTCATAAGCTTTTTATTTTGAAAATTGTAACCTTTGAATAAGATTTTTTTAAATTTTGTCAAAAAGTTTGAAACCAATATAAACGAAAATATGAGGCTACAATTTTCAGCTTTTATGTGGATGTCAAGCTCTTGTCAGTACTTAAACTAAAGTTTGTTTGAAGTCAATTGGTGTGTGCATGTAAGTACATGAGAAGGTTAAACAGTTTTCTACATCAAGGTATTGTTCAAATGAATTGGACAGAGAATTTTTTTTAAAAATCATCATAGTCTTGATCATTATTCATTGCTATCCGACATTTGATGTTCATCTGATTGATCAGGACAGCAGAAGGGAATTTTCCCACATAACCATACCTTAAGCCTGTATTATGTATTTTTTACATAACCTGAACTAAAGGACAAACCTTCATTAGAATCATAAGTTCTTTAGCCTTCTGTGCTGTTTTTTTCCTATGAAAGCCATAGCCTAACAATAATAATCTGAAGTTCAATACTGTGCAATCTTTTCCGAAACCAAAATATCTATCTTAATCATGCTCTTAGCTCTTAGCCCAAGGAAGAGCATTGAAACAACCAAAGTATATCATTTCATCCTACAAAATTTTTTTTTATATGGAAATATAAATTTTTCTTCTCTTTCTCTGTCTTTGTTATCTTTCATTTCAAAGTATCCTGACTTAAGTTCATTCCCCAGATTTGTTTAGTTGTGATAGTTTCCTTTAGGAAATAAGCTTTATCTTTTACCAATATTGCGCTATACACATCTATGTCTGATGACATAGATGTTTTATCTTATCATACTCGAATATTTTGTGCGTTTTTGTTTATTTTAAAATTATGTCTTTGAGTTTATTTGACACAGGGACATTTTGTGTAAAAAGAAGGTAGTCTAGTGTAAAAGATTTTTTTCGGAAATCTACCACACCAATCAGGTTTTAGATGCACAGAAACTAATAGATGAAGATGTTTTCTATGCAAGTGAAATTGATTTAAGTTTTACATAAAAAGGAAGCAATGTTTTGGAGTTGTTTTTAATTTTATTCAATTCCTCTACTACAGATTATTCTTGAAATACAGTTTTTAGATCACATACAGTTGAGTATAACTGATGTCTTATGTGTAAGGTTGTGCTTATTTGTATATAAAAAAAAAAATGGGATTAAAGTTGGCTGGTAACTTAATAGAGTGAAAACCTCTCTTTTGCATCAGCAAATTTGCTCTACAACTCAATTTGTTAGATTTTTTGTGTGTAAGTAATTTGTTTTTTTTAATTGATTGCTAAATGAAGATGCTTTTGTTCACAAAAACAATATTTACAAAAATAATAACCCCTATAAAAAAAACTCTCAATAAAGTATCTTTTCTCCTCAATTTCTTAACTTAAATGGCTATGTGATTATCAAGTACTTAGTGCATGTGAAAACTGTGTGGTGTTTTCTGGGGATTTTTGAGGGGCTTTTTTTTTTGTTTTGTTTATTTGTCTTGGTATTTTTTGTTTGAATGTTTACCAATCCACCATTGAAGCTTTGATATTTTCATCAAAGGTACGTCCATCTCTGTTTCGTAAGTCTATGCATGTGCCTTGAGCTTCTTTTGCTGCTCAGTCAACTACTATCCAGTGGGCATGATTATTCGTCATTGTTATTTTTTAAATGTTGTTATTTATGTATAAGGTCTATCTATATTATAAACAAGTGAATATTAATCTTCTTGTTTATGAACCGTTTTTCACATCTGAAATATCCCTTTTGGTGACCACCAGAAACATTTGCCATTTGTGGATAGGTGCAAGAGATAGTTCTAGCTTGTGTGATCAAGATTTCTTCATTTATTCAAGTCCTCATGACTCGCATGCAAATATCTGTGATTGAAACAAGTGGGGAGAATCGTTAGTTGAAAACCAAGACTTTCATTCAGCGTTTTGATGTCAATACTTTCATGATGTGTTAGAAAGACACATCTGGAAACTTGTATGCTTCTGAAGGTGCATCTAACAATATTTTCATATTGGTGGTGGACACACATACACAAACACACACACATTGATATGCACAAAACCTTTCATTAAGTCTCAAGTTCATCATTGATTATTTAAAATTATTTATTGATTATTTATTGATCCTCGTATCACCAACCATTTTTTTACGTTATCTTTTCAATCGCAGCTCTCTGCCCTTGATTTTCTAGAGTTAAAAGTGTGGAATCATATAACATCATATCAAGCATGAACACAGGTTGTATTATGCATAAACATTAGATGGCACATCATTGAACAGGTCAGATTCAATGGATTGTGATACAAATTACCACTGATTTATTCTATTATCTGTTAGGTTGTGTATCATTAAATCATAAAGTTTTCATGAAATAAACCTTCAAGATCCTGCAGATTAAACGTTATTAATACATTGTTGTACACTCATATATGGATCATTTTTTTTGTTCAATAGCGATAGCCAATTTAAAAGTGTTACATGGGAGATAACTGTATTGTGGTTCGCTTGCTGTGTCAATTGTTCACACATAAAGTATACTTTCAACAAAGCTTTTATAGATATACAAAATCTTGTGGATAAATATAAAAATAAATTGCAATATACAATGTACATAAGGGAATACACAGTGCTTAAAAACAATGCAAGAAGGTTAAAATTTTCACAATTTGTTCGTTTTTTAATAAAAAAATTGTGGATCTATTTGTCTAAATCCAGTCCTTTTGATTCAGATGTCTGAAATATGCATAAGATAGTAGATGGATCCTCTTGTTCTTGCTATTTCAAAGGAGCAAAGCATTTAATATTTCTTTATTTAATTCTGGCAATGTCATGCAATTTTCACCTCTCTGAGAAGCTCAGGAAAATTCGTTCATCTAAACATGTGCAACGTGCCATTTATATTTACAGGATGTGAGACATTTAAGGGCTGTATTTTATTTCATTGGTAGCAGTCACATGCTTTCATTATTGGTGAGCCTGAAGCATGTTGATCTTTTCAGAGACACTGGCTTACTCATGTATAAGCACCTTCTTTAATGAGACTTCACTATGGTCCTCTTTTTTAAGCATGGCATAAGTATGTGGTTTTTAATCTGGATTTTACTGAAGTATCTGTTCAAAAAGACAATAGTACACAATAATAAGATCTTCTCTTTTTTTTTTTATTTTTCATATCAACCATTGAATTAAGAGAGAAAATTTAAAATTAGATTCTGATATGGTATAGAGAAAATTTTACAGCATTTAGTTTCATATCTTAACAGTTCACATATTCTAAATTTGAATAATGTCATTTGAAAAGACATGAATATTGATTTCTCTTCCATGATTAGAAGTAACAAAGGGTCATAAATGTGATCATCACGAATTATTAATTTTTTTTTAATCTATCATTTGAATATTAGCACAATTGTTCATATTTAAACATAAAAAAGCAATATTCTTAAGCAGACTCATCAACTTGCCATAAAGGCAACAAGATAAAACATAATATTCAATATTAGCTTTGAGTTGTGGCCCTTTATTTTTATAAGTAAAATTGATGAAAGCAAACTAATGTGACATAAGAAATGGAGTAGACAATGATATTCAATTTTTCTAAAAAAAAAAAAATTTTTTTTTGATTGTGCATAATTCAAGATTTGAATATTAATCATATTATGACTGAATCTTCAGAATTTTCAATTTATCATTACGATGGTCATCCTAAATTTACAGGCTTACTGGAAGAGGAGTACTTGTTTTATGATTACCAGCGATTTGCTTTCATGGCTGAAAGTGTATGGCGTTCAGTCGAAAGTCTGTGGCCATCAGTATTTGATTGACTACAAACTGCAAACATCAATGGGTTCCAATGAAATGATACTGGATCAGTAGAAATAATACTAGTGTAATGTAAACAAAAAACATAATGAACATTAATTCTTTTAAATAGCGTTTAACTTAATGAGCTTATGTAAGATTACTATTTTTTTCTAAATGGTTTTACTTTAACCTTAGTTGGATAAAGATATTAATGTTTGTTAGTCAAAAAAAAAGAAATAAAAATGAAACCAATTAAGTTATGGTGGCTTTAAGGTTTCAAAGGCACGTTAACTGATTTTAAAACATTGGTGATCCCATGAATCTTTTACTTATTACTTCTCATTCCCTTGAAATATGTAACAAGTATAAGATTTAAGATTTTCTCGGAAAGTCAATGAAGATAATTTCAAATGAAACAAAATTAACCAAATTTTGTTTTCTGCTCATTTTCACTCAACATGTTAAAGGAAAATAAAAATTTTTTGAAAAATATTAAGAATTTCTCTTTTCAGTCATCACATTCCAGAATGCTATTAGCAATTATTACAAGGGAGAGTGGCTGATCTTATTAATTGTATAGATTGTAATATAAATATGACCTTGTTGGTTCTTACAGAGGATTGTTAAAAGCTAAAATTATTGCTGGAATAGAGTAGAAATAGTGACAAATATATTTTTAGAAGTAATATATTGTGACAATATCCTGATAAGGCAGGAAAATTCAGAGGTCAGAAAGTGCATGTGGTGAAAGGAAGTTAAAAAAAATTATAAGATCCAGCTTTACTTTAATGCATCTCAATGTTAAATGTTTTATGACTTTTGCTAGACTTGATAAACTATTGGAAATCAGTTTTCAAAAGCAATGAATTTGGTACTACTATAACTCATTAACTTTCCTTAAGTCATTTTTGCTTTTATTTTTTAGATCATGCCCTGTAAAAGTAAATAAAGGACAGGGAAAGGGTAGGGAAGGAAGAGTAATAGAAAAGTTGTTTACAAGAGTATAGAAAAAGAATTGCAACATAATTTTGGTTGCAGATCGGTTCAGGACTTTAACATCCTTGAACTTTTAAGAGGACTCACTCGTCACTAGTATAAAATTATTGAGTATCAGAATGCATATAACCATACTAAGGAAAAAAAATCAATCCATTGTCACATTTTGTCTTTTTTATGCTATTTTAAATGACTTTTTCAATGCAAGAAATAAGTTATGGTCCGTGCAGGTTTCCTTAGAGGACAAAAACCATTTAAAATAAAAATGGACATACGTTCCACTTTGAGAATGACACCCAGTGGGTTGTGAAGTCTCAAATTTTTCAAATCTTATCTTTTTGTCTAAATAAAAACGTATAAAATAAAAAACAGAAATCCTTAAAAGCACACAGAAGTCTCTGCGTTGAACATATTTATTGACAATCTTTGAAAAGAAATATATAATTTTTTTTTGGAAGGAAATTCTATTTGCATTTGTGACCAGTATGCTAAAAGTTAAGCACTGGCTTTAGTGTAAATCTCTGAAGAAATATTTAAAAAAAAACAACCTGTGGCTTATGCACTACACTTGTTTTCATTTTTTTCCCCAATACTGTTTTTATTTCTCTCAAATAAAATAATGGACATCTAAGATGTACTCTATAACCAAAATGTTTTATTGACTGTACACTATCATTCAGTTTCCATTTTAGTCTTATAGAAAATACAAACTTTACACTTAGCCATGGAATTTTTTTAAATCCTCTTTTTCATCAAACTCAATGCTATATTTTGTGAGAGGTATGTGCTTGCAAAAGAATTATCCAAAGTTAAACATTTCATGGAATGGTAGAACCAATCAAAGGTGAGTTGACATAATTATAACCTCAGGGTCACAAAAGGATGTAATGTGTTGAACACAATTAATAATTGCATTACGTGGAAAACTTGTACACATTGCTGAGCCTACAAACAAAATTATTCTTTTGTGCAAATAAATTGATTTTAATCTTTGATGCAAATTTATAATTGAGAAAAAATCTATTGCTTATATTGAACATTCTAGAGCACTTTAAACACTGGATTAAAACTTTATTACAGTCATTGATCTTGAAAATTTACATTCACTCTAAGATAAGTTTTCAAAGTTATGGAAAGAAAGATTTTGTTGCTCTGAATTTTTTTCTCCTGGTTACATGCAGCTGCTCCTATAATAATGATCTGCACGATAAATAATCTGTTATTTTGTTTTTAGTGGCAAGCACATTTTTTCTTCCATTTATTCCGGTGTTAGAATCGCAATCAATGTTGTCAGATAATTTACCAAACAAGACAAATAGCCCATTTTTACAATGATGAAAAGTGATTCTATTAAACTTTATAAGGTATGGGTACCTTTTACTTAGTTTAAATACTACAGAGTTCCAACAAATTAGCTCATGGAGATATCTGTTGGGTAAAATGGAACTTTTTAGCTGCAAAGCACTCCAGTGTTTACATAATTGGTAAGACTTCAAATTCATCAAATTTTATTTTCTGCTAGTTCTTGCTTTAGAGAAACAGTGGAGTGCATCACAATTCTGAGCTGAGTAGTATACTGCATTATGCATTTTAAACTAGCCACAGGCAAATTACTTACATCGAAGAAGTATATCGTAAGGGTGTTGATGAAAATGAAACCACAATAATGTGGGGGTTTTTTGTGGGTAAAAACATTCCCTAGGTAAGAAAAAATGTATCCTGAGATTTCAAAAAAGGAAAAGATTGTCTTTTAATATAAGGGTTCTTTCTTCTTCTGTTGTTTTTTTTTTTTTTTTTTTTTTCTTGTTCTCTTGGTCCCATGTGACTAGTGAAGTGTGTATTTTCAATCATTCATATTGGGTACAAAGAGTTAGCTTGACTTCTTAGCTGTCTTTCACAGTTCATCATCCTTCGGTGCAAAACATCCTTTAAACGTCAAATATGTTGTATTGGTCTGCAGGGGGTTTTTTCCTCGTCAATTTGCCACTTTCTTTTTAGTTATGCAGGTTACTTAGTTTTATATCGTTTAAGGGCACAAGTGTATAATGTCTAAAGCATGAAATGACCATTTCATTTAACTTTATTTTTTTTTATTTTTGCATTGTTTAATCTTTAGATCTGTTGCAAATTAATGCCGTTTTGAAAGATAAACTTCATACTGAATGAAAAAAAATGCTATCTCCCATAAGTTGTCTTCTCTTTTGCCTTTTAAACCATCCAGACTTTTTTATGGTATTTTATAACTTAGTATTCAATCTCAGTGTGATTTTTTGCAGCATGTAAATTTGTCAAAGATGAATTGATGCAATTTTTTTTCCATTTGCGTCACTATATCTTTTAAATGGCAAGTTTTTATGTGAGGAAGTGTATTTCTACTTTTCGTTGTGTTTCATTTTATGTTTCTGTTAAATTTTTTCTTTGTTATAATTTTTTTTTTTGGTTTGCTTTTGTTATTGAAAAATACAAAAAACTCTGCTGTGTAACTATGTTGTTACTTATGCCTTGAGCTTACAGGTTCAGGTGATAATCATTTTGTGTATCTTTGATTTGTTTTCTAAATGTGTAAAAATTTTGCATGTTTTGTTTTATTTTCCTTTTTCTTCATTGGTTGAAAATTGTGGTAACTTTTTTTTTAAATTGCTTTTTTGTGTGTGGATCTTTTATTTTCTTTGTTTTTTAAATTATTCAACTCTGTTTCACAATTATGTATACGTATTGAAAAAGATATACATTGATCAAATAGTTTGATTGTTTTTCATAGTCTTTTTCTTACATATTTATTTGCTTTTAAACAATTTCATCTATCACTTGTTTTTATTTTGTCAATTCTCCACCTTTTTCGGTATTGATGTGTTCAAATGGAATCGTTTGCTAAGTTTAGAACTGCCTTTTTTGTCATGGATATTATTGAGACGTACATGCCCGTTTCAGTCCTTTTTTTTTTCCATTTCATTACTATAATTATTATGTATTTGTAATTTACGTGTGGCTCATTTTTTGTTTTGTTGGTTATTCCAATTGTCAGTTTATGTAAGAATGGTTGATAATAGAATTAAAAAAATAATTTGGTTTTCGCTTTTTTTGGTCTCTTTAATATATCTCATTGACAGTATTTACCACAAATATGGTACTGAAAGTGAAAATGGTAGATAGTTCTACAAATCTTTACATATCGTTTGAACTTCACATTTTTTTTTAATCTCTATTATATTTAGTTTTCAAGACTTCAGTAATGGCAATAGCAAAGTAAAACACTGCTTTATGTGCTCCTTACTTCAAATGTGTGTGTGATTGTTCTGTTTTCATTTATGAGATTATTTGGATGTTGTAACTGCTTGCAACAGTGTGGGCATGTGTGTTATAATCAAATAGTTGTAGCAAGAATTTACTCATATGTTTCTAACACTATCTATTTAGTATGCAGTCATATTTATTACTGTCACTAAAAATAATCATTATAGTTTGTATATGAAAATTTTGAGGGATGCACTGCTAATTTGCTGAACACAAGTGATTATTTATCCTTTTTCAGTCAACCATCAACTTTTTTTTTTCTATTTGAATCCATCATTCTTTATAGCTTTGTGGCTTTACATTTCGATTACTTTCTCATAAAAAATTCAAATTCCCATGAACCTTTAGAGAAGCTTTTAATGTACATACAAAATATTGTTTATCATAGGTGAAGTCTGTTTCAAAAGGCATATTGGAGAATAGAGTTCAGTTGTTAACAGGCCTTTTTATATTTCACTGTTTTTATTTGCCCACAGATTTTAACCCTGATAAGCTTATGTTACCACAAAAAATTTACATTTCCACAATATATATTCTTGATAATAAAGACAAAAACTTGGTCGTTATGATTATTCTCTTTATGTATTTGTGACTCTGTAAATTCTGTGTTGTATTCTTTTTTTATTAAGTATGTCATAGCCTGTCTGTGTTGTAGTTTATTGTTTTCTTTTTCAAACTGTTTTCATTTCATCATTTTTTTAAGGGATCTTATTTAGATTAGTTTCTTTAATTGAAAATGTGCAAAATATTTCTCTTCATCTACATTCATCGATCATTTAATTTTTCTATTTGTCTCTTCTTTCTCTTGCTAATACAGAAATAAATAAGCACTGCCCTTTATTTATTTTTCTTATTATTATTAAAATTCCTAATATTTGTGACCAAGTGGAATGTTTTAGGTTTATCCTACTCAACAGCAAAGATAGAGCTGAAACATCTTGAGAATGAGAACAGAAGAGGTTTTTATTTTTATTTTTACCCTGGTATCTAAGAAGTTCTATATCAATATGAAAAATTAAAGAAAATGGGATTGTTGAATTAAAAAAATATATATACCTATTGTTGTACAAACCAATCTTTTTGGTTTGTTGGCTTATTGTTGTTGATGAAAGTGCACTTTTGCTGCTGCTGCTGCTTACAAGAATGGCAAGGATGAATAAAAAAATAAAATTATGATTATTATAGTAGTCTTAAGAGGGATAGAAATACATGAAGTGCTAACAATGGTTAGAATTTGGATATTTTAACACAATGAGAAAAGAAGAGAAAGAAAGTTGGGTAAAAGAAAAGATGGCCACCTTAAACATGCTATTAGATAATTTTTGCTTTTCATCTGACACAGATACACAATACATACAGCAAATGAGGTCATAATATTTGACTTAATCTTAATCTATCAGTCAAAGCATAGCAGTCCTTTGAGTATAAGGTGCATAGGGGGGGAAAAAGGAGAAATCTATAAGCCAAACAAATTTAATTATTACTATGAAAAATATTTTTATAAACCTCGAAATCAGTCATGGGAAAAATTATTTGAATATTTTGCATTAGATGTCTTTGTTTGACTTAAAATTAATGAGTTTAAATGAGGACAAGTTACATTTTTTTTTAAATAGGAGGGTTGCGCATTTCTTTTACTATCCACAACATGATTTTGTCTTGCTCTCTCTCTCTCTCTCTCTCTCTCTCTCTCTCTCTCTCTCTCTCTCTCTCTCTCTCTCTCTCTCTCTCTCTCTCTCTCTCTCTCTCTCTCTCTCTCTCTCTCTCTCTCTCTCTCTCTCTCTCTCTCTCTCTCTCTCTCTCTCTCTCTCTCTCTCTCTCTCTCTCTGGCGTTCGCACTCTATAGTACTATTCTCTTGTGACATTAATAAATTATTTTTGTTTCCGCAGGAGACTGAAAAGATTCTGCTATAGCAAAATCGGCGGCATGATAAATTGTATAATTAATTTTTAATAAATCATGTTTCCTTCATGTGGTACATCTGTGTAGGTAAATCTGTCAAATTTATTCAGTGTAAAAATTCTTTTCAGGAATTGTTATGGTTGAAGTTACATTTTTTACATGCTGAGTTTTCCAAGATCATCAAATTCTAAGTTTCTAATCTGACATGTGAATATCCGAAGTTAAATAGCCTGATGTAAACTGAAGAATCATCTAGTTAAAGAAGATCTATTCTGTCAAAGGTTATACTCCTTACAAAGGGCGAGGTTAATGAATGGTATTTTTTATGTATATGTGTGTAGTATAAGATTAAAATCTAACATCATCAACTACATGTTTTTTTCTTTAAGAATATCTTTTAAAGGGAAAAGGCAAACGTAATGAATGGTACACATGTATTTGATGTATATGTGTGTGGATTAAGATTAAAATTTTTCATCATCAATCACACCTATTTTCTTTGAGAATACTTTTTGGGCAAACTTAAGGCACATTTTTGGGGGGCATGTGTTTCGTTTTTTTTTTTTTTTACTTTAAATTTTACATCTTAAAACTGGTTCTACCAATAGTCTTGACACGAGAAGTTTGGCTCATAAATTGGAATGTTGAGAAAGAAAAATGTTTAAAATACACGGTTTTGGGTGTTTATGAATGAGGTCGGAAGGAAAGGAATCAGGCTAATTTTCATTTTTCTTTGTTGTTTTTTTTTTTGTTCTTCTATTTCACAATATATGTACCAGCATTATGAAGATCATATTTGCACAATGTGGAATTAAATAGCTCACATTACTATTTGTGCATGTCAACCTAAATTTTGAAATAAAAATCAATTTTAAGAGGAATTAAATGGGTTCAATGAAATGAAATTCACAACACTGATCACAATTTGATTTTTGTTCAATATGGTACATGTATAAAATTCATACAGGTTAATTATGAACTTGTCAATTTTAAACAAACTTGTTGGACATGAAATGGGCCTAGTGATGTTCATGTTTTAATCCAGTCAGTGCTTCACTAAGACTGAACTCAACACACAAGGGTAAAAGTTTTTTCTCTGGTGTTTAAGATTAAACAGTATTTGAGCTATTAATATTATAGCTGTATACGTGTTTATTCCATCAATATCTATAAGTATCTCTTCCGCTATGGCTACATACAACCAAGTATCACCTGGGTCTTCATTAGCAGCATGGGAGCAAAGTAAGCTGCGTCACTAATTGGACCTACTTTAACGAAGTCACCAAGCTTCGTTCAATCAACTCTTTTAATTTTATCATTGTAACTGTTTGTGACAACTTTCAAGCTTGATTCGTTCCAAAAGAAAAAAAAAATGAGAAAGGGGGGAGAGAGAGAGAGAGAGAGAGAGAGAGAGAGAGAGAGAGAGAGAAGCATCTTTTAATTTTCTAAAATGCATTTGTCCTTGCAAACCTGATTGTATTTTGAGATCCACAGTGGATTTTTTTTTTTTTTGATTGGGTTCTAATAAAATGCAGGTAAAGATTGACTTGATCTTTATTTTCTTTATTTTATCCCCTTTAACAGTTCCGCCTTTATAAAACTGTATTATACATGTTTACCTGGAAGTACTTAGATAATGCATACAGCTTTAGTAATATTATTGCCTTATTTTTTAAGGGGCAATACAAAAGGAAAAATAAGTTGTTTTTTTTTAATGTTGGGAGTGTTGGTGCAGTTAAGAAAAAGGAGAAGATATGAAAATAGTATCCAAATGCTAACCATGTAATCTTCAGAAGTGCATTTCAAATGAACTTTCCCTGTATTGATTGAAATAACACTTATTAGCAGCTTACAATGATTAAGGGTTTTTAATAAGTATTTGATTTTTTTTTCATTTTTTCCTTAATTTTTGCTTTCTTTTTAAGAAAACAAAAAAAAAGGCATGACAATATGTCGTACAAAACAAGCATTATAACTACATGTATCTGTAACAAGTTTATAATAATAATAATAATAATAATGAAGTTATTTCCTAGCGCCTCTTCCTACTTGTAGGCTCGAAGCTCTTTACAATAGTCTATTTACAAACGTTTAACGTAGTGACACTAGTCTATAGTCTAAAACCTAGTCCATTAACAATTCAAACAAACAGAAGAGGAAAAAATAAATAAGTTACATGTACAAAGAAAGTAAGAGAAGACATTGACAATAAGACAAATTTCTCAGACTAATTAAGGTCTTCATGTGCAGTAAGTTTAATGAATACATGTATTATTCTTGAAAATCGGATAATTTGTCAAGCTGTTAGATAATCTATTGTGTTTCGTAAGGTCATAATTTCAACTTTTCAGCATGTTTAAGGTATACTGTTCCTTTAATTTTGTGGATAATTTTCAGTATGATGAAATCGAAATGTACATTTAAGAGATGTTTAAGATTTTATGATCAATAGTTAGAACCAATTGAGATTGATAGTAAAGTGATTTAAAATTTAAAACCACTGCAATGACAGAGCTTTCAAAGTTTATTATTGTTTCAATAACTGAAAAAATTGGTGTCATAGAAATGAATAAGCCCTCTTCTTAACCTTTTCAAGTGGCATAACAATTGAAATCATTGCAATTATTTGTGTAGATGGTCACTGGTGACTTCTGGGTATGCTTGCTTATGAAAACTTTTTTTGCTTGGATTTACATCAAGCTTTTAAGTTGAAGACCACGGCTGTCATAATATCCTGTTTGTTCAAAACTATAAGTTAATATCATACTTGTAAAATACATAGTAGTGGGCTTTTAGCTTGAAGACTATGGCTATGATAATATTCTGTTTCTTCAAAAGTATAAGTGAGGGTCATAAAGAGCCAAAGTTTTTATAGGTAGTGCTCTGCAGTGGTTACATAGATAGTATATATATACATGCTTGACCTCCATATAGTACAGTCAGGTCCAAATACTTCGAATCCGGATACTTCAAATTTTTGGATATTTCGAAGTCTATTAATTTTACCAAATATTTCTCTCTGAAAATTGAATAAAAAATATCGGTTAGTTCTAAGTTGGAAAGAAGTATCCGGTTAATTCAAAGCCATCGTGACGTGTTTTTTTTTAATTCTGAAAGCAGTTTTCTTAGCTTGTAAAACAAAGAAAGTTGTCCTATGCTCGTGTGGCAAGCAATTCTAGAGTGTGTATGTTCCGACCACTTATGTTACAGGCAAGAGTCTGCAATACGACTAGTACCAGTAGTAGAAGGAAAAAGAAAGGGGTCAGGCCAAGGAACCAGGTGTGAATCCCTACATACCCGAGTACATTACTGATCTGTCACCCACATTTTTTTTACTCTTTTCTCTATGTATCTTGTTAATTCGAAGTCCTTTTTTTATCCCAATGACATCGAAATAAGCGGACTTGACTGTACCTACTTCTGGTGACTGCAAGAGTGTAGAGGCATTTTCTTTAACAAGTATTGCTTGTCCTCATAATTTAAGACTGTGGGAAACAATGGGCTCAAGCGAGCCCCTTTCCTACTTCACAAATTATGTAGATGTACTCCACAGACCAGAACAGTGCACACCTCTGATATATGT
This sequence comes from Elysia crispata, assembly GCA_033675545.1. NCBI lineage: Eukaryota > Metazoa > Mollusca > Gastropoda > Plakobranchidae > Elysia > Elysia crispata. Next base: position 214,063 of record JAWDGP010000919.1, read on the forward strand.
ATCGACATTGCCTCTATCGGCTTTTTTCTCACATCGACATGCTTTATCAAGTCTGAATTTCCCCCCTAATTGACGTATATACATGTAATTACAGTTCTCTATATCAAAATCTCTTTTTTCTTTTCTCTTATATCAATATTGATAACATCAAGGTAACCGTGCAGAAGAGGCCAAGTAACAAGAAAATCTCCATTCATGTCTTTGTCTCTCTCTGAATGCCTCATGCTGGTGTGTTACATCGCAAAGCGAGCGGCAATCTCTTTGATAGTGCCTTGTGGCTGTGACTGGAGATGTGATGGGATGATACAGGTGGGGATGGGGAGGGCGAAGGTGAACCGCGTTGCGACCATTAGGCACGTAGTGTCGTGTTTTACATGCAATGATTCACAGACAGGGAGTGGTGGGGCCTTGAACTCCAGGCAAGAAAGTGATTCACTGTCAGTCAGGCAGCACTAGGCTAGCAGAGCAACAACTGCCTGTACAGAATCTAGATCTAGGGGAGGAGGGGAGGGACTGTGCATATATATACATGTATGCAAACGGGAAGGCGCAGGTATTTGAATTTTTGAAAACAAGGGAAGTAACAAAGTTTACAAGCCATAAGTAGTTACTTCCCCGTAAGTATAAAACCTTGTGTTTGAAGTACAATAGTGTAATAAAAAAGGGTATTGAAAAGACATCTTGATATCGACAGAGAAATGTTGGACCCTTATATGTCAATATATCAGGAGTGCACTGTAATTAAAACTCAAGATTGAGAGACAATTCTTCCATATTGTAAATTGTATTGTATTTGTGGTACATGTATAATGTGGATCATACCATTAATCTGAAAATCATTTCAAATTATAAGTTCAGACACATATGAATGTTTATGAGGCAGAGTTGTTGATGTCACTCAAATCCAAATCCCACAATATATTTGTTGCTGGAGTGGATGCCAACATTTTCTGAAAACACCTCAACGTATTTAAAGATCCTCCAAAACTCATTATTTGACTATGTAGATATACGGTTTGTTTATACTGCCTACTGGGAATTTAAAGCAGCCCATTCATTTGTATCTACTGAAAATAGGAGTTGAAAAGGATGCTGATACCCTAAAAGTAGGGGAAATGTCAGCACTTGTACTTGAATTAAGCATTGTTTTTCTGAAGTGTAAATTCTCATTCAAACATGGTTTGACTAACGAGCAGACATGGTCATGTAAACTGGTTGTTATGCTGCATTGCATTGTTCAATTGTATTTCCCTTACTCCTTTGGTCTTCAGCACATTTTTTTCGATCTCAGCAGGTACAAAAAAAAGATATATCCCAGTTTTAGGATTAATGATACATTTCAACCAAGGCTCTTCTTATGAGGTTAACCCCTTTTTCTATACTTGAAACTTCATAAGGAACTGACCACAATGATGTCTGTTTTAGTTATAAAAACTGGAGAAGATTACTACTTCTTATTCGTCATTTTGTCAACTTTTTTACCACTTAAATCCTTGAAAAGAACTCTTAATTTAGTCTCATAAATTATTTATGTTCAAGATTTCTAAGAAGTAGGTGGAGGTCTTGATGATAAATAAAGAATAATCATATCTTAACTCAATCTCACCTACATTACTCCAGCTTAGGTAAAGCCCTGACCCTAAGAGAAGGGACGTAACTCCGTACAAAAAATAGATCTATACATTTAAAAAAATATTAGTCAAACAAGACAAGATAAAATTATGAAATAAATTGTAAAAAATACTAGAGATGTTGAATTTTTCATAAAGCTAGGTTTCATGATAGTAAACCATTTTTTTCAAGACTTATCCTTCACTTCAGGCTGACTCCACCACCATTTAATTTTTTCACCATCAACATCCCACTTCACCACCATCTCAACATCACAATCTGACTCCAGATGTCAAATGGACAAAGGTCATTATTTTATGCTGATTGTAGAGATAACCATGCAGATAACCAAAATAAATGGTTTCTATAGCATCCCTGAGATGATTTTAGTGATCATCTCTCCTAATTCAAAGTTTAGATCTAGTCTATGGTCCATGCGGGCGGTATAGGTGGGATTGAGTTAATCAACTAGTTTAGACCTACAAATAGATGTGGTAGCAAGAGTTGATTTGATCACACAAGTTAGATCTACTCCATTTCTCTTTTGCGTATTGCCAGTATTATTCTTTCAGAAAAGCATAAAAAGGTGTTGGATCGACTAACAATGTGGCTAAAAGTAGGACCAGACAGATGCACTGAAAGAGATAAGGGATAGAGATGCTTGGAAGGTGGTGATAGCCTACGCTTAAGAGCAGGACACACAATTGATTGATTATTGTTAATTTTTTGTTGTTTTTTTTAAAAAAGAAAAACAAAAATGTATGGAAGCAAAGTCATGACTTGTTAATCTCCAATTTATTCAGTTCACATGAAATCCTTCTTCCCAAGTAAGAGCACAAACTGATGCTTAAAAGAACTAAATATCTCATATAACAGAACTACTAAGAGATCCATCAAATAAGGTAGTCAGCCCAAAGGAGCATAACAAAGGCCTGATTTAAATTAGAACTGTGCACCATATTTTTCATTCACTCCATCACATTTCTAGTTCATCATATGCAGGCTGAGCACATGGCTGAAACTTGCACAAAATGGACAATGCAGCAACATGGTTAAAGAGGTGTTGATATTTTACTTAAATATCTTTTCATCCAAAATATCTCCACCAAAGTCTCCTTCTTGAAGGAAATACTTCGTAACAAGATCCTTTGTCTCATCACTTGCTGGGTCTAATTTTTTCCATGAATAGGATTCGTAATCAACACACCAGTCTGGCGATAGCTGATGATACCAAAAGAAAGGAAGACTATTGTCAATGCCTATCTTTAAATATAGCTTCATATCTAAAACAGGCTCACAAATTCATGGAATAGTCAAAGATTTAAAAAACAAAAAAACAAAAAACATATAATAATAGAAAATACCATATCTCAATTTTCAGTACAAATATATTCAACTATGGCTCTCTATCTTGAATTTGAGATAATTACCCAATAGAACTTGAAGTTTGGATATTTTGTGTTGTAAGCAGCTGTTGGCTAGGGCTAGCTGATAAATTCCAAACTCATGCAATGGAGTCAAAATCCTTGTAAAAATTTCATGTATAACCCTTCTTTTAGGGTCCCAAAAAAGAAATTTTCTTAATCTCTTTTTACAAGTCTTAATTTCTAATAACTTCTGTATTTTCTTCTCAGTTTTTTTCTTTTCATTAAATGTAACTTTTGTAGACAAGTGTTAATAGTAAGCTTGGTTTAAATTAATATCTAGACAAGTTGCACATACACAAAAAAAATGGAAAGCTTAAGACAATGCTGAACTAATTTAAACTGTTAGGCAATGGAATTAAAAGTTAGTGAGTACTTAAGTTCAGTTCCCATTTTTTCATGTAAACCTTTCTTTCTTCAAGCTTAAATATTTCTAATTTTACAGTAGACTAGAAACGTTTCTCTAAAGTTTTGGGATGCCCGCTCAACTCAATCAAATATATTAACCAAACTTCTAAACGTTTACAGGAATTGTTCAGATTTCCCATGTGACTTAATAATGGAAAGAAAACAATAAGTACCAAGACATTTATTTAATGGATCTAAAAAATAACTCACCTTGAAAACAAGATCTTGTGTTCTCCAGAACCACAAGCCTTTGATGCCAATTTTCCCGCCACTCTTTATGACAAGCATACTGCCAAAAGCATGTTTCCGCAGTTTTTCAATTCTCTGAAACATGCCTGAAAAAAAGAACAGTATTGCAACAGTCAGTACCATGATACGCTATTTTTGGTCACTATTGGGGTATTGTATGGGCTTTTCTTGTCCATTTGCCGCCCACATTTTACACACACATTTTGCTAATTACCCTGATCTCAAACATAACGGTGCATCTGCCTCTAATCGCTACAAGGAAAAAAGCAAATCTTCAATCAATACTTTTCAAAGGTATGTCATGCTAATTCTTATGTCCTTGTTTCAACATGATCTGGTGAAAACAATAAACCTCTTTGACATTTAGCTACCTGTATGTAAATTGAAATTTTAGAACAAAATTTTTATTCGGTGAATATTAAGATATACTTACACTTCGTGCTTTTTAAAGATATGGGCAAATGAAGCCAGTACGGCAAGTGAGAAAATTGTTTCATTGCAATCAAATCCCACATCATCATCATACTTCAAATGTTAAATATTTGACATATTGCAATCACAAGATTTACATTTTTTTTGTGAACCAACAAAGCATTCCAGGGAGAAGTATAATAAAACTAACAGGCTTTGTCAAAAATGTAAATTTATCTTTGAAACACCTAACAAGAAAAATATCTACATGCATATAGCTTATTAATAAGGAAGATAATCAGAATAGTTTTTTATAGAAATACCCAATACTTTTGACTGCTACTTATTTCTGAAAACATGCTAAAACAATTGTAAAAGCATTTTCTCTTCCTCTGATCAAAAATGAGAAAGTATAACCACAATTGAGAAATAGAATCGAATAACCAACCATCCATTTCTTTGAACTCTAAATAGTGGCTCTGTAGCCTAAAACAGTAAAGTTTGACATGGTTCCAAGGCCAGATTTTATAGAAGAGAGGCATAGTGGATATGGGCAATTATATTTTGTTACCCTTAAATCTGAGATAGTAAGTTAAGTTATATTTCGTGGTAAATAGAAGGCACAAGCCTTTCAATTTTCTTCAAGTGTTCTTAAATTATCTTTACAAATGTAAATATACTGCGAGTCAGACTAAGATAAGAAAAATTTGCTCATTAAAATTAGGTTCTTTTCTCTCAGCTATCATATAGGAATGGGTTTCAAACACTTGCACACCTTTTCCAATGAATAGCCTCATAAAAGATTAATAGAAAGTGGTGATGCAAATTAGTGCTGGAGTCTACTCAATATTTTACTGCCCCTCAATTATCGAGTCATGTGCCGCAGGAAAGGCACGTCCTCTGCCCCCCCCCCCCCAAATTTCCCTTGTGCCACGGAGTAGTGCTGAGTGATGTCTGGTGAGAAGGTCTATCACAAAAATAACATTAAAGCCTACTTGTCTGCATGCCGATATTTTTATGCATATAATAAGTTCAGAGTTGACGGTATGCATGTGCCTAGAAGCTAGCACGGTATGGCACATTATTGCGTACCATGCATCTACTCGATAAGCCGTCAGTGTTACTAGTGCAAATGAACAAATCAAATAATCACTTAAAATAGACACATAAAAATCAATCATCTTTCCACGACCCCAACTGTTCTAAAGAGGTGAATATGCATAAAAATATTTCCTACAAGAATACCAAATACCTTAGTTCATATTGCAGAGTTACTTAAAGCTTTAAGAATAGTATTCACTGCAACACATACACAGACAAGACATAGTTTATTCGAGTTCCAGATTCAAAGGAAAATGAAGTCAGTACGGCGAGTGAGAAGACTGTTTCATTGCAATCAATTCCCACGATATCATCATACTTCAAACTTAAATCTTTAACAAAAAGCATAATTTCAAAGTTACCATATTGAAGAGAATCATGAAAAGCATAGACTAAAGATTGAGGTCCAAGCAATTTACTCAAGTATAAGTTTTATTAATGAGTATTAAAAGCTTCAGTAACTTGAGTTTTAATAATGAACTATACCGGTATATTTCAATATAAAACCCTGCATAAAGACAATACAATTCTAATGATATTTAGAGCTGCCGTGTTTCCAATATTATTTAAATAATTATTTCCCTTTCTGATGAATGAAATATATTATAAAATTTCCATTTGTTCAAATAAAAGTATGTAAGAGTTACACTTCACAACAGAAGTCAACAAAACAAGTCCAAACTCAAAGTAATTCTCCGTTAAAAAAAAAAAAAAAAAATGATGAGCTTCATAATAGTTATGCGACATAATCTTCTCAAGTTCACTACTGAAAGTAAGCCAACATCTCAACCAGACCCTTTTTAAAAAAGGCTACCAGATACTCCGCCCCTTTCCACTTTCAGATCATCAATTAAATTACTGAAGAGAGAGAAATGAAGATCAATTCACATGGTGACAAGAATGTTTCATTGCAATAAAATCCAACAATACTATCATTCTACAAGTTAATCTCACTCAACATCCAATTCTTTTGCTAGGAGATATTAATACTTCATAATTTTTCTTTAAACCAAAACACTTATTCATAATTATGATCTAACAAATTAACTTTATGACTCACTCGATATTAAAAAATATTCCATGATTTGTAGGGTTCCTTTTATCTTGAAATTTGAAGTCAGTTGTGAGTTGTATATTTTCTTCAGACCAATAAATCAATACACTCCTGGCAAAATAGGCATTATACTTTACTTTGGGCCATTTTCTGCAGCTGATGTAATTAGATTTTACAAAAAAAAAAAATGCCCGGGCATCTTCCCTTTTCTTTTTTAAATCATATTGTTTTGAACTTATGAATCTGAAGAGAAATGAAGTTAGTACGGCGAGTGAGAAGACTGTTTCATTACAATCAAATCCCACGATATCATCATCCTTCAAGTTTAACACAATCAACATCAAATTCTGTTGTCTGAACATAATAATTACCCTGATATATTCTAATAATTGAATACTGAGGTACAAAGAGTAATATCGAAACTCAGAGTGTCATAATTAATGTTAACTCATTGTAATGATCTAAACTGTTAATATACAACCAAATATAAAATAAACTCTGTTTAATGATTTTAAGGGTTCTTTATCTTTCAGTCAGCAATATTTGTTTTTTTAACCAAATAAATGCAAGAGTAGCAAAACAAGCACATAAATTATTTTGGTATTTTCTACTGCTGTGCAAATAGACATTTTACAAGAAAACTGATAACCATTCTACTGCCCTTTCCCCATAGAAGATAAGACATAAAGCTTTACTCCAAGAAACTTTCAATAATGTATTTGTTTTTAAATTAACTAAAAGAAATGAAGTCAGTACGGCGAGTGAGAAGATTGTTTCATTGCAATCAAATCCCACAATATCATCATACTTCAATTTAAAATCTCAATTGAATGTTATCAAAACCCATTTCATAAAAGAGTTCTACATTTTTTCTGAGAATTATTAATCCTGTAGACTGATAATGAGATCCAATATCAAACTACATTATTAAAAGTATGATGGAGGATCAATTAAAAGTAATTTTTCCAGAAAGATTTTCAACCCTGTCAAGAGTAAGCTTTAAAGAATCTTGCTTCACATTTTACTTCACTTTAACTGGAGAAAATATGTCTCATCACATTTTAATCTATGTGTTTAAAATGGTGAAAGAAAAGCATTCAGATCATGAAGACCAGGGAAAGTATACACTAATAAAACTAGAGGAAGGACATTTTAAAACATTTTGAACAAGCTGCTGAAAAAGCCCTTTAAATTTATAAAAAAAAAATTTATACAAAAATGTTGCATGTTCTACTAATTCAGATACAACTCAAGATTAGTCACAAAGAAAAAAAAAGTCAGTATAGTAAGTGAAATAATTTTTCTATCCAGTGCAATCAGATACTAAAATCTATTTTACTTCAAAAGTCTGACATAAATTGCAATTATCATACCTGTTGGTTCGATTTCAATAAAATTAGCTTTAACTTCTATGAAAAACGAGATCCATACAACAGTTCTGCCATTGCTGTACTAACATTTGATTAACCACCACCACAGCATTGCCTTGCCTCTCCTTCTCTCTTCCGGCCCTATTTTTTTTTTTTTATGTAAATCTATTACTTATTCTGAAAGCCTCTCCCAAAAAAAATTGCTCCTTTCTTCTACCTCAATTTTATGATCTTTATGGATATTTACTAAAACTTAGCATAAACCTGCTTTCAACACAATTTGATCCTCCATTTTAGCATACCTAAATTTTCTGTGACTATGCCTTTCTAGCCACAGCCGATTTATTGTCGAATATCTTGCAAAAATGCATGATTTTGCACTTTTCTACTTCTAGTTTTCAAGAGGGGACTGGAAGAGAAAGAGAGGACAAATGCAAGGTTACAACTGAAGGTCAATCATATAAAGAAATAAAGAGAGGCATGACAAGAATATTATTTTTTTCATGAACTATTGACATGACAAGTGCTTTTTCTTTTCCAATCATCACTAAGGAGTGGCAAAGTTTATCAAACGTTTCATGATAAAGAAAAATAATTCGTTTTGTGCAATAGCCGGACGTGGTCTAATGAAAGAATATATTTTAAAATCGGATGTATGAAGAATATTTGAAAGTGTATTGCATCATCTAAAAATGTAAATTTAGCAGCTGAAATTACCGGACGTTATCAGAATAGCATTTGGCTCATATCATCACAAATCAAGAGATGAATATTGTTAGCAATCATCATCTAACTTGTGAAATGTAAGGAAGATGATCTCAAAACAATGAAAAATAAAAATACACTTAGCAAGCCTCAACCAAAATCACTTCTTTTTGTCTTCAATTTGCAGTCCACAAACAGGACATTTCTCTAATTTATGCATGTGAACTCCCATTTAAAAGGAAGTCAGTACGGCGAGTGAGAGGATTGTTTCATTAAAATCAAATCGCACAATATCATCATTCTTCAAATTCATATCCACGATATATACTTATATGCATACAAAGTAATCTTTCATAAATTCAATGCCAGTGGTCACTAAGTAGTTTAATTTTGGTATAACATTTAGAGTTGAGTGAGAAACCAGATTCAATACCGGGATCAATGTCAAGAACTTTATGTGATTGATTTTAACTTTTCCCTACAATTGCACCAATTATATGAATGACGAAGCATTCTGGATCCATTTTTTTTTTCAAAATTTTTGGAGACCTCGTATAAAATACTTGGAATATCAAAAAAAGATGAGTGCAAGGTATGCCCCTACACTGCTGACTATATACAGATCTGGATTGAATATGCTCTTGAATTTTTAAACACAACATACCTCTTGCTTTATAAACACAACAATATAACAACTGTTGAAGTAAGTACGGCGAGTGAGAAGATTGTTTCATGGCAATCAAATCTCACAGTATCATCATACTTCGTTAAACACTAAAATTCCCCCAAGCGTCTGTTGCAACTGGAATACATATTTTAAATCTGTAATACTGATCAACTTCCTTACACTCTTTTATATGCCATTTCATTTTAAATCTTGAATCAGCTTATGTCTAAAAAGTTTGCAAATAAGCCTAAATCCAAAAGAAAAGAGACTCAACAAAGGCCTTATCCTAAAGTCTCTCATCATGTTTATTCAATGTTTTCATACTCCTCTGTTCAGGCTGCCAATCAACTTTGAAAAAACATCTAAAAATTTTTCAGGAAGGCAAAAATGTCAACATTTCACACTAACAACTATACTGATAGAGACTTTTCATGCGATCCAGCAGTGTAGCCTTTCCTCTACTGCTGTAATATTCACAAAATGTTTTACCCTTTGTGTCATCTTTGGGGAATCACTCACCTAATTTGGTCCTTACATCTCCTTGTTCTGGGAGTGACAATGTATAGAATGTCCATCCACATATATTTCCAACATTTTTTTTGTTTCCATCAATTTCTTTAATGTGTATTTCATCTCCATTCTTGAAAATGCGCCTGGGCTTTAGCAGTTTACTGGAGCCAGGAGCCATAATTGTGGTTTTCGTTTGTGATAGATGATTGGCTGTTTGACAATTAGATCTAAACTAGATCTAAATAAATATGTTTTGAACTTTCAGGTGATGAATAATGGAAATGTAGTGAGTGTGGCAAATGAAATGAAACAAGGTATGCCTATAACATTCCTGACTCTTAGGAAACCGTAAATTTTTGTCAGTTAAGTTTCTTTTCTGGATCGACATAAAAAACTGGCAGGTTGAAATAGGATTCCATTGTTGTTTACAGTGTGGCCATATTGGATAGGACGTGGCCGTAGTAGCCAGGTAATCTTACATTCCCATTTTAACAATAGGCCTAATATTAATTTATGGTAAAATACAATAGCAATGTATTTTATTTTAAGTGCAAACAAACATGGGGGGCAGATTTTCGCAGTAGACTTTTAAGGCTTGAGGGGTAGTTTAGTGTTAATCAAGAACGGAAAACAACACAAAGGCCCGTTATCGGACTTGCTGGTAGTTGGGCGAAAAATGTGTAGGCCTAATTAACCGATCCGCCCAATCATAACTTTCAGAACTTGGTAACCTAGTGAAAACTGCGGTAAGCCTGACGTTTTCGATATAAATATATCTAAGTACAATATTATTTTGCACCCAAGGCAGAGAGTTGGGCTCTCTTCACTCTTAGCCTGCAGATCCATGGTTAGCTGGGCGCTTTTGTTAATTTCTGATCGTCACAGCGGACAGAGGGGACAAAAAAAGCTAAGGTCTGAAGCATCGGAATGACAGTCGCAACAGCGGATGTGTGCAACCATGGATTTCCGCGGAAGAGTGGCAGCCGTGTCTGTTGGATGCTTTTGTTATTTAAAGAAGGCCAAGTGACTGGTCTAGTGCATTCTAAATTCTAATTCTAAAAAAATACTACTCAGCTCCTTCAAATTATGACATCCATGTACAATTTTGATATGAACTTTACACAGATGGCTAAGTAAATGTGTGTAAGAACATTCAAATTTTTCTTAATGTTTGCCATAAGTCCTCCTAGAGACCATTGATAGGAATTTCAATTAATTAGTGGGCATCTGTAAGTAGCCTCTTCCTTTTTTAGGTTAAAAGATATCCAAAAATAATTGTTTTCATTGTATCATACTTTCAATACCAATGTGTCAATTTATTCTATAATCAACACCTCTGATTATGCAAATTGCAACACCCAACTCATATGGATCAACTGCAAGATTGACTTACCATCTACTAGATTGGCAACCATAAAACCCTGCTTCCCTTTTGTGCTCTCAGTATATTCACATATCCATATGGAATAAACTTCTTGATCCAAGTTTTCCCAAAAATATGGGATAGCTTCTTTCAAAATGTCTTTGTTGGAGTACTCTCTTTTGAATTCATCTAGGTTCATAGTTCTGAAGAGGACAGAGGAAATAACCAATTTACTGTATTTAAAAGTAAAAGTGGGAATGCTTTATTTATTTACAAGCCCAGTTCACCCTAAATGGTACAAGTGCTTCCATCTTAGTACAAACTTATATAGTCAATCAATCTAGGGACTAAGGATTTGAAAATAAAAAAAAAAAAAACTATCAGTGTTAAATATTGTCATCTTTCTATACAATGATTCTATTGTTTTCCATCTTCAGTTCTATTTTGGCATTATGCGAAGTGTCTGCTCCATCTTCAACAAATGAAACCCTGGTTTAACTCTAATATGTCCATTAATCACTCAATTTCTCACTTTAAAAAAATTAAATAGTAAAAAGAGGAAATTTTAATTTCATTAACACCAGCTAAAATAATGCATAATATCTCCATTACATTTTTTCTTGTGATAACAGGTTCAGGCCTATCAGTACTCATTCAAAATGATCATTAGTACAATTATTAAGTAAAATAGCTAAGCTTGTCTGTTTCATAACAGATCTGGCATATACCACCTATCTTTTCATAAGACTTAGTAGGGATACAGGCTACATAAATCTATGTTGTTCTAAACTCATTTCCATAGATAATGTTTCTTATGTGCCACTGAGAGAGAGAAATTATGTACTGAACATTGCACTTCCCGGAGAAATAAGAACCAATACTCTACAGTGTATAGTGTAATGAGTGTTTAGTCAAGTTTTAACAAGAAAATCCCCATACAGCATATTTTTAAAATATTCAATTATAGTAAGATTTTTATTTTCAAAACCACTATCCCCAAGGTATAACTATTAGGCCAATACATAGCTGCCATCTTTTAAAAAGGCAAATACAGATTTTTCGCAAGATAAATAAATTCAGTTGCTGCATACCTAGTGGATCATGCAGTCCATTAAGTACAGTTATCAATATTGACTTTAACAAAAGCTGTTTCTTAAGTTATTGTAAACTTTATATAATTTTCTCTTATAGTTTTAAGAAATACACCATGTGCTATGCTGCCCAACAAAGGCAAACCGATGTATTTACAGTCTTTGTGCTTTTGCGAAAAATGCAAAAAACACCTTAAAGTACAGATGAAGATACATCACTTTGCCATTTACTCAAGTTGGATAATACTTTACATAGTCAGTTTAAGCAAACAAATTAGTCAGATACCTTGGTCTGCCATTGGGGGTTAGTATGAGCGGTTCACCAAGCATTTATTTTTACTTCCGATTAGTGGGATGCTGCCAAAAACGTACTTTTTAGCACAAATACCGACAGACATACTCCGAAGCCCAAATACATTAATATTTACTGGTTGGCAGCTATGCAATATGACTTCACCTGAGGTATACAAAATTGAAATCACAAAACATTGATACATTTTTGTCTGCTTTTTATAGGCAGTGACGTTAAAGACGTTTTACAGGCAGTGTCATCTTTATATGTAGTGTGTGCATGTATGAGTGCGGCATAACCATACTTACCCTTTTGGCATGGTTGCAAAAGGATCCTTAGATTCCTTGGGTTTAGGTTCCTCTTCTTCTTCATCATCCTACAATTCAATGAAAAAAAAGACAATACAAGTGACCATACAATAACACTCCAGTTAGAAATCTGTAAACTAAGAAACTAAAATAAGTTTCTACATGCATCTCAATTTTAAGAGGACAATTCTTTTTTTTTCTCCATGTTCTTAGTTCATATTTTTTAAAAGGTGTATTTCATCTTAAAACAAATACATCTTTATAACCGCAATATATTGAATGACATTGTCGAATGAAAAGCAAATAAAATTGCTTCCAGGGCAAGATTATTGGAAAGCTATTCATTTCAGTACTTTGCCTTCCTTTCTTACATGTCAGCCACAAAATCAAGACTAACATGCCTTTGAGAGAAGGACCGTTTAAATATTGTACTTATGGGCCTCAACTGACCCCAAAGCCATTCGTGCACCTCTAGTTAATTCTGAATTTTAAGAATGAGCTTGTGCAGCTTGGTAGGTCTTGAAAGCAGATAAATGCAACCTTGATTAACTGCAAAGGATTTTCAAATATTTGGGAATGAATGAAGCATACACTACAGCAATATAAATAAATTTCCCATTATATTTAAATACATTTTAATTGGATGTAAGTCTTCTCACCTTGGCTGCAGGTTTGGGTTTTGGTTCACTCTTCTTAGGCTGCTGTTGCTGTTGTGGCTGCTTTTTGTCTTTCTTCTTTTGGTCACCTGCACCGCCTTTAGCTCCATGAAGTTCTTGGTATTTTTTGGCTGCGATTTAAATACAATAATATGGTCAATGTATTAAGAATAAAAATGTTCTATTTACAGCTGAACACACTGTCAAATAAAGATTTACAGCTGCCCTATAAATGTATGTTAGAGAATTTTTTAAGTCAAGGTATGTCTGCCCTTGATCCCAAAACAGAAGTGCCAAGCACAAATGGTACTTCCTTGGCTCATTCATTTATTTGATTCTACAAACTCCTATGTAAATATAAATGTTTAACAAATTAAAAGGCTCAATATTAGTACCAGCATTCAGTAAAGCTAGCACCAGAACAGGCCAATTCATAAAGAAATCAGTTCCTATATTGCTCTAATTACTGTTATTGTATTTGAAGATATGAAGTGAATAAAAAACAATTCAAACCTCTTTTTAGATCTATATCAATCAATGTTTTGTCTTTGAACGGAAACGAAATTCCCTTATCAATTAATAAGTTAAAAGCTTCAAAAATTGATCATTTGTGCTTTTCTTGTTGCAGGGCTTTTCACTGTGACTTGCCTTCTGACGAGTACTATATTCTGGATATGATCTAGAGGTTGGGAAAAAAATATCTGAAATTTTCTTACTTTGACTTATCAACCCTGAAAAGAAAATGATACCTACACAGTAACTCAGTCTTTATACAGTAGTGGAGCACTTAGTTTCCTGCAATGACCTCTTGACCAGGGTCATTAATTACACCTGACAGGTGAAATACGGGTGCCAGGGCTCACTACTCGCTGGGCCGCATGTTCACTGCTTCTCTGTTGGCTAATCTAGAATTTCACATTCACTATCTTCTAACATGCATTCTTTTAGTACAAATCCTGCCTAGAAATATATTAAATAAAAGCTGAGCATGTTCTCTTTAAGACGCAGTTGTTCTTCTCACTTGAGTTTATGGAATCGAAAACTGCAGTGCTTTACGCTTTACTCATACTTTAAGTGTCATTTTTGCATTTTGATTAATTGAAAGACAGTTTTTAAAAAAATCTGAACATTAAAAAATTTTTACATCGTTTTGATCAACAAGGATTAGTAAGTATTCCTGTGAAATTTCAAGTTGCTAGTATTATTTGTGATTAAGCTATAGTCCGTTAATGGCAGCTGTTGACCATTATCCACATGTGTGGATGTTTCTACAACAAAACATACCTGATAATTCTATGTTTAGAAGCCAGATAAATTAAAACTATATTATATTTACGGTGAATAGTGAAAATTTAGCTGATTTTGATCTCATTTCATGAAAATGTATAATAAAAAAAAGTATAGTTAAATTTGCAAGTATTGTGAATTACACGTATATATAGGTTGTGGCGTAAAAAGATAACATCTGCGGACTATATAATTTCATTTTGTAAATCTATTTACACTCTTCATTTTGAAGCTCTTTGCATATTTTGGTATTTACTTTATTTTTATTTCAACTAATCATGGAAATGGAGCATATTTTTGACTTTGACATGACTTGTTTCAATAAACTATATAGGGCTTGTGAAAAGAAGAGTATGATATCAAGAAAAGCTAACAAAGACGCTATTTATGCACAAACTTTAAAAACGATCTGCTGTTGTGTCATCGGATTAATATTGACAAAGACTTTGAGTCTAAACATTCAACTACATTGAATAGTCCACTCATCACACGATCAGCTTAGCAATCCAGAAAGACGACACTCGCACAACACAATCAAACTAAGTTAGAAAGGCACTGTTTACCGATCATTGAGAGATGAGGCTTTGGCTTGGAGAAATTAGGTGAAATGTTGCATGCAAATATTGCGAAAATTGATAGAAGGATGTTAGGAAAAAAGGACAAAAAAGTGCCAATTTATGGGCAGTTCTTGAAGCCCATAGGCTGCATAATGCTCCATCTCTGAAGTCGATTGTGATCCATCGCATAAAGAAAGGAACAAAATAGTTTCGTGGTATATTTGTATACACGGTAAATGGCTGCATATTTTAAACACATTTCTCAAAGTGCAAGTTTGACAACCCCTTTGCAATAAATTATGTAGTTTTAACTCTAGCGCCCTAAAATTACTGCAGGTGAAGAATTAAATGTTTGCTTGATATTTAAAACCAACAAAAATGCTGATTTAACATTCTGGTTTTTTATTTCACGATTTTTTTTTTAAAATACGACCTAAACAGAAAAAATGTTTCACGTAGCATTACAATTTTAGATGACTAATATTGTTTCTTCCTTTAAAAACTTACATCACTGTAAAGATCCTAAAATAAATTTTTCATTTCTGTAACTCTCAGAATGATTCTGTCTGTATTTTCTGTGCTATTCACGTTTTAAAACAATGCAATTAAGTCTGTCGGTGAGAGCGAGGGTGCTAGCCTAAGCTCAGGTAACACGGCCAGCGTGACCCCATAATGACCCTGTGCAAAAGGTCAAGTCACCAGCCGAACTAAGTGCTCCGCTCTGAAAAACCATCAGATATTCAGTAAAAATGTTCCACCCTTGTTTATAGTGTAGGTAAATTTCATAAATTGAAAACAGAATCATGACTTGTAAATTACGCTGAATTAGTTCTATATAGAGAAACATTAGACGGTGGGTGAATAATGGTTCCTTGACACCATGACCTGAGTAAATTTTAAGTTATTCATTCTGATTGTAGTACATTTGCTGAAACTTTTTGGAAATTTGCATGTATTGAAATGATTCTCATGGAATTTCTCCAGCTCTACAAAAAGTATTATTTGTCATCCATAAATTGGGAAGAGAGAATGTTTTAACCTTTACTTGAAAATAAAGAAATTACTTCATTGTACAAAGTGGTAGAATACAAAAGAAAAAGTCTGCAACAAGAGAAATGAAATTTAAGATCGTGAACTCTACAACTGTATTCGCTAAAAAAGGTTAGGTCATGGCCCTGTGAAATCTTTGAGGTTTTCACACTGCACCACACTACAATTTTGCACCAAGAAATTGATTACAAATGCCTAAGTTAAAAATCTGCCAAACATTGCCTTAGTAATTGTCAAACTAGGTCCTCTCTCTATCAGACGGTGAAAACTGAATTTATTTTGCGATAGATTATTGGAGAATGGATTGTTTATAGTATGATAAAATATGACTAGACAAGATGAAATTTGTCGAGCGAACTTGATTTTCTAGAAGTTAAAAAATATGGTTTCCCAAATAATTTATAATATGCATTCAAGCATTAATTAATATATATGTGTGTGTGTGCATAAAAAGTAAAATCATGAACTGGGGCCTAGTATTAGTTATGAAATAATTACCATCGAAGACTGCCATTTTAGTACACAGATTGACCTCTCCAAGAACTTTCTTGACCTGGGGTTGATTCACTACAGTGATGAACCATCTGTTTACATTTTGGTATGGTTTGCGAAATTCACCATCCAAAACCTGAAAATCATTTTAGTTATTTTTGCACAACCTTGAATATTTAGGTAGGTGAACAAACTTTCAAAGCTAAACGATTGTTTAGAACATCTAAACTGAACTACTCGATAAATTTTGAAGCCATTAAGGTAAAAGGATTAATAAATTAGAAAATCAGGATATCTTTATGCATTCAGAGAAAAAGCAAACTGCTAACTACATAGGAACAGGTTCCAAAGTGTTTGACAAAAAAAACAAAAGGAATATGAAAAACAAGTTGAGACAATAGCTACTTCAAAAATGTTAAGAAAAATATTTGGTTATAGCTGGAATCAAACCACTGAATGCTTTTAAAATACAAAAATAATGTAAATTACATACAAAAAAAAAGCCTACATTATTCAAAATTTTCTAGCGATATATCAAAAATGTTACCTTAAAGGCTCCTCACCATTTCGTAAAGACTTTGCAGGTTACAGGCCAAGCTGATGTCAGCAAGAGTCACTCTTTCACCAACTACAAATGTCTTTGTCAGCAAATGTTCATTTAGGACGTTGAGGATTTTCTTGACCTGTTCCTTGGCCCGATCTGTATCCTTTAATATGTTAAAAGTAGGCATGATATTTGGCTCTTATGGTTTTCTCATTAAGTAATATTTTGAGTTTTACATCAGCATTTTGGATTTCTACAACAAAAAATTGTGTATTTTGGTTCTTACAAGATGTTTGATTGATAAAAATAAATATATTATATATATATATATATATATATATATATATATATATATATATGTGTCAATATGCATGGGCCCTACCACACTATGACAGCCTTGTATTGTCTAAGAATTTTTTAGTTCATATTTGAAAAAAAAAAAAGACAATAGTCAGTAAAGATATCAGTCAGGGATGAGAACTAGACAAAAATTTTTTTGCTGAACTTTTTTAAAATTGGCCAAGTAGGCAGAAACTTTCTTCCCCTCCCCCTTTATTAAATTTAAAACAAAATTTTGATTATAAACAGAGCCATGATTGTGGAGCATTTTTTTTTTAAAGTTTTACTAATTAGCTCTTAGTCACGAATTTTTTTTTTCCTAAAAAATGTTAAATGACCTGTTGTAGCTCATCTACAGTTGTGTCCCCGAATGATACTGCTCATTTACTGGCTCAATTGATGCACCATTAAGGTCTGCTCAAAAAGGTTTCCGTCTAGCACAAGGACAGGATTTATGGAGGATCACAAAATTTACGGAATTCCGTGAATTAACGGAAAATACTTTTCCCTGATCATAACTGTGTATATCAATAGATTGAACAAGATCACATCTGATCCAATCTCTGTGTTGCTACATTTTTATTTGATGCACATTTAAATGCACAATGTACACATTTCTAACCTATTGAGATTGATATTGAGTTTAATACTGCAAAAAAAACTATTACCACTTGAAAAGATTGAATACACAGTAATACGCAAAGATGGCAACTTAAACAATTTCGTTACAAGGCCCGAATGTGTCTATGGCCTGTCCTGCTCCAGTACAATTCTATTCAGTAAAGAGATTACAAGCTTGGGAATGGGATATGATTGTCCCAGGACAGTTCTTTCTCAGCACAATATAATCCTGACCAAGTTTTTTTTTTTTTTTATAAAAGCTTAGGCTAACCTGTTTGTTGAACTGGGTGATGCCCAGGCATGGAAATACCCATGTGCATGCAGCTGGAAGAACTTCATTGTCACTAAAGTTGATCCATTGTTGAATTAAAGCTGCATCTTTGTTGTCCTCTCCATGGAGCTGAGGGTTTGATACTGGATTGGAGACATGGTTTCAAAAACTAGGAGTAGAAGATAGGAATGTGAGACAAATCTAATTCCAAACTCCTTTAACAATAAATATACCTCGATTTAAGAATAAGAAAGAAACACCTCAAGGGTGGAAGCAAGCACACAGTGAAAAATGAAATTCAGCCTTGATTGGTCTTCCCATACAAACTCAAAGAAAAAAAAGTTAAGTGTCCTAATAAGGAAGTTTCTAAAGAGCACTCTAACTGGAGGCTATCTAATCTGCAGTTTAGGTGCCCTCCATAACTTTTCAATCTCCTTTCTCTCCCCTCCCCCAAGTTGGTCTACAGAAAATCATGTTTACAGTGTTGAAAAAAAAAAATACAGTACTACATTTGGGTGTGTGTAAGAGTTGGCCTCGAGTTTAGGCTAATCTCTTGAGGACGAAGATATGAAAGTCTTTTTAAGAGCCTAAATTTGTCTCTTTGAATCTAGAATCTATTCTCCTCTTAGGGTTTGGATTTAAAAAATTTTCCCTTTTTAAGCCCTCTTTATGATTTAAACATATTTATAACTTGGTGACTGTCTAGTCTGGAGTCTAGATGCCCAACCTTTGGAAGCTACCCAAAAAAAAAAACACAGCCACTTTCCTTGAATGAACAGAATAAGTTTGCCTCATGTCAAGAAATACGTCTCAGCTGAGAATTCTATTAACTTTTCATAGATTTTGGTTTAGCTCTTAGATTGGGTTCAAAATAATTTATGTAAACACAAGGTTTAAACCCAACCATTTTCATCACAAGTTATATCCAAAACCCTGTCTCCCAGCAAATTTTCCTGAAATTATGGCAATTTATAATAATAAAATTTACTAACAATAAGCAACATTTTGATTTCATTCCCACCAATGCCTGAACCTCCATCTCTTGACACATTTTCCCTGAATTATTCAAATTCATAGTAATAAAAATTAACTTTCTGTGGTTGTGTTCTCCTCTCTTGCCACACTAGTACTTGCTTGAGCAGGTGGTAAAGACTTTTTTTCACTGCGTTTTATTCATCTTTTTTGGCCCTCACTTTTTGTGTGTCTTGCCACAGGACATTTACCTTTTTTACTATAATCTAGCATTTAGTCAGGGAAAAAAAAACGTATCTCCAAGCCCAGTTTTAACAGTTTTCTTACATGATCCGCGGAAAATTCCCACTGCAATCCTTTTTTTCTGATCACTGCCATTGAAAGTTGTTTATAATTCCATTTTCTATAACTTTCAGGTTGGCTGCCCGTTAACGAACTCATCAGTCATCATGAAATCAATCCAAGATCTATATCTAGATATATATCTTGTAGTGGTATCTTAATCTATCTTCACAGATCCAGATCTAAATCTTGGTCTCGCTTAGTCTATGCAGAGAAGTCATCAAAATTCATTTTTGCATTTCTACTTAAATTCAGGCCATCATTTCAAAGTCATATTTGACTGCCACGAGAAGGATATTGGATCAAGCATTCCCAACTTGCCCAGGAAGAGAAAAAGGTTTGTTCAAATGATATTATTTCACATGATATATTTGTTCCCATGAACTTCAAGCAAACATCAAAGATTGCAGAATTGTGCTATTATAATTTTTTTTTTTTTTTGTAATTAATTTAGCTTAAACATACTTACCATAGTAAGCAATTGCATTGCTTTCAGTCAGACAAAATCCATCATTTCCCTCAAAGGCAGGTACCTAATGTGGAAAAGAGAAACCAAAATTATTCACAAGAAAAGCTAATAAAAAAGTTTGGTGTCGGATGTTCTGAGCTCTTTCTCACAAAATTCATCAGAAGCAACCAAGAGGATTAAAGATAATATCAAGTGCTGAATGGGACTTTTCAATCCTTTGCTAAGCCTAAAATAGTAAAAGTTAGCTGATATAGTTCAGTGTACCTTTAAAACCACATAATTTAATTCTGTTTAGTTTTGTACTGAATTAGTTGCCATTTTGTGAATAAAAAACATCACATAAAATACTGGTGTTTTTTAAAGGTTGTTTTAACTTGCCAAACTGGTCAACTATGTTTGCAAAACCCATATATTTATTCATCATACAGTGGCTTTCCCCGTAAAAAACTGAACTAACAGAGAGCATAATTCCTTTTAAATCTAATCTTTTAATATGTACTGCTGGACGTTATGCTCTCTGGCATTTAGAGGCCTATTTAGCTGAGCAGATCAGCTGTTATAAAAGCTAGCTTGCTAGCCTACATGCTTGTACAGAGAAGTGCTAAAAATAGAATTCACTTCCCAATCCTACAATAAATGAAATTAATGCAATCTCTTAAATCTGATTGGGCCTCTGAAAACAAACTAGGTAGTTTCATGTCATACTATCACGTCTGGATAGAATATACTTCTTTCCTTGTTTACTTTCACTTTCTGGACAAAGCCATTGTTGTCAAGTTCACCAGAAATGACTTCTTTCTTCCCGTAAAACCTTCTTCATTCTCAATAGTCAAAGGGGCCATTCATTTCCATTTCTGTCATCGTCGCTGTAGGATAATGTTCGGAAAAAAGTTCTTGAACATAATGTCCTGAAGTATTCAAGGCCTCATATAAATCTGAACAGCCATTTTGGACGCTTTTGTTTGAAGTACTTGTTTCAAAAGATTTAATCATTTTATTTTTGGGATAAATCTAAGCGTGTCAGCAACAAATACTAAAGACTGGGCATTAACACTGCTCTTCCACCATTATGATGATGCAAATAGGTCCATTAGTAGTATAAAGTACCATTTTTTAATGGGCTTTTAAAGTTCAATTTCAACTTAGTTCTTAATTCTAGGGTGGGAAAAGTTTTAAACTTAGTTTCAGTTTGATTATTCTTTACAACGTGTAAACTGATGTTGATTTATGTTCTTCACGATCTTCTTGGTGTTACAATGACAAAAAATTATGTTACTGTAATATCTGGAAGAACAAAATGTTCGCAGATTGGTTTGTTGAATCTTTACCAACATTGTAGATACTGATGAGAAATCAACAATGGAGGCAGTTTACAGTATTTAAAACCTGCAAGACACAAAATTGTGGGACACGTTTTTCCCATTATTAAAATGGCAGACATTATGTCACTGTAACATTGGAAAGAACAAAATGTGTACTTATTTGTGCACTCCTTATCAATACTGTAGATCCATTAGACTCTAGCTATTGGTGAGGAATCAAAATGCAGCCAAATTACAGTTACACATAACTTTAAATAAGTTTAAATGCTACAAATACAAAATTCTGGAACAAGTTCTTCCCTATGTTACAATGACAAAAATTGAAATCCATTATACCATTAACTATGAGTCCTGCTATTCACTTATATTTTAATGACTGATACATCTACTTTGTCCCTCAATGTAATAATGGTATGGTTTGTTCTGCTCATATGGGGGTTAAACTTCAATCATTTTATGTCATCAGTAACGATGATCAGATCAATCTATAGTGATGAAAACAGTATATAAGACTATTTCTGTGTCCGTCTTCAACTCTTCTTCAATTGATCCTAAATTAGATAAATTGATCGGTGCATGTTAATAATTAAGTTTAATAATTATTTGCAACAATTCGTGAACTAACAAGTTCTTCACAATCTTCCAGATGTTATAATGACAGAAATTGTGTCACCGTAACATCCAGAAAGACAAAATGCTAACTGATTAATTTTTAGAACCCTAATCAGCACTGTAGAAAAAAAATTGATTTTTATTTTATTTTTCAATCTCTTCCTGTCATCTATTTGTATTACTTTTAGATCTCGGTCATATATTTCAGTTCCAACGGTTATCATAAGTCCAGCTTTTTGCTTTTCCTAATAAATTAATCAACCAAAAATTTCAAATAGCTCATAATGATCGAATCACAATTTTCAAGGGCTAAAAATAGGGCAATGCCAAGTGTTCCATTTGCTTTCAACTCACTAATCACAGAATGAGTTTCAAGTCAGCAGGCAACTTTTAACTCATTGTGTGCCAATCGACGATGTATCGTCGATATAGTGAGCCGCAGCTGTGCCAATCGACGATGTATCGTCGATATAAGAACCAATGTTTGTTTCGCCATTGGTAGCCCGGTCATGAAACTTTTTAAGTTTCCTATGAGAGATAACTCTAAATATATAATAAGTCATAGTTACACAAAAATAAGCCAAACTGGAACCCAATTTCCAATGCATCCTCTAAAGACAATATGCACAGTACAAATGGCCTGACACAACCGTGGAAAACGCTCTGGCACACAATGAGTTAATGGGACAGACAAAAAGGTAAAAAACTTAAGTCCTTCAAATTCTTGAAAAGTTGGCCCAACCAGGGATATTATTAATGATCTTAATTAAACAAAGCAGCCCCTCAGTGTTTTTTACACATATTTATTTAATCTTTTAATATTTTGAGTATGCAAGTAAGACTTACTAATTGTCAGATATACAAAAAAGGATTTGCAGGTTTCACTTAGCCACAGTAAAGCGGCGTCCACATTGTCACTCCGAACTATCGGGTACCTATTGGGCGCCCGATGGGTCGACCCGTGAGGTGGAACCGACAGTGTGGACGAGAAAATCTCAGTTTTTCCACTCCATGGGGCCACCGTCCAACAAGCTTGATATTTTGGCGCAGTTATTTGATAGCCGGGGCGTGGCTGGCGGTGTCGGTGATTGATGGGCGCAGGAAAATTAAATTTGTATTTTAAAAAAATTTGAAATATTAACCATAGCCCAAATCTATTAACAAATTCAGATTCAGCGTATTAAAATTAGTGAAAATGTTTGCGAATAACAATTTTTAACCATTATTTAGAAAGATAGTTTTAATTTTCATTAACCACTACCTTATTTCTCTCTCTCTCTTGTCTCTTTCTTTTCAAGATAGAAAGATCAACTACACTTACTTTTCTCTCTTTGTTCCTCCCACATTTTTTTTTCCGTTGAGTAATATTAAAGCCTGGATCTAGATTCTAGCTAAATAAATAGGCCTATAATGCATGCAATGTGTTACACAACACTGTGACTTCTTGGTCTTTTCATCCATCCTCAGGTAATTGTTGAAATCGTCTGAGTATGGCCGAAGTTCTTTGTATGGGTGTACTGTGTCCTTTTCAACAGCCTTTTTGTTTTGCCAAATAGCTCGTTTTTTTATTTCGTCTTTTCCTAGCAGATATTAGTATATAAATGGCTAAAAAATCATCAAGATCTAAAAATGAATCCTCCATTACAAAAATGCTTATTTTTCCTTCTCAAATAAAAGATGTGTTGTTATTTTTTCAACTTTTAAAAATTGAATTGAATCACCGAAACTAAAATAAGTTTTCAAGTCAGAGGTATACAGAAGTCCTGCTACATCTTTGTTTCTTCAACTCAGATGCATGGAATAATCATTGTGATAATGTTTCACAAAACCCGCCAAAATCTAGGCTCAGAGCCAGCCAACCGTTCAATCTGCCTCTAACCTATCGGGTTTACCTTACAGTGTGGACATGCGTTCGGAGTGATAGTTAACCAATGGGCGGAACTAACGGATACCTGATAGTTCGGAACGACAGTGAGGATGGCCCTTTAGTATACTGATATTCAAACTGATTTTACAAATTTGCTCAAAATGGCAAATATGGACATACAAGATAGCATTAGGCTCGCAATATGAGGTAAGCTCTTTGCCCCTGAACATTAGCCTGTTTGCATAGTTACTTGAGCCATCGTTTTCCAAAAAATTAGTTTTTAATTTTATCTACAATATATGAAAGTTAGTTATCAAGATAGCATAGCTGAATAAAAATTACAGACCTGAAGAAAATTAAAATAAAGTAATGTAACAGAAGTTGAAGAATAATTGCTGATTTGAAAATTTTTTTTCCCTCTTTTTTAGAAAAGCTTTAGAAAAAAAAAAAAAACTCAGTCGATGATGAGGAAAAATGGCTAGCTGCAATTGAAAAAAAAATTTGATCCATTGTTATGTTCCCTTGCTAGTCAAAACTCAATAAATCATCAATTTTTGTTGCAGTTTCGAAAGCTTGCAATACAGTAGGCCAAAAAGGTAGCATACAATGTCACCAGTTGAGTCCACAACTCCTCTACACATGAGACAATCCTCAGTATTTAGGCTTAATTAGGTGTCAAGTGAGTTACCTGTTACTTTACCAAGTTTATGTAATCAGAGGGTTTGATTTTTCTGCTGGAGGTGAACCAAGTACACCCAAGGTCACCTTTTTGTTACCCCAGGTTCATTCATCTTAGAGTGCCATTTTTAATCAAATAAAACTTTATTCCTTAATTTTGAATCTTGTCGGGTCTGATATAGGCTAGATCTAGGCTTCAGTTGTATAGTTAGGGGCCTACACAATTTAAATGTGCTTTAGTTGCTTCCAACTAGATCTATGCTGTAAGGAGAGTTCTTATCCAGTGCCATACTGGATGTTTTGTATACTTGACAGCCATATTGGATAGGCCTACAATACTGGAACAAAGCAAAAACAATTGAATAATATC
This sequence comes from Elysia crispata, assembly GCA_033675545.1. NCBI lineage: Eukaryota > Metazoa > Mollusca > Gastropoda > Plakobranchidae > Elysia > Elysia crispata. The sequence continues at coordinate 239,076 of JAWDGP010000919.1, forward strand.
AATTAATAGTTCTTTATTTTCTTCATTACGTTTTATATTTACTCCTAACTTTTTTCTTTGATTAGTCAGTAATGATCTGATAATTCTCAGCATCCAATAAGACTGCCATATACAAACTACCTGGTACCGTACTGGGTAAGGAGAGTAAGACAAGAGTGTAACTGATGCAAAATTGGGTAATACCTCAGTTCTGCAGTCCCTACTGATTGTTTACATGTGTCGCCATCTTGGTTGGGGTAGGGGTGGGCGATATATCAATTCAATATTGATAATCGCGATGTGTTTAGTATCGATGTTTTTTTTGTTGTTTTTTGTTTTTTATTTTTTTGTTTTTCATAAAGAGTAAAATACGTAATAATAACTGTTTGGCAAGTTCTTTTATTGGTAGAAAAAGTAGATTTCTATATTATTTTGAAGATCTTCTACATCTAGATCTATATTGGTAGTAGACAATATTTACTACGATTACGTCACCCCTACCCCAACCAAGATGGCGACACATGTAAACAATCAGTAGGGACAGCAGAACTGAGGTATTACCCAAAATTGTAGATATTCGAAGACATCAGTCTTAAGGAGGCCAGCATACAAACAAAAATGGGTCTGCTCAAGAACCCACTTGTAAGGCCGCAGTCCTTAGCAAAAAAAACTACCATTTAGAATCTAGATCTAGCCGATATATGGAACGGAAGTTAAAATGATGGGACAACGTATATATAGGGCCTAGACCATGTAAATAAAAACAAATTTAAGGTATTATTGTAGATATCTGCCCAACTCTTTTTAAGCTTTAAAATTGTATTTTTCGTAATGAATTTGTTGAACACGAATATGAAGTTTTATTCGTCGCAAATAAATACTTTTCTGATTTTCAAGATATAAGCATTTTTGTGTTGCTCTAAAATTCTATTAAATTTAAACTACCCTACATGTTTCGATTTCGTTGGGAAACATGATTCAAATGTGTAACCTGACATAAGTTGGGTCAATATCTGCAATTTTACCAAAAATACAAAAAATAAAGCAAACACTTACTTTTCCGTTCGGAAATTTCTTTAAGAACTCAGCAGAAGTGTTGGTTTCGCCCAACTTAAAGTTGCTGGCAACTGTCACTGCTGCTCCACTATACTGGGCAGCGATAAGAGCTTTGTTAGCTCTGAAGCTGTTTGGGTACGTGTACAGAGTCTGGAGAGAAATAAACACTTATAAAGTAAAAGCCTGGTTTTCTTTCATTCGTACATAAACGAGTGAGTACAGAAATCTGTAATCTAAGGCCGATAAATTGTGATAGAAAATAGCTGTATTTACTTACACCGGACGCCATGTCACCAGCAGAAGAAAAAGAAAGGCAGGAAGCTCGTGAGAAACCGGCTCGATTTGCAAGGGAAGTAAATCTTACACAATCTTTCGTTTCGTGTGCTAAAAAGATAGCAGGTTCAAAATGGGGTGCAACCTCGATATAGGCTACTCAAGAAAACCTACCAGGGATAATTATTTTAGACCAGTCCTTGAGAATGGAATAAGCTCTTGGGGCCAAACAGCTTCAAGCAATCTACACAAGGTTAAAAGAATGTAATATCAAAACCTCAGAGATTAATGACAGGAGACATGAAATCAACCCCCTTATCTGGCTGCAATCCATAGAATAAAAAAGAGACAATCAAGTCCTTATGCGAGAGGAGAAATGTAAACGGCTACCTTCACTTCCAAAATATAAACGACTAACAACCCTGGCTGAAAAGAAAAAGTTTCACTCATAATGTAATAACCCTCAGAATATTTCCCACAGAAACAGACCCAGAACAAGTGATTGCAGCCTATTCTTGGCCTGCCTGGAAAAGGAAACACCAAATAGATATTTTAGAAGCAATTAAGGGCATAGAATACAAGTCATCCATGAATACAGCAGAAATCAGGAGAAAAAAAAAAACGCTTTCAGTACAATAGATCGACATTAATCAAACAAGAGTGGGTCAGACTATACACAGATAGATCAGCAACTGAACGGTGGGGGAGGGGTCTTTATAGAATGGCCAAACGACTCTACAACATCACAAGCTTTCCCTACAGTTGCTACTTGCTCAAACTGAAGGCTGAAGCAGAGGTACTAACGGTAGCACTTAAACTTATAAAGTCTTTCCCAAATACAAAAATTACATTTTTTCCCTTGTTTCAGATGCTCAGTCAGTTCTGCAAGGACATAATTATCACAAAACCAGTCTTTTTCAAAGGCCAGCCAGTTGCTGGAAGAGGTGGCAAACATTTCCCCCTAAATTGCTCTTAAGTGGATTTCTGGTCACTGCCAGATAAAGGGCAACGAACAATCTGACAGTCTAGCCAAAGAAGGAAGTGCTATGAACCAAACTGAAGTAGACATGTCTCTGGAAGAAGCTAAAACATAAGTAAAAGCAGCAATCCACCTAAGATGGCTTGAAAACATCCAAGTTTCTTTAAAGATGATGCCTTCCATAATCTGAGTAAAGAGGAGAAAACCCTAGTATTCCGTCTTCTCATTGGTCACGAGAGACTAATCAAGCACATGTACTCAAATTTCAGAACTGGTACAACCCCCAAATGTCCTTGTGGAAAAGGTGCTCAAACAACTGAGCACATGTTACAGAAATGCCCAACTCAGAATTAAGACCTGTGCCCAACCCACAAACCTCCACGAGAAACTCAATGGTACTGAACAAAACCTGCTCCTGACGTTTGAAGCGAAAGCATATAGACACAATGAAAACCAATCAGCGTCATCTCATAGCTGCTGAGGTGGAGCAATCACCTCGGGCAGTATACTTTTCTTAAACTCAACCATACCGTGATGTCCGTTGCCGCCTCCGTTTTGAAGTTGTGATATATTTTTGTTTTTCAAAAAAGCTAACTTTGGAAAACAGGCTTTTTTATACGGAGTTGTCCGAACTTTTTTGTTTTTCACAGGCTGATTAGTGCTGGTTTCAAGAGATGTATGCAACAGATTGTGAGGCAGTGGAGTGCTCTCCATCAAAGCCGCTCAGACTAATGAGATTAGTTTTCTGTGTTTCTAACAAAATCTAATTATATTTATAGAACCTTGCAAGCATTCATAATCATGAAAGTTTGAGGGAATACGCAGCAATTAATTTCCGCCAGGCATGCATCTCCGGACTTTTTTTGTTCGGGAATTCATGGCCTACTAATACGAAATTGAGATATTCAAAATTAGATTTGGAAAGGACAGAAATAGCAGCTGATGACCCATAATATTGATGTTTCGCAGGTGGCTTACGTACCGCTGATCATGAGTCATAACTTAGCTAGCACGTTGTTTACATCGCAAGGGCGCGTTAGACGGGAAAATACGTAATCTTTCCAGACCTCTCTAAAAGTGTCTCGGATCAAGTAAGCGTAAGAATACAATTGATACAAACACTTCGGAACGCTGACAAGGAGCGAGATTAGCATCGCTAGCAGTCATCATGTAACTCTTGCAAAAAGGTTACGTTCTCGGCGGGAGGGATAGCATGTTTGAGAAAAGCAGTTTTGCTACGTACCCCTAGGTAGGAAGAGTGTATGCAAATGATGTCAGTCAGTCTAAAAATACAACATCCTAGTCTAGTTAAGGGCCCGTTAGCTTCGTCCACGAAACCTCAGAATAACGGGTCTAAGTCGCTAGAACACCTTTGTGGGTCACTTGGAAAACACAAGTACCGGTGTATTTCTTACGCTCACTTTTGTCACATGCACGGAGTTGAGCTTAATTTTCTGTCTTATCAGTTAACTCTGCATTCCTCATTACCATTTTGTGCGTAGTCAGGTTTATCCTCTTAGCTTTAAAGATTGTTATTGAAATGTAGGTTTTCTCTCGAAAAAAAAATTCAGCCAAGCAATGTTGGTTTCTAGCTAAGAGTGTCTATGATCCTGACTGTTCAGTATGCACCGATACATCGTAAATCCTTGCCAGAGCGTAGCTTTGGTCGACGTGAAGTCATTTGACTTTTATTTAATACATACATCTCAATGTATATCTTTCCTGTGAAAGTGAGGTTTCAAGCTCCGATTCTCACAGGCCATTCCTTAAGAGCAAATTTAATAACTTTGCAAGCATTAGTTATTTCACCATCTTGGTACCAACAATTATTACCATTGAAATTTAGCATAACTGTGATGCATTTTGTTCTTAACTGTTACTATGTCACTGTTAGTTTTGATACTATATCAGCATTGTTTGGTTCTCGCTTCTTTTGTGTTGTATCTCATATTATTAACAAGCAATCTGTTCAACAGAAAATGTATATATCCCTGTTGAAGCCATTGATGGAAGGTTGTTCTTTGGTTGATTGTAATCATTTAATTATCAGTGTTAAGCATCACTCAGTTGTGAGCTTCAGAACACCGAGAAATGCCACCTTACCTTTTTTGTGAACTACATGTTCATTTGACCGCTATTTGGCATTATCAAAGAAACTCTTATACCTTAGCCGCTCGCATATGTAGATGGTGCTATTCTTAATCAAAATATCCGGACCCTGACTTTGATTTTGAAATTACATTTTTGCCTTTTAAACGGAATTTTATATCCTCATCACCAATTTGTAGAACCATTTTGTCTATTATTTAATCGCGAATCACATTAGTCAAGAGTAGGCCTTTATCATGACAATTTAATGCTCAAGTTGTTCATAAATTGTTATTTGCTTTATTTTTCTCATAAATCCTATGTAATGCATAAGGGCTTTGTATGTCGCGTTTTTCAATATTAAACAACCATCTCTTTCTATCCACCCTACGGACGCGATGTAGGCCTAATGGCCCGGTTCTATGAAGCGCTCGTAACTTTGAGATTGATCCTAACTTCCATTAGTCCCTGTCTAGTCTCTACTCAAAATTAGGTCCGTTCTATGAAGAAAAATGTGAACCTAAGATCAAAACTTTGGCTCGAAGAGCCCATTTTGGATAATGTAGCAGTACTTCCACAGTAGCATTTCATAATTAGCAACAACTAAAACTCTCGACATATAATTCTTTACAATTAAAAAAAAAAAAAAAAAAAAAAAAAAAAAAATAATAATAATAATAATAATAATAATAATAATAATAATAATAATAATAATAATAATAATAATAATAATAATACTCGTAATACGAAAGTAATACCCTCTGTAGTTCTTGTAGGGATTAATATCGATTAATTCAATTTAAAAATATCGTTGGTAAGATGTAAATTCTAGATCTGAGTCTAGCTCTGGTTCAAGAGAGAGATTTTATGAAAAAAGAGAACTAATCCTGTGAAAAGCTACTATTAATAAAAATGTTGCCACTCAATCCGCGCTGCATGGCTTGTTCTGATTTGCATGGACCCTCAGTAACAAGATGGAGAGATTCAATCAATCAGGTGCCCTTCTCTTTAGCAATGGTGATCATGACCTTCTTCGCATCTCTATCCCTTGAGTTTATTTAGTGCATTTGTCATTCATCCTACTTTAACTGTTTTAGCCACTTTGTTTGACCATCCAATATCTTTTCACGCTGTTTTTCCCTGCTGCGTTTTCCTTCGATCATTCCAGTTGTCACAAGATGTTCTAGTCTAGTTCCTCTCCTCCTGTCACATGGCCAAAAAAGGTTGCCTGGCGTTTACGTATGCTATTTATGGGTGATATTGCTGTGCGAGCTTCTCGTAACAGCGTTTCGTTTGATATCTTTGCAGTCCATGAGATTCGTAGCATTCTCCGTAGGAACACCATTTCTGTTGCCTCGAGTTTGTTTGTTTGTTTGTTTGGTTTTTTTTGTGTCTAACTCTTTTTAATTTCTCCAGTCCTCTCATATATACTTCAGAATGGGTTCAATATAGCACTCCAGAGCACTTTTCTTGTATAAATGGAGATTTATTCGTAAAGTACCGATTTCATTATCCGAAAAACTATTTTTTGGTTGCGCTATTCTTGATGCAATTTTAGTGTTGTTTCATCCATCGCTTGATATTAAAGTACCCAAGTATTTGAAATGACCCCTTTACTAAAGTTTAATCCCGTTCATATAACAAATTAAGGAAAAATAAGCAGATACACAAACAGGCCCTTCGGGATGTCCCGGGCATTTTCGTATTTTTCCGGAGCCGCCATAACTGTTGGTCAATGACGTTGGAAACTTTACTTATCTTATGGTATAAATGTAGGGAGGCTGGTATAGAACTTTTTTTTTTTTTTTTTTTGTGGCAGTAGCAGCAGGCCTTTAGAGCAAATCTATTGTAATTTTAGTATGTCAATTATCAGCTTGTGGGTGGAGCCAATAGCTTTTCTAGCTTGTCAGTATTAGTAGACTTAGTTTCATGGCGGGAATCTGGTCTCCGTTCCTCTATCGGTTTATTTCCATTTCTATAATAAGTCGGGAGATACTTTGTTGTAATGATTAGATTGGCTAACCGATCTGTTCCTGTCCAGCTGGCCAGAGAAGCTTTTCTTCGGTCGGCTTAGGACGTATTTTGATTCGGGGATCTTGGGGAATTTAGGGAAACTACTAGTTGTGCTAAGTTTATGTGATGCTTTGATCGGGAGATGCTAAATATCGCACGTAGATGTAACGACGGGTTTCGTAGATTCTATGATCTCAGTCGGGGGATGTTTTAGTTGGGGAAACGGGTTGTTCCGTTCGACGGAGAAAATTCTTCTCGGTCAGCATTGGCCCTTGTTCTGGGGAAGTTGGACGACGAACTGGGAAACCAGGGAAGTCTTTGACCGGGGACTATGCCGACTGAGTTTGTACTATAAATTGTAAAGCTCGGAAAGACTCGTTGTCAGTACCTTTTTTGGAGTATCTAGAGGCCTCGTCAGTTGGAAGTATTGTTTGGAATTACTGAGACAGAGAGAAATTCTTGTGATCATTCTAGTGGAATTTTAGTGAAGTATTGTGGAAACTACTACTACTACTACTACTACTACTACTACTACTACTACTACTACTACTACTACTACTACTACTACTACTACTACTACTACTACTACTACTACTACTACTACCACTACTACTACCACTACTACCACCACTACTACCACCACTACTACCACCACTACTACCACCACTACTACTACCACTACTACTACTACCACTACTACTACCACTACTACTACTACTACTACTACTACTACTACTACTACTACTACTACTACTACTACTACTACTACTACTACTACTACTACTACTACTACTACTACTACTACTACTACTACTGCTGAGAACTTGTGTTGGATTATCATTTATTGTAATTCTGCGTGATTATCACCGTGGCTCGGGCGTTGGCTGACTATTAGGCATTTTCATTCGGCATTTTGTTTAGTTCTTAGTATCTTCTATTCTGACCATTTTTATTGGTCATTTCAATTAGGCATTTTTGTATGGACACTTTTTAGATCTATATAAAAAAATTAGGTGATTGACCTGACAAAAGCTATGTGTAGATCTACGATATCGTTGTTCTAATGCATCGGATAGACTAGGCCTTGATTACACAGGCTTCGCTAAATAATTACATGTATTGTATTAAGAATATACTTTGTAAACCACTAAATGTAAATCTAGCACTAGATCTAGATCTAGCTTGACCTAAGTCTAGATATGTATGGTGCACCTTTATATTTTGGAGTCATGTATTTATAAATACATTTACAGAGTAAGTTTATGGATGTCTCACATTATTTTAGTGATTTATCTTTAAATTATGATAATGAAAGATGGAAGTTTGAGTGATCTCTCACGATTGCAGGCCGGAATTTAGTTAAAACTGTCTTAGTTTCGCTATTTTTATGTATTGAGAAACGTGAAAAGATTATTGGCTTAAATTTCAGAAGAAAATAAACCGCGTAAGTTATAAATTTGTATACATAGACCAGGAAAAAGGCTGGTACGGTGCTCTTTTTTATGCTTGTTGTCATGGTAAGGAAATTTGTTGTAACCAAAACTAATATGTCGGACGACCCTAGCAACCACTGAAACGAAAGGACAAAAAAGTTGAAGTTTTTGCTCAGTCTGGACATCTGCGTGTCCTCTTTAACCTATGGTTCATATAGATATTGATATGAAGACACAGATATTTCAACTGACGACCATCACTTCTGCCTATTTGCTGTTCAATACCAACCTTTTATTTCTTTTTTTTTCCCATTCAACAATGTCTAATAACTTTTGCAAGTCTTCTTTATTTTATGCAGTTAATACAATGTCACAAGCGTATATCAAGTTATGCCCTCCTACTTTAATTCTTGGGTATCCTTTTTTATTTACTTCCATGGGTCGGAAAGGTCAAAAGTTTTAGCACATCCCCTTTCAAATTTCTCAATCACCATTTCTTGTTAGTATGGAATAGGTACCGTTGCGTTCATTAAACAATGGCAATAGTATTATAAAGTACTTAACAGGTTTAATAATCGCCCTGTTCCTTTTTTAATTTCTCTTGGAACTATAACCTCTTAACTTTATCCATTTTCATGAACTTCTTTAACTTTATTCATTCTCATCATTAAATCGTACATAGCATTGTATACAATGATCCCCAACAGAGAAGAGTCGGCGCGTGCAGGAGATAGAACGGAAACGCTTGGAAAAATTAATCCCAGGCGTCAAACTTCAGAGCCCAATGAATCAGATCAATAAATAGTAAACACCTGAAATCAGTGCCAGGATTGGCTCAAGTCCCTATCCTCTCTTAGGGTCACCGGTGCAGCCCTAAAAAAAAGTTTAGCATCATATATACTAATTTTAGAATAAAGTATAACAAGTAGTATAGACCTTTTAGAAATGACATAAAAGTATATCCTTAAACTACGGTTACTTCACATGCGATCATAATGACGTATGTCCACACACACATATATATGTATATATATACATATATATATATATATATATATAACATGTACAGCTTTGTTGTAAATATTTTCGTTACCATGATTATGTTAATGTGTAGCCTAGACTTATGTTATGATGCTTTACTCCGATATGTGTTTCATGCCCACTTCAGGAGCCTTTCTGAGCTGGTTTGAATATATTCGAAGCCTATTGAATCACATTACACTGTGAATCATGAATATTCAAATTCATTGAACAAAAATATAAAAATTGTATACTTTCTTTATTATTTTAAATGGATCGAAAGAGTGAGAGAAGGCTAACCAACTTTAAAACAACCCCAAGCTCTGTTTTTCACAACTTCTGCAAAAGAGCTTACATTAATTTTACCGGTAATAATTTATGAAACTAAATAAAACCGCTTAGATTCAATCTCAACCAAATTTGTTGCTCAAGGCTTGCCCATGTTAGCATTGGGAGCATCTTATGATCATTTTTTTAATGAGCTTGTGTAAATTTGTGGGTTACCACAATCAAAGATCAATGATTTTGACATTGTAATTGTCACAAACGTCGTTGTTCTCTCCAAATCAAGTTAATGTGGCTCAAAATATAGGCCTAAGCTAGAAAATGGCCACGATCAAGGAAATTTTTTAGGTTTCGCAGACGAGGCTATCGTTTAGCGGGTCTGCGATGTGGGCCTGTAACAATAAACGTAAAACAATTTCTCGACGACATGAAGACCCAAGGCATGAGCAGTGTTGGATAGAAGCGTCCCTACACACAAAGGGCCGGGTTAATACATCTAAGATAATCACCCAACGATTCGAAAACTGTTGCTTTCGGCATGGGCTCCCTTATACCGTATTAATACCGGTACCGGTCATAGGCTGGGCATAATAGTGGGACTATATTAGCGATTTGTTTTCGTCCAGAAAATGATTACCAGATAAGTGAGATAATAAAATATTTGTTTCCAGAAGTCAGAGCCATATTTGCAACATGGAATCACAAGTATGAGTTTGGAGACAGCTATGATGCGATCTTACCACACCACAGTGGGACCTTTGTAAAATGATTTCCAAAAAACAAAACAAAATAAAACAAAAAGCAAATAAAAAAAACATTAAAATAAAAAAAAATAAACAACAAAACAAACAACCCCCGCCCCCATCCCACGGGCTTTGCGACTATTAAAAAAAGTTATGTGGTCCAATGCACAGTGGAGGAAGAGAGAGAGAGAGAGAGAGAGAGAGAGAGAGAGAGAGAGAGAGAGAGAGAGAGAGAGAGAGAGAGAGAGAGAGAGAGAGAGAGAGAGAGAGAGAGAGAGTAGATTGTATCAAGGCGTAGCATATTTCGTCATTTACACTAGATTATTTTTTTTAATCTGAGAGTACCCGTATGAACAAAACAGGAAGTCCTAGAAATACTGCCGATCGAAATCGACCGACCATCAAAGGATTCTACTCAGTCATTCCAAGCAGCTGTCGGGAGAAAATTTAAAACAATAATTGGATAGTCCAAATTCATGGATCGCATATTGGACGATTTTTAATAAAATAATCAAAGCCTTAGAATATTCAGTTGATAACATTAATTTGAAATTGGGTCTGGAATCTCAAAGAGGCTGTCTATTGGTTTTCTTTATGGGGTCAGCCAACTACTAGACAGCTGCGATAAAGCTAAACACATAACACTTAACGTCATTGAAAAGTACTTGCAAAATAGAAGGTTTAAGTATAACCTTGATTGGTTATAGACTCAGGTATATGATCAACTGGCGAAAAAACTGTTCTAAGACTTAAGTTAGATAATTCGTAGGATCTAGATCTAGATCAAGAGACAAGGTTTGGAACTAGGCGAAATCAAAGCTAGATCTAGATCTACATCGGTTTAGGGTGACACAACATCATCTTTGACGACAGGCAGGATTTTGAAGTCCGATCAAGATTTTTAGATTATATTTATCAATTTTCAGCCTTTGAGCTAGTTCAACATAAAAAAATGGTAAGTTAACCACAGCAAACAAAGCATTTAGGCTTAAATTTGACTTCAGTAATTTTATAGTATGAAGATTTATAAGTCAGTCCCACTTTCCAATTTTAGCTAAAGGTTAGGCCTATGATTAATTGCATTTTATAGAGATTTTAAAACTTTTTACCTTCTCAAGCACATTACATTAAAGTTTCCTGTTTGTGATATTTAATATAAGCTTCTACATCATGTACAGACCAGCTGATAGATCTAGGCCTAGTCACCAAAAGTTGGTATCATTGCAGATATCAGCCCACCTCACCCTTAACTTTAAAACTGTATTTTTCTTAATGAATTTGATATGCTGAACACGAATATGGTTTTACTGGTTGCAAATAAATACCAGATCCAAAGATTGATCTTTCTTTGATTTGCAAAATTTTTATGCTTTAATTAGTAGGACCTTCAGGTGTGTACACACAGCAATTTCATCTTGAAAAATCACATACTAGATCTAGTACTTCTCTGGCTGTATGGTTATTTTTGTTTAGTGTTGTTTGTCCATCTACTATTTTGCATCAAAAGCTATATTTCCAAAAGTATGTTAATTTTGTACTGCAAACGGCCCTTGCCAAAAAAAATGTTGTGCTTGGCTTAAATCAAAATTAATCTTTTTTACTTCAAACACTATTTTGTTGTCCTTTTGGAGATTGCTGTCTAATTTATGGAAAATTGACTGTTTTATTTTTGGAACCGATAGAAAGCTATGTACTTTTCATGGTAGGATTTCCAATTGGGTGAGTTGATAAAATTTAGTATATTAAAATATGACATAGGGGTAGGACTTAGGAAAGGGTACGGTGGTTTAGTATACTAAGATATAATATTGGATATACATGGGGCAGTTGATTTTTAGATACAATTGCAGTTATCCACCCAACTCACTGTAAGCTTTAAAGAATTTGATATGTTGACCATGAATATGAAGGTTTTATTCGTCACAAATAGATACTTTTCAAGATATAAATTATAAGCATTTTTGTGTTGCTCTAAAATCTTATTACACTACAAGTTTTGGATTGGTTGAGAAACGTTCAATTGTGAAGCCTTAAGTGAGTTGAATATCTGCAAATTTACCAATTTTTATTGGTAATTCATTGTTATAAACTGATTTATACTTAGAAGTTTTATAAGACAAATATTGGCCTGATGATAATTTGAATAGAGTGTGTTCTCAGATCACTAGTCTTCCATTTCTCAATAAACTACATCACGGGAAATGAACTTTGAGAATACAATAACATTATAAGACTTTCAAAAGTCACACTGGAAAATGAGTTCAACAATTGATACAATTTAAACAGTGTGTACTTTTTTTTTTTCTTACCATCGTAAAATTAGGATATTTAGGGTTAGGGTAAGGGCTAAGGTTAGGGTTAGGACTGGGGTTATGGTTAGGCTTAAATTGCAAAAAAAAGCCAACTTTCATTTTGATTCGTTTCAGTATTCTGGACACTTGTTTTTTTTTTTAATTGTCAAGGTTCATTGATGTCACTAAGTGACCTTTACTTAAAATTAACATGATACATATTTTCAAGGCCTGAATCTATCAACAGCTACTTTAGTGTTGAGGTAAATGCTATAATTAATGCTCTTACCTCTCTCCACATCTGAGCGGCGGGGGTTCTGTTCCCGCACTTGCCACTTCATTAGAATAAGAACCGTACCCATTCGGAAGACTTCCTTTATAGGATATATAATGCTGTAGATTTTTTAATGGTAATTCATTGTCAGGAAATGATTTACACTTTCTTGAGGCATTAATAAGTTCTGTAAGGCAAATATTGGCCTGTTTAAAATTTGAATTGTGAGAGTTCTCAGCTCGTTAGTTCTCCATTTCAAACAAAGCCCTCTTGAATATTGTAGAGGTACCATACCCATTGGAAAGTCCTTCTTTTTTCACTTGTGAAAACTTTTTATGCATCATGACCATAATACAAAAATATTATTAGCAAGATGACACAGACTCTTCAACACCTTCAACTTGAGAGACTTTGAGATGCAAACCAGCTAAACAAAACAATTGTTATGTAGTATTCAGAGGCAGAGATAGAAAGTAGTTGCAGCATTAGCTGCTTAGCAGAAGAATAAAACTAGATCTATCTCCACAGAAAATAGTGTAGCCCTACAGTAGAAGTGCAATTTAGGTTTCAACACCACAGATACTCCAAGACTGATTAAAGATAGCAGCCAAATAAGCCTGCATCTAGAAATATAAGGTCAAAATTCTGCAGATAGCCTACTTCCATCCCAAAGCTAAGACATCATACTCAGTGTTTGGCAGGTACAAACCAAACCTCTCCCACAACAAGCACATTACACCACTTTCCTCCTCTTCTCTGGTAATAAAACACTCTCTTGTTCAATCCCATCCATGATCCACACAAGATCACACCTGTATTAGGTAACACCCTCTTCTCCCCTTGTCTATCCCTTCCAAAAGCTGTTGATATTTAACCCTGGTTGCCCTTTCATGAAAAGGTTCCATATAATGAACCACCCACCTTACCTTCTCCACACTCTACCCAGGAGAAATTTATAAACCTGGAAGTTTTCAGGCAATTGTAAAATGAGGAAATTTTCTTACTGTAAGCTTGTAACATATTTAAATTGGGTGCTAATTTTACCAAGCCTGAATTCCACACAACTTATGATTTGTGGACATTCCGGCAATGATTGCTTGAATTAAAGTAGAATGGAGAAAGTGAATTGTAGCGATTGCTTCTTGACATAAATCAAACAAGGCCAAGATTCTTTGTTTTGATTACATCTAAATCATTTGAATATAAAAAAGACAGAAGTAATGGTTGTGAGTCGAAAGAATGAGTGTCCACAGATCAAAGTCTTTATGAACGGGGAATAAACTCAAGCAAAAGGATCAGTTCAAACACTTGAGTACTTCAATATGAAGCGATGGACCCAACAATGAAATTGCATCAAGAATAGCACAAGCAAAAAAGAGCTAACAGAGAACCACATCTCGATTCATACAAGAAGAAGAGCCCTGAAGTGCTGTATTGAAACCATTTTCATGATGGATGAGAGGTCTGGACAATTTCAATACAGATAAAAAAGAAACTGGAGACAACAGAAATGTGGTTCATACAGAGAATGCTAAGAATCCCATGGACTGCAAAGAAATCAAATGAAACAGTGTTACGAGAAGCAATATCACTCATATTATACATAAACGCTAAGCGAACTTTTTTGGCCATGTAATGAGAAGGGAGAAACTAGAACACCTTGCAACCAATGGAATGATAGAGGGAAAACGCTGCAGGGAAAAACAGCGTGGAAAGATCTTAGATGGAGTAACAAAGTGGCTCAAAATAGGACAAGTGAGAGAAGCACTTAAAGTAATGAAGAATACAGATGTGTGGAAGGTCATGATCGCCTAAGCTAAAGAGCGCGGCACCTGATTGATGATTGTTTATCATTTCAATGTTTTTGAATATTCATGCTTTTCTAAGCAACACCATAAGGGTTAAGAAATGCTTTTTATAATGAAGAAAATTCGAGCGCAGACATGAGGCAGAACTGCTTAAAATGATATGGACAACACAATAACCACTATATGATTTATCTGCCCAAACTCTAAATTTTTCTTCAAATTATAGTTCTATTAACAACTATGGCTTGTTACTACTATGATAGAGTATAGAACATTCCTCGTAGAAGATTTTTACTCCTATTGGAGAGTTAAGTTTTTCCCCCTTTTTTATTCTTTAAGATCTGCTTTCTGGGGCAACTTAATGAGAATTTGTTCAAACAAACCCTTAATATCATATACCTAGGAAAGATAACAAACAAATCTTTGTATAAAAATGCAATGAAAAATCAATCTCAAACCATCTTGAAAGCTGATGGCGTCTTTTTGGACATATTCTAAGGCAAGATATAGACATTTCAGCAAATAAATCTATGGAGGCTTACTTTGTTCCTAAAGGTGATAAATTTTGAGGAAGGCCAATAACAACACTGGTAACAATCGTCAACCTCTGTGGCATACCAGCAGTCGAGATTAAACTCAAAACCAAGAACAACCTCTACCATCTTAGGTCAATAGCATAAGACAAAATACAGTGGAGGAGACTATCAGCAAACATCTGAGAGGCAGCTGAATTGTCTAAGTTGGAGCTCTAGGATGTTAACTGCGATATAGTAGTAGTAGTATGCAAGGCATCACTTAATGTGTTAATACCATAGGTGAAAGTCAAATTTAGAATAATTACTTATAAATTGATTTTTCATGACTGAACCAAGAGTAAGATCACTCTTTCATGCTTGGGGTGTGCATCACATTTTGTCATAGGTGAAGCAGTAACAGCAACTGCAATTCTGTTCATTATTATGGTACAATAGTTAAATCTGTTTTTAGCAACATAATATGTTGTGGTTTAGTTATTCATGTGTATGTGTATATATATTAATATATATATATATATATATAAGTTTGATTGCCTAGGTTAACCTTTATCTGTGTTCGGTTTAAGAATATCAATGGTGACATTCTGAAAGGTTTATCTTTTCTATGTCTCTAGTTTTTTCCTTTACCCATTTTTCTCTGTCTTTCTCATGATCTCTATTGACCTTTCATGTCATTTAACTTTTCCTTCAAATCCGCTTTTTGCTTATCTCGTTTTTATGCTCTCTCATTTTTTGTACCCAAAACTTGAATTATTTCACCTTAAAATTTTTTTATCTTGTCTTTTTAAAGCCAACTGTATTAATATCAAGTTTTCAGGACTTGATTATTTTTTCAGCATATTTATTGTTTTTTGAACAATGCAGAAAATAAGTCTTTACTCTTTGGGTTTTTCCATTAATTATTTCAATGCACCTAAAAATACAACTAAATAGAGCAAAATCCTTGTATGAAAGATCACAAAATAAGCCCTTGGTTTCCAAATACGATTTAAGTCATTGGAAAATGCCTTGAAAATATACTTCACATCCAGGAATATATAGAACCTTAACAATGGATCATCTTAGTTTTGACTTACTGGACTTTTTAGAGGTTAAATCTCTGTTTTGAGGATAAAGGACTACACATCTGAGATATTCATATCCAATTTTTCTTTATAAAATATTTATTAAACATGTTTTTGCCTGGTGGATCTAGTGGCAGAATTTTTTTTATTTGGGATTAATATTTTTTATTCTGAATGAGATATTTGCCTTTTAAAATATAAATTTCATTTTCTTAAACCCTCAGTGATTTTCTCCTTGTAGTGCTGTTTTGTAATTGTGCTTTTATTTAAAAGCTTTTCATCATAAAATTAACTTTGGTTCCTAGCATTATTTTGTGATATATGTAGTTAGTGAATTCTAAATATACGTTGAGGATGAAAGAGACCAGCAACCCCATTTTTTTAATCTTTCCTGTAAACTGTGATGATAATATCTAGCAATATACTGAATATACCTAATATACCTAAGTCTACAGGTTTTTTTTATTTCAGAAGATAACTTTTATAACAGTTCTTAGTTTTAATATTTGCCTCCTTTTATCTCCCTTTGCCTATAGAGCTAAGAAAATTAAAAACAAAACAAAAGAGGGTTGGTTTGGATTGTTGTAGTATTAATTGAACTGCCCAGCTGCAA
This sequence comes from Elysia crispata, assembly GCA_033675545.1. NCBI lineage: Eukaryota > Metazoa > Mollusca > Gastropoda > Plakobranchidae > Elysia > Elysia crispata. Next base: position 255,531 of record JAWDGP010000919.1, read on the forward strand.
AGGCATCAACAGTGTTCAATAAATTTTGAATTTTATTGCAGCCTTAGCGAACTCTTGGGTCTATAAGGCAGGCTTTGAATGCAGAAGACCCTGATCAAAGAAAAAAAAAAACAACTTTGTGCACATCTAGTACTACACATTAATTGAAGTTTGAAAACCCTCAAAACTCACATGAATTATGGGCTTAGTCTTAGTATTTAGCACACAATATGAAACTAACTGATATAAACTCTCTTTGATCATGATTATCTCATTTGCTTCCAAATTTATATGTGAATTAAATTTTGATCTACATAGGGCAATGAAAACAGCCTTCCGATGGAACTTTGTTCCACATGTAAGTAACATTCATGGATTATAATAGGACTTTATTATTTTTTTAGTTAAAATATTTATCTTTTTAGTTTGAAAGAAATCACATTCATTTTAATGAACAATTGAAATTATTTTTTCAGCTTAAACATGAGAATGTTTAATTTACTAAATTCTCACTGTATAAGCATGTGGAGTTTTCAATTTCAGCTTTTAAATTGGCAACATGAAAGTTTCTCACTCTCAAGTTATCATTCTTTAAAAATTCTCTGAATAAAATCCCTTTTAGACATTATTTATACAATAAGAAATTCCAACTATTTTCTCTTGAATATTTTTTCCATCAAACCTCTATCCTTTAAACAGTTGACATGGATGAAATCAAACGTCTTGGAAAGAGATTTAGAAAGCTCGATTTGGATAATTCTGGCGCCCTCAGCATTGACGAGTTTATGTCCTTACCGGAACTTCATCAAAATCCCCTAGTCCAACGTGTTATAGACATTTTTGACACAGACGGAAATGGTGAAGTGGATTTTAAGGGTAAATTTTTTTAAAATGTTCTGCTTTAGGTTTTGAGATACAAATTCTTTTTTTCTTGTATTTTTTTTCCTCTTACCCTTTGATTGTGCCCGCAAACCAAACTGTATCAATTACTTGGTTATGAAAGAATTGATTTTTCACATTCATAATTATGTCATATTTTTAAAGATGTTAACACCTGTAACTTTTTGTACTTTGAGCTTCTGAAAAATGTATTTATTAAATACTTTTTCTTCTTTGCAGAGTTCATTGAAGGAATTTCACAGTTCAGTGTGAAGGGCGACAAAGAGTCCAAATTGAGATGTGAGTTAAATTAGTTATTTGCACATAAACGCTGCTTTCAAATTTTGGTTCATCTATATAATAAGCTGTTGTGGACGTGGAGTATAGATATATTGTACTGGTAATGGTTTAAAGGCATAACAGACATGGCTACCAGTTACATACCTCTTTTTTCCCTTCTCTAGATTTGAGACAAGAATAAAAGTGGCTATTTGGAGGATTGCAGTCAACCGCAGCTCATTTATTTTTTGAAGAAGGGCGCATATTAAGTCCTTTCCTAGAAAAAAAAATTTGTGATTGCTCATCTTTGCCACCAAAAACAGTCTACAGATTATCATCTTTTAACCTTCAGGGGAATACCAGCTATGAAGGAATGACAAATATCATTAGGTGGTTAAGCAATGCATGTCTTCAAATTACACTTCAAATTGTGATAAACAGGAGGTAAAAGGACACGTAAATAATGAGATATTGAGGATGGAAGGAAAGAGTGAGGGCCTCTCTTGTTTGACTTTAGCTTCTTATTATGTTAGCATTATTGCTGAAAATCCAGTTCATCAGTTTTGTATATTAGAAATGCCTCATTACGGGTGAAACCAAAGAAAACAAAATGCAAGGGTTTTCATATCTGAATTTTTGTGTTGCCCAAGAAAAACCCCTTTTTGAACTTCCTCATGATACAATTGAAATGTGTAGAAAATTTACATATGCTGGGAATATTTCTTTAGAAAAGCTTTATTTGCGGCTCTATTCCTGCTTGCTCTAGTGATATCATATGCCATGGGAGCCTATTGATGTGGCAGTTGTAGAGTTGATTTTTAGCATGTTTTATGTTACAGTTGCCTGTGGAAAGCAGTAGATTTACATTTCCTCCAGTTCAAGCTTCACAAAAGATATTTGAGGAATGCTAAGAATTTGCTTGAAAGAAATTCTTAAATATTGTTTGAATTGCCTGTGATCATGAAATTTTTTTTTCCTATTTCTTGCAGTAAGAGACTAAAACTTCATGGCTTCTTTTATTTATTTTTTTTTAAATGAAGACTCACTACATAATTGTGAAGTAGAGCATAGCACAATTATGTTTAGATTGAACCAAAAAAAAGAAAGATTTTCCAAAACTATTACTTTTTTCTGTAAAGATTTTTATGGTGGAGATATGCAACATTGTGAAGTCACTGTTCTAAGCAATACATTGAGCAAATTTAATTAGAGAAATAGTGTACAGATTTTTTTCTTTATTAAAATTCATCTACGTGGATACATGATTTTATGTGCATTTTTCTACAATTGGGTTGATAAGAGCTGGTTCAAGGAAATCTTAATTTGATGAAAGTCATGCATTTTCGACCATTCAGGAGCACAGGAAAATTGATTATTAGTAAATATCAATATTTAAGATTGAAAGTTATTAGTCACATCCATCTCACTTGGACTATTTAATTTCATGTACTGATTTTTATCAGAGACAAGTGCTTTTAAATTTTGTTTGTCTCTTGTGCATTGGAAATATAGCTTTTCATTATTTGCTGGATTTTTTTTTTTTTCAGTTGCTTTCAAAATCTATGATATGGACAAAGACGGGTATATTTCAAATGGTGAGCTTTTCCAGGTCCTGAAGATGATGGTAGGAAATAACTTAAGAGACACTCAACTGCAGCAAATTGTCGACAAAACAATCATCCATGCGGACACAGATGGTGACGGCAAGATCTCATTTGAAGAATTCTGTGATGTAAGTATTCCATTTAAAGTGAACCTGTCATTCAATATTTTAATTTTTTTTTTCAAACTATTAGCAATGGTTATTCTTTAACCCTTCTTTTACCAGGCATGAAGCCTAACACTAAAGCATTTTTTGTTTACCGGGGTCATTAAGCCCTACTCTCATGTGTTAAAAATAGTAATGCATATGTGCTGAAAGTACATGATTTATGTGTGGCAAATAAAGAAATAAATATGGTGGATTTATGCAATAAATATAGGCTTATGATAATGGAAAGGTAAAGAAATGATTTCTTAAAGCTTTTTTACTCAAAATTGTTTTCCTTATTTCAATATAAACTTTTTAGGGATAATAGCTGTATTTCAATTGTTTGAAGAAAGCAAAGTTAGATTTAATTCATATACAGTCAAGTTTGAATTCAGAAATGTCGAATTATCAATTTAATTGAAGTCTCTTAGTTTTACTAAATAGTTTAAGTTATATAAAGAAAGATCAGCTGCATGGAACCTGGTTACGAACAAAGCAAAGCACTGCTCTCAGTGGCCAGCACTTCCTCTATGTGTTTGTGAGTGTGTTCCACTTCTTTTGCTCTCAAAAAGCCTATTGGAAGCTTACTGCTAGTAGACTGAGAGCCGAGGAAAAAGAAAGTGTGGGCACTCTGTTATGACTCTGGTATGACTTATTTCTGGGCTTGCATAGAGGGAAGCAGTGCACAGTATTTGAATCAATCACTGCTGGCCAGATCTAGTCCAATGGTTGGGCAAAGAGTAGCCTTATTTTTTTGTTTGCATTTTATGCTACCTTTAAGAAAAAAAAATATTAAAAAAAAACAAAACAAAAAAAAAAAAAAACACTGCGAACAAAACAAATAACTCTTTCCAGGAATACTACTTTGTTTCACATAGAAAAAATTTTATTTCATTGACTTTACTTCAAAGGCCACATTTTCTCAGCATTTTAAATTATGTAAAGAAATTAGAAAATTTAAAATAACTTTATAGTTCCTACTCTGAGTAGCATGAAAGATTGAAATGGATTTTTTTTTTCTTGTGTTCCAATAATTCAGATTTCAGTCAAATCATAATCTATTTTTTTATGCCAAAAATTTCAAAATAATGGAACATGTGAATTGTGTAAAATAAACCAAGCCAACGAATGCTAAAGCCAACTTATTGTAGAACATTTTTTTAATGCTGGCAGTAATACTATTGTACTTACACATGCTGTTAGTCTAATTAAAAGTGTTTGACTTTGCTCTGACCCATACATCTTTATTTCAACTTTTTTCCAGGTTGTAGGAAATATGGATGTACACAAGAAAATGGTGGTGGATGTGTAGATTTGGCATGTGGTCCTAGAAATTTGCTATGTCTGAGCAAGTGTACTACTAGCAGCACCTTTGGGACTTGGGAAGGGTCTTTGTTTATCAACATCAGTCACTGGCATTTTATGATCTGCATAGTTTGATCAGTGTAAACCGGGGACAGTGGACGCTTTGTATATTTGATATAATTATAAGTCAAAACTTTCAAAATTATATAACTATATAAATATATAACTATATTATATATATATAAAATCTTTTTTTCTTCTCTAAGTTAGTAACAGCAGAGCACAAATGTTTTAACTATGCACATTTTTTTTTTTCCATGGTTTCTGAGTCATTTAGACCATGAGGAAAACATCCATTCATTAAAAATGTGAAACAAAATACTGACAAAGCTCACTTCAATACCTGCTAAAGGAAAAAAAACAGGAAACCTCGCTTTAATCTTCGTTCACGACCATCATTTTGTGTGTTTACAGTGCGCTATTTTTATACTCTGAATGTCATATTTTGTATAGAGAGCCTTGCCCATTATTTTTATTCAAAGTGATGCTAATTGCCAGGTTCATATGTTTCTAAAAATGTGTGTACATTTGATGCAAGTTTCGCACAATTTTCATCATTTAACACTAGCTTATCAATTTTTAGCATATTCAAATGCATTGAAAGTTGTAATAATTGCTCTTAGAAAATTTGATTTAACTTCAGACCAGAAAATATTTGGACTTTTTTTTTTCAATTTGCCTAGCAAACAATGAGTTGTTATTATTTCAGGGTGTAATTTTGAGCAAAATTGACATATAGTATTTTGAAAAAAAAAAAAAACAAACAAAAAACATTTTTATCATAATTTTTTTACCCAAGAACAAGTAATTGAAAATATTCCGTATGGGTCGCGTTTTATGTTTCTTTGCATAATAACATTAAAATAAACAAAGCAGGGTAATATATCAATCTTTTTTTTTTAAATATCAGTGGGTTGGTGATATTCAGCTTCTTCTCTTAATTATATTCTTTATCTCCTTCCTTGCTAGTCTTGAGATCACATGCTATTGCAGACTGGGCTTTTAAAGAAACTGATCATCTCTTGTGGACCTTTTATGTGTTAATGGTCTTCTTATTTAATTGGAAATGCATTAAATCTCATTTATTCACAACAGATGTGGAAGTTTGTATATTTTCATTCAAAATGTGTTAGAAGCTACTATGTTTATACACACAGTAACATTTTTTTTTCTTGTCAAAGACTTAAGACAAAGGAAATTCTTGCAAGTATCCGGATATTTGATATCTTATCTATTATCTTCGTTCATCTCATCCTATTTTTGCCCTTTTTGATCTAACTGTCTGTGTCTCTGGATAATTCTATTACTAAACTGTAATCAGTTAGTTTTTCAAATTATTACTTATCATTGCCATTACTGACTCTTGTCGCTTGTAAACATTTAATTTTCACTTTTCCCCCCCTTTTATGGATGACTTACATTACTCGATTATATATTATGTTTAAAAAGCATAATATGCAATGGAATGAAAAAAAAAGTCTTAGAGTTAGAGGTAAAAAATATGCATGACCAGGCCAAAGCTTACCATGACATAATACTTAAGTGTGCTACTATCTGTGCAATATTTAGGGGAAAATTTCTACAAGTAATATTGTGAGCAAATTTGGATGGAAATGAAATATAGAAGTAGAATTTACCTGGAACCCTGAGCTACAAGTCCAGCCTCCATGTATTAAGTTTGAGTACTAGGAACTGTATAAAATTTTGTTATTTCTTTTGGGGTGACAGGTCATATAAAAGCCATGATATGGATTGCAGCTATTTGTATTTTCTTTGATGCAAACAACATTGTTGATTCTTCGTTTATCAGAATTATTTCATACACTGATAAATCAGTAGACAGATTGAGTTTTCAGAAAACTGAAAAATGTTTAAAAGATCCGGTGGTCTGAAATCAGGCCAACAGTAGTGGTAACTTTCAATAAAAACAGGAAAGGAGAAGAACTTATCCAAAATGCTGAAGAAGTTATGAACAACCATAACCTTTTTGGATTAGTTGACTAAAGCAATGTTTTGTTATCTTGAAATTCTAGCATATAGTTTATGCTGCTACCTATGATAATTTTTACAAAATTTTTTAGAGCCCATTATGTGTGAAACAAAGAAAAAGAGATGTTATTATAGAGAGGGCAGCTGATAATTTTTTCTCTCAATTCATTTTTGTGTTTATTTTATTCAGCCTAAGGAGAATGCGCAAGAAGTTCATGATAATTGTTTGTGTTACATGTATTCATTCATTTAGCATAACAAATTTAATTGTGAAATTTGTGCTGCAATGTGTTAATATTTTATTCACATTGGTTTTATCAGAAACAAAATTTAAAGGAAAAAGATTTTATTTTGTGATACTATTTTCATATGCCTAGAACTAGAAAAGACGTAAGGGTGTTGAATTTGTGAGAATGGAAGAATGACTAACTTAGATGTATCAATTGCGATTGTAAGCTTGTAAAGTTCCTTCTCCCTCTCTCTCTTTATTTCTTTTTTTTTTTTTTTTTTTTTTACAAATGACAGGTGTTATCATCATATGGAATATTGTATGTCATTAATCAAAAGAAGTTAGAATTTTTGCTGAATATTTTTTATGTTTTTAACTAAGGATAAAACCTCTTTAATGCACAGATAATGTGCATATATGTTCCATAGTTGAAGACTTTTTAAAATTAACATAGACTTCTGTGTGGCTGAAAAGCATGGCTTGTGTGAAGCTCAGATTTATGCAGGTTTTTTTTTTTTTTTTTTCAAGATTTGCATTTAAATCACTTAATTTCCTCATTGTGTTGTTTTTTATTTTCATTCTTTATAAAATGTGGATTTTCACAATCTTAAAATCTTATTTTAAAATTTGTTCCTTATTTTTCTAGTTCTATACTAATGACTTGCAGTTTTCCGCTTAGTTTAAAATGAATTGTAATTTCTAAAATTTTTTTTCTTTTGGATTTGCACGATTTGAATATATATATATATATAATATATATATATATATATATCAAATTTAAATAGAGTTTTAACATAAATTAATGAAATATGCATGAAAGAAGCTTTAATGCTTGTTAATTGTAGATTTTACATTTCTACCCTCATGTAGGAACAGCACTATGGGGTGCTTTAGTCCACATCTACTTAGTTGTGCATTTTTTTATGGGTTATGCACAGTTTGTTGATTAAGAAAAAATAACCAAGAATAACTTTCTATCATCAGGGTAAAAAAAATTACTATACTTTATCTATTATGTGATTGTTCTTTTGATCTAACCTTTGCTTTCGACAATGCTCAAGTAAAAGAAAAGTACTCATTTAAGAAAGTGAAATTATATTTATAACTGATTACATGTGATTTTTTTTTTTTTACAAAAATCTTTTTATTAGAAACCAGCACCGAATGCAAGACATAATAGAATTAGAAATATCACCTTTCACTTAAAGCCTTTTGCTTATAAACTTATAAGTATTCTGTAGTCTTTTGAGTTCCATTTAAATAATTTATATGGCTGCTTGACTGATGTTACGAACTTATTTATCTGCCCTGTATCCCTGAAAGTGTATTGTGAGCTCTTTTAATACCCTTATATATCTCCTGTTTGCATTCCTGACCATTTGACTGTATAAGATAATATCTAGCTCCATTATTAAGTGGTTTTCTTTTCTAAACACCTTCCTGTCCGGCCCAGCTGTGATATAATTCCCATCATCAGAACTTGTTGTGCGATCCACTGTGTTAATGTGGAAGTGTATTTTGTGCAGATTTATTATTTTCCTTTAAGTTAATGCAGATTACAAAAAAAAATCTTTTTATTTTAGCACACATGAGACCCTATTGTTGGAATAAGAACTGTGTTTTTAACAATTTGTTGCCTGAGAACTGCTTTGTTCCATCTTTGCTAAAATTATCATTAGTTCATTTATATTCTATTCTAAGAGGTAATAAAATAAAGAAGCAAAGATTGCTCTCTGAAGAGATGCAACCACCTTTCAAAGCAGTTTTAATAGGCGGAAAAGCGTAGATTCAAATGTTTAAACGTTATTTTCTCAAACATGCGAAAACTGGAGATGGAACAAAGTAACTCTCGAGCAACAAATTGTTAAAAGGCTCAATGGTATATTATTAACTTGCAAAAAATATGCAAATCTTTTTTGTCTCTGATTAAAAAAGTAACAAAGCACTACTGCCTTAAACTATAGATAGCAAAACCATTTTAATTTTAATAGTCATTTAATTTACATCCACAAATGTGCTCTCCTGCCAGGCAGTCAAAATAAGTATATAAATATTTTGATTTTAGAAAGCTTTTCAGTCATTCAAAAAGATGAAGCATTTAGAAAAGTAGTCATACATAATTGAGCTTATGATGCAACTGGAAAAAACTGCAATAAGCAGGAAGTTTGACATTTGCAGGTATTTGAATCATGTAAATGGCTGTTTTCTACCTCATGAGTGAATGGAGAAGTTCATTATTCTAGGGAGGCCAAAGGTATAAAACAGGAAACCAAGTTGATGAGATGAATAGTTTTCAATCTTTAGTAAGTTTCACATCAAATATAAAGGCAAGATTACCTGTGCCTGAATCATTTTAGATGTCTCATATGTCAAAATGAAGAATGTTGATTACATTGCTTCCTTTCACTTATTCTTAGTGACTTTTCTGCTGTAATTTTTCTTAAATGCAAATGCACCATCTTACATTGAAGTGCAGCCATTTCTTTACTAGTCAAAAAAAAAATTTTTTTTTTGGTTGTTAATCCCAATTTATATGTTTGCTTATTGTGAACTTGCTAACTGGTTTGAAGCTTTAAAACAAATTAATATTCATTGTGTATCTCTTTCATTATTATGTGACCAATCCAACAAAGAAGGGACACGCACACACACACACACACAAAAACAAAAAAATAACCAATATAATTCTAAATAGAACTATACAAGGGGAAAATTTGTATGACTAAGATTGTTCTTCTTCTAGTCTTCTCAGTCATTGCCCAACAAGACATAAAGTAAACTAGGTTGCTGTTTGTTAAATTAATTTTAGTTTGGTTCATACAAGATCATATCTGCTTAAAATTAACACCTCTTATTCTTTATATTTCTCACAACTACACACAAAGCAAGATGAGTAAACATGTATGTTAGCTTTTTTGTTTTAAAGTGTTGTGAGAATCTGATTAATCTGATTCTCTTTGGAGTAATCAAGAAAAATCTAGTTTGAATATTATTTCGTAATATATAATTTAGAATGCTGGTAAAGGAAGGAAATGTGACTATAGTATGAGGCTTGCATTTTTTTTTATCTGTATTTTACTTTAGGTATTTTTAAATTTTTAAACTTTCAATATCATGTTTACATGTGTATTTTCTCATCACAAGCACTTCTTTTTGTAAACCCTCTCTGCACTAGTGTTTTTTCTCCACACTTTCTTCTCTGCACTTATGAATGTCTTTTATTAAATTCTTGTGTTGGTTTTACCCCATTCTTTTCTTTGAATTTTCCGGTTTTGAAAGGTGAGAATGCCTCTGGCTCCATCATCCCTTTTCGTTTTTCTTTTGTTCTGTTATGGCATTGTTTGTCATGATCGCTACTTTGTATATGATACATTTTCGTTATTTTATCTACACTGATTGACTGTTGTTCTAAATTTTTCCTTATTAAATTAAAAAAGAAAAACAAAGTCTACCTTTTGCAGTGAATTTTTTCATGCAATGCAACCATATTCTTCTTTTTTTTTTATGGTTGTAGTTATAAGTAAATCGGGAGGGGAAAAAAAGTACTTACTCTTAATCTGATATTTCAAATTTTCATGAAGTGCTCCAAATTAAAAATTTTTTTTCTTTATTGAAAACCTATTTATTGAATTTCTAGGATAAATGGAGAATTTTTATGGCCATATAATAGATAATTTGAGTCAAATTTGAGAAGCAGTGCCTGTTTGTTACCATCTTGAATTTCAGAATCCATGGTCGTTTTCATACAGAAAATCTATGTGACTATGTACTAAGGAGTTGTGACTCTGTAAAATACTGTTAGTGTTATGAGAGAAAGAGGGCACAGGTATGAAAAAAAAAAAAATTCCAAAAAAAGGTTTTGTGGAGGAAATATTTTTTTGGAGAAAAAAGAAAGTCATTATGCATATAGCATGCAGTCTCAAGATACGTAAGTAAAAAAATAATAATTCTGGTAATCAAGATATTACTGCCTGAATTTGTAAATGAAATATGATGGTCAAGAATGAATTTGTAGTAAATTATACATTAACGCTTCCCCCCCAAAAACAAAAGTTTGGTATGTATAAATCATATTAATAGAAGCTCTAAATTCCATGATAAATTTGCCAAATTCAAGGTCATCTTTATTTAAATTACAAACAAAAATTAAGAGGCTTTCTTGATTTTTGCAAGTCTCAGTTCTCTGAAGTCTGATCAATGCTGCTCACTTATGCCATCTTTATGGGAATGCTTTCAAGAGGTATAATTATAAATTTGAACCAAACTATGACTGCTATTCTGGTCTGCTTCGAATGATTTGAAGAATTTAAAAAGTTAAAAGCAATATATAGCTTTTAATCATTCTGATCTGGGGTTCCAGGTAGGTTAATGAAGGCTGTTTCTACCCACTAGAATGTTGCCTTTAGCTTTTAAGAGTGCTTAGCTAATACAGCACCTGGTTCAGACTATTAATTGCATGATCTGCAAATTTTACCAGTTTTTCATTTTTAGATTGAACTTAGATTGAAGATCATATTTAAATTTAATTTAAAAAGTACGCTAAGGCAAAGTTCAAGATTCAACTTTTTATAGAAAGTGGTCTTATAACAAGTCTTGCAATCAGAACAAATGAGTTGGATGTCATAAGTTTGAATTTGAAGAAAAATGAATTAAAGAAAAAAATTGTTTTTTTTTATTTATTTTTTCAAAAAGGCCAAAAGTGTAATATCCCCTCAGATGATTTTCATAATTTCCTGCAATTTTAGCCCTGAAAAGCTCAAGAAAATTGATTTTTTACATTATTATACCTTATAACAGACATGGTGCCAAAAATATTTGAACCATCTTTTAAAAGCTTAATTGTTCTTTAAAGATTATTTTGTATTGCAAATGGTACATGCTCACAACTTATTTCTAAAGCAACAAGGAAGAAAAGATTTTTATTTGGTTGAAAAAGTAGAGTTGACTACGTTTCTAAAAAAAGTTATCAGCTTATGACTGAATATACTCATTTCTGACCATCATAAGATGTGACATAATTTAGAGCTTTGGAAACCGATACAAAGTCGAAAGATATTTCTAATACAAAATATGAATCTCTCTCTCACAGTCTCAGAAATTAAAATATAGTCAATACAGGTATTTCAAAATCAAGAATTTGTCGAATTCATCTTTCTTTGTTTCTATTCTTTTTTCATCAAAGTAGTACAGTTTTAACAATTATTCGTCGAAGAATTGCCCTCAGCTATATGTAGAAAATTTTAGTTTCATAAATTTGACAAATTGCTCTTGAAAAAATTTTTATTTTTATCACGTTTGCTGATCCAACATTAACTTTGGATCAAGTGTCCAATACAACCCTTTCAACTTCTTTATGCAAATCCTACCACTCTTTCCGTCTAAGTAGACGAAATCACAACATACCTCAACCTCTGATCCAGCTAGAGTGACACTCCCCGTTCCAACTTTTGTTTGTCTAGTTCTATAAAACCGGTGCCATTTATCTGTCAGTGTCTTCTAGGTCTATCTATCACTTGGACTCCAAGTTCAAAAGGGAAAAGAGAAAAGATAATGGGGAGCTGTGGAAGGAGATATGAAGAAACAGCAATGGCGAATCAGGTGAAGGAAGAAAATCATGATTGTCTTGTGATGAAAGGGAGTAAAATAAGAATAGCAAAATAAGGATGATAAGTAGAGGGAAATCTTTCTTAGAAAGATTTAGATGAACTGTTAAATGCTTTTATTAAAAAAAAATGGAAAAGATGATTTTCTTTTCTTTGATTGAAGGCATACCTAGGTGAATCCCAGACTTCAACAAATAGGAAAGAAAATTGATTATCAATCAATCAGGTGTCCTGCTCTTTAGCATAGGCAATCATTATTTTCCTTGCATTTCAATCTCTTGTTGCTTTCACTACACCTGTCACTTGTCCTACATATAGTAACTTTGTTATTCAATCCACCATATTTCCTGGCTGATTTCCGTATGCTGCGTTTTTATTTGATAGATCTTTTCCATCTGTCTTCAACTGTATCAATTGTGTAATAACCATTTTATGTCAAATGCTTTGGTTTAGTCAATCTCAATGAAGCACAGGTATAACTTTTTTTTGCAATTCAAGGGCTTGTTCAATTATACATTTATACTCGTAGTTCGCAGGACGTAGGTAGCATTTGTCATACATTTTACATCCACAAAGCTCAGTTGCTCTGCTATTTTGTTTCTAACTCCAACTATGATTCTTATAAGTATTTTGGTGATATGACTCATAAGATTTGATCATTCTATGTTCTTCATACTGTCTTGCCCTTGGTTTCTTTGTCAAATATACTATATAGATATGGAGATGTCTGGTGGGATCTGACCTATGTCATAGATTTCTTTAGTCTTGCGTTCTTATTCCATAGTCTTATAATGCTTCCTAGAGTTCTACTGATAAAGTGTTATAATGTTTAGGCCAGTTGCTTTGCCAGAATTCATCCTTCTTGTTCATATTGCTGCCCTTTTCTCATAGGTGATCCAGAAAAAATGGCACTTCATAACTTTGAAAATCTTTCTGTGGTCTTTAAATAATATACTTATGTACTCTGTCCATTTGTCACGATTTTTATGTATTCTTTCCATAATGATGTCACCGTTTTTTTACCTAGACATCCTGTGGATAAGGAGATTTTCTGTCCAGAGAACTCTTGAATGTTTCTATACAATGTCTGAATGTCTGCGAAGTGCTTTTGTGGTATAGATCAATATTTCTGCATTTGTGATTGATCCACTTCTCTTTGGCTTCACTTTATTTTTTTTCTGGTTTCCTCATGCAAACTATCGTTTTCTTCTCTTTAATTCTTTACTCCCCCCCCTTTTTTTACATGAAAGATGAAAACGTGGTGGGACCCTATAGACTGGACATCAGAAACATGTGCGAAACTAGTTGAATGGTGTCATAACAACACATGGTTTCAGCAAACAAGAAGAAGAAAATGGGCTTGGAAAAGCCCAGGAGATGAAAGCAGACAACAGATCAATTACATCCTGATTAGTAAAAGGTTTGGAAATGTGTTTCTCTCAACAAAGACCTAACCTGAGGCAGACTGCTAATGTAGCGATCATGTTCCAGTGGCTGCTAAATTCAAACTGAAACTTGAGAAAACCCAAGTACACATGAAAACATCAAACTTGACTTAGCTCTATTAAAATCCAATCAGACTCATTCGAGACAAATATTGTGTAGCTGTTCAAAATAAATTTGATGTTTTAGGAGAAACTGAGGAAGTGGACCAACAATGGGTAAAGTTCAAAGCAGCAGTGAAACACATACGGTGGAAACCTCATAATTCGAATTGTATGGGAATGGATTAAATCTTCGAATTAAGAGTATTTGAATTACAAAAATGGGTATAATAGAGTCTAAGACTCATTTAGTGAGTGTGTACTGAGCCTGCAACGAGCAACCCTCCCCTTCCCACGTTACTATAAGTATCAGTACAGATTTGCTACTGGCACTTAATTGTTAATGCATCTGCTCCCTTCTTGATTTGTTAGCGGACTGATCAGCCTTTCTCGGGCAGTGATTGGCATTGCTTGCTGCTTGAGAGATACATGTAGCACTTTTGTGATTCCTTATGAGGTGGTATCGACTTCGAATTAAGAGAATCAAATCAGAAATACTTCGAAATACGAGTCCAATTCTAACAAAGCCAAAGAGAAAAAAAAACACCTATCATCTTGCAAAATTCGGTTTATGAGAAAGTCGAATAATCAGACTTCGGTTTTTGAGGTTTCCACTGTACATAGAGTTGAAAGGAAAACAAAGTAGATGACTAGGATATTTTGGAACTCGCGGAAAAACAAAAAATCAACTATATATGTAGTGCCCTTGAAAACTGCTTTTTATAACATGTCTTAATTCCCCAAATAATTTGAGGAATCCCTGCTCCACTGACTTGTACTATGATAATATGAAGCTATATGCTCTGCAAAATGTCTTTGCAAAGAAGAAAACCACAAAGAAAAAAAAACGTTTGCAATAAATAAACTGCAATACTTTTTCTTAAACTGAATAGATTTATTTTTTAAGCAAGATCGATCAATCATGTATAATTATTCAATAGAGATTCGACTATTTTCTAATTGATCTATACTAAACTAAACAGACTGATGATCAACATGTGATTTGCATTAAGGCTATTGACATGTACTTAGTTATGCACTTCTAAATAGGTTAATTTCAATGAAACTTGGAATGGCTAGTATGGTATATAACATTCTCACGACCCAAGATTATTTTTGTTGAAGCTATGAAAAAGTTAGAATGAAATAGTTCATCAGACTTACATGTATATCATTTTGCCTATATGGGATTTTTTTGTGTGTATTCTTTATAAAAATTATTTTCAAACAACCAACAAAACTTCATTCATCAGATTCACTTGAAACAACTGAATAGTGTCAAACATATTTATCGTAACGTTTAAGATCAAACTCATGAATTAGAAATCTTAGATATGGGTAAAACTGACCATCAGTGCTGGATGACTTAATCTCGTTAACCAGTCTATATCAGCCATGCCATTCAAATGTAGCTTACCATTTTACTAATTTTTGGCGAAAACACACCTTAGTTTCTTGTTATCAGCCCAATTTTCCTTTATCTTTCAGGAGAATAACACACATATATGTTATCGATTAGAAAGGTCTTTCAAAACCAAAAAAAGGGCTTCATGATTATAGGCACTTATAAAAGTGTTGCAGTTTAAGTACTAAAACATTTTGCTCACCAAAGGCTAATATAACAATGACTGATTAATCTATTACCTGTACTAAAAAAATTGTTTTATCTTGTGCATATATATAGCCTTTGACCTGTTTTTACCATTATGTAATTTTTTTCCCAACTTTATCCTGAGATGAGCATACTTTTGAACTGAGAAGAAATAAAACCCATTAAGATAAACTTTAACATCTCCCCCACAGCTTTATCAAACTAGGAACCTAAATCTATCAAGACCCAATATATTTATGCATTTGTAGGCCTACTCAACCTGCTAGTTAAACAATATAGTATCCTTATGAATGCACATTTCACATTATTGTTGGCTACTGGAGAACTTAATTCATGGATACTGACACAGGAAGTGTAATTGAGTATTTTAACCATTACACAGGGTTTTGTTTAGACCGCCATGTTTCTTCTTTTGGCTGATGAAAATGGCCCTAACTTCTCATTGTTTGCATCAAAATCTTAAAACTCAAGTTATAAGAATTGTGAATAAGGCTTAAATAAGAGGAAATTCAGGAAAAAAATTGATCTCTAACATGAAAGAAAATCTACCAAATTCAATTGTAGAGTTCAGTAGACTTTGCTGCACATCTCAGAAAACATTGAGGAGCATTACCTCTAAAGTTTACAGAAAAATAAACATGAAGTGAAGCAGAAGCAAACCAAAATAGTTTTATTACTTCATTTTATAGTATCATATCACATATCACAGTCAATTATTTGCAGCCAGTCTACCTTGAATTCTTTAGGACTTTTTTAATCATCCTTTCTTTCCATCATTTGCATTGCGCATTTATACAACACTGTTAGTATCCAAACACAATAATATAATGATTGCTATGATAAGCATTTTGGGCAGAATACATTTTAAAATCAAATCACTGCACAGGAATTAAATGGTCCTGAGTCTACATCTAGTAATTTTAGACTCACAACCTTATAATTCCCATGCAGTCAAATAACTTAAGATGTTTCTGACCAATTTCTAAATACTAACTTAAATGAGTCATCTCGTGGTATTCCATGAATACAAAATAAATGGCTTTAATACATGAATTTGATTTTGTCATACAATTTACAGAAAATCCCTTAACATACCTTCTAATGATGAAATGCATGTTCTAAACAAGCTCTTAAAGGTTATGATTTAGGTGTCAGGGTCTGATATCACTTGACAAAATTTCTTTTATTCCTTGCAAGATCAAGAACAAATTTTGAATAAAAAAAAAAAGGTGAGGCAAAACCTTACTCTGAAAAAATAAAAAACTTTCAATTAAAAATTCCCAGAAATCCATGTTCGACTTACATAGGAAAAAGGAACCAGTATCAATATTTAATTTGTCAAAAATCCATATTCAAATAATGATTAAAAAAAATTAGACAAACAAAAAGATATGCTATAAAAGTTAACAAAGAAACAAATTAATAAATATTTGATTTTTAGGTTAATAATAAAACTATTCAGGAACACCTCTTGGAAAAAAAAGCGTCTTTTACAGCCAGTCAGCCTTTTGAGCATCAAATTCAAGTCTTCTCCATGCTCAGTTTCCTCATTGAAAAAGGATAACTTTGATTTTTCTTGCACGCCCTCAGACCATTTATTTCATTTGAAAGAGAAGGAAGAGTGTTTTTGAAGCATTGCAACAAGCAAATCTTTACTATATCTCATCACCTGAATAACTCACAGTTCTTGGTTTAGTGATTTTTTTTCCATTTTTGTTTCTTGTTTTTATGTCCAAGAATATTCTCACAGATTGTCAAAGGTCTACAAAACCTCAAAGCTCTAATTTCAGACCCCTTGAAGACTACTGGTCTTGAATGGGTAAACAAGAGATGGGTCTGTGAACTTCACTGTCAGAATATAAAAAATTGTCGGGAATGGAACAAGAGCCAGGAGAGGGGCATGAAATGATGGATGACTCATGCCTGTTATGGAGATCATGCCATAAGCATGCAGCAGCCAGTGGCCTAACAGGATAGTAAGGCTGCGTGCATTCGTCAAACTGTGCTTCAACAGCTCAGGGATTTTCTGTGAATAAAAGATAACAAGAGAAAAACAACATTTAGATGACATAAAACATATCACATGTTTATAACTGTTATTATCAATTTGCATTTTTTAATTGTGATCAAATGTTTCCAAAATTTCAAATTCAATTGTTTCAACCTAGAATTATCATCAACCACTTAAGACCACCCTAAAAAAATCTTTGGGAACTACATTTCCACCATTAGAATAAAGTGTTGAACAATTACCGCAGTCGGTGAGTCCTTGTGTTTGATCTTCATCGAGATCCAGAAGGCCTTTAACAGTGTATATAGAGAAATTATTTTATTTTGAAAATTAATGTACCACTGGCTTTCCATAGAGGCCATTACCCAACTCCCTATCAAGATGCTTCATGTCGAGGGATTCATGACAAAAAGCTAACCTAATTGTTTTCTGTACAAACTGGGGTACACCAGGGGTGTCAACAAGTACTAATGACCACAAACAATTTTGATTGTCATTGACTTGGGCATGATCAAGGCCACAACAAATCAGAGATTTAGTATCCGGTGGACATTCTTAAAAGAATTGAAAGACTTAGACTTTGCAAATGACATCGGCCTTCTCTCAAATAGATAGGAAGATGCTCAAGCAAAATTGTGACATCAAATTTATGCCATGTCACACATAAAGCTGAGATGGTCACCTCACAAATCAAATATAAATAAGACAGACATTGTGCGAGTGATCAACCAAGAGGCAATGCAGCTTCATGAGAAGGACATTAAAAGAGTTGACAGTTACACTTAGGCAGAGTGATCAACAAAGATGGAGGGGAACAGATGAAGATATTAAGAACTGAATCAAGAAGCAAGACATGGCTTTGATACATAATGACGTATATAGAGATTGACTTTCCTCTCTGTTCATGAGATAACCCAAATATTCAGTACAAACATGAAGTCTGTGCTTCTACATGGCTAGTCACAAAATCCAACAAAAAAAAAAAACAACTTCATTAACAAAAGCCTCAGAGGCATACTCTGGATCAAGTGGCCATGATAATCTCAATGAGCAACTGTGGGATAGGATGGGACAAGTGCCATTTGAATCAGATATCAATAAAAGGAAGTGGGGATGGAGCAACATACAATCTGAAAGCCTATTTCAAATGTAACAAGACAGGCCCAGAGCTGGAACACCTATGGAAAACGAACAGTAGGTCAAACGAAGGAAACTTGGCAAAGGAGCATTAAAGAAAATATGAAGGTGGCCAAAATGAAATGGGATAAGCTACAGAGGACCTATTAAAACTGTGTAGCTAACTGTCAAGGAGTGTTGTTACTGCCATATGATCCTCAAGGAGTTAAGAGGCATAAGTCAAGTCAATAACAATTTCAAGTGAATTATACGTTTGAGTAATCAGATCAACTGCAATGAAAGACAATTTATGCATTATAGCAGATAGTATGTGTGATGAACATTATATGTCTACTGAAAAACTAAACTACTGCCTTTACTTGAACCATGCTGCATATAATTACTACAAATAGGTACCTAGGTAATCCACAGTATAGAGGTATACTGCATCTGCATAGAAAGCTTGATAGAAAGAAATGTAAATGCAAAAACAAAAGGTGACTTATAGGAAAATTTGTGAAATAAAACATCTTATCATAACTGTTACCTGTTCTTCCTCCATGGCTAGATGACAAGCACTTGTTATCACAGAAACAACAACGATTATGTATGGAAACGCATAATCTGGAAAAAAAAATAAAAGGATAAAAAATACCTCTCATCTTTTATTCTATGTGTTCCTGAATGACAAAACAATTTGCAATTAACATTCATACTAATCTATAAATAATTAATCAGGTAGTGAGCAAATTTTTCTTTTCTTTTTCTGTCTACTATTCATATTGTTATAAGTATGAGTACTATTTCTTTGTTACATTTCACTAGTAAGACAAAGGTTTAAATAATGTTAAAAAGAATGGGAAAGCGCTTGAGGCTAATCTAGAATGATACACTAAACTAGCTCTTTATTCTGTGTTTTGAATATCGACTTATTCCAAAATTTGCATTGGAATAAACAATCGCATAAATGTATTTAATGTCAATCTTTCATATTACAAAGAAATCAAATTTAAGAAATATATATACTAAATAAATCTCCACATGGACAATATTTGCACAAAAATGTATGCTGACTAATTCCCTGAGCCAAAAAAAACACATTTACACTAATGAACAGATCACAAGTTATAGATAAAGATACCTTGAATTATTTTCTACTCCTCAACTAGTTTTGAGGACTGAAAATAAACAAAGTGCTTTATTCTTTCTTCCAAATTACCAAAATATTATTATATTAAGATATTTTTCCATCAAACACTATCAACTTGATTTAAAAGAAAAAAAAATTAAAGTCAAAAGCACTTAAGGAAGCTAATTTCACAAAGATCTTGCTGATGATATATATATATATATATATATATATGTTTTATGATACTCACAGATAATGCCTCCCAACACAGAATGAACAAGTATGAGAATGGGCAAGAAGTACAGGGCTGAATATATGGCCTTTGATCCCTGACAGTCACCCAGTATGTAGGAAAGCAAGGGGCGCAGGACCATCATGAAGACCAGGCAGAAAGTGTAGTATATAAGGATCATGGTGTACCTGTGAGGAATTCAAGCAAATTTACAGTGTAAATATAGATATATGAATGTTTTACTTTATATTCTTTTTTTTTTCATATCTTTTCACCAGCTATGACATTTTCAGCTTTGTTAAAGTAATGGTCTTGCGTGTTTTAAAAAAAAGTTTAAAACAATATATTTAAAAACTTCACATGCACCTTGGAAACAAGTGCTCGGACACAAAAGTACTTCTTTTGCTTTTAGAAAGACACTCAATACAAAGTTAAAGACATGTAGAACAGACAGTAAGTTTTCTTTGTAACATCATTATTTGAGTTGTTGCCTGCTAAATAGAGGCTGAAACTTTTCTTTTCTTTTCTTTCTGGGCTACATGAGAACTGATACATAGATATGACATTTGCCACTCTCGCAGCCCAACATCAACTTATTTCTTTTGTTCCATTATTAGAACATAGGCAAAACCTTTAAGAAATATGCTTCATTAATTTGTTTACAACATGATATACATCAATATTGACCATCAAAGTTAAGGTGTCTAAGAAGAAAATTATAAGATCATATTTCGAAATTTTTATTTCAGAACATACAAAAAGGATGGTTAATAACATATCCTTTCTATCAATAAAAAAAATATAAGTAGATTAATTTATGTAATTATTTAAATCCAGAAAAAAGGGATATGGTTTTGCAAAGAATAATCACATGAGTCTAAACATTTTTAAAAATAAACAAGCTTTGGGCTACCCTATGGAAAGGTGAACTCTTTTTATAATAACTTCTAGCACTTTAAATTTTTTTCAGGTTTAAACTATTTTTTTGTTTTTAATATTTGATTTTCAGAGACCTGCAGCATAATAATGAAAACTGAAAACAAGGGATCTTCGAACAAAGATAGCATACAAATCTATCATTTAAAATCCAATTCTTTAACATACTTGAATGATTTACTATGATATAAAATGATAAAATATGGATGAAGATTTTGTCCTTTCCATTGTCAACAAAGTTTCAGGGATGGAAACTGGCAAGACATGAAACCAATCAGACCAAGCAGCAAGGTCTGCTCTCGATGCTTATCAGGAGCTCCCATAATCATTGTCTCATACAACTTGTGAGACATCAAGTAAAAAACTTGTCCAACAATCTGTTTGCCAGCCTATTCTTTCCTGCCATTGGACACATTGTGGCAGCTGACAGAATATCAAATTCACTAACAACAAAGGCAAAAGCTTTATACCCTACACACACACACACACCACGCTCTCAACTTATGCCTTTCTTGACACCTCAGTAAACTCCTCCCTTTCTTACTCTGCTTTACAGTGACAAGAGGCTGTGGTGTGATTGATTGGTAACAAGATTCGTTTGGTCTAATGCTATTACAAAAATTGGCCAATCACGTTACATTATAACTATCACCACTACTAACTGCAATCACATGATTCGAGGAAGCTGGGGGGGGAGGAGGGGGGCGGTGGTCATGTTAAGTCTTTGTCAGGACTCTCTATTGGGGACTTGGTGGGGGCAAGTAATGGGGAAGGGAAGGGCCATGTGGTAAGGTCACCGTTGTTTAGTTCTTTTATTTGCTCTTCGGTCTTTGTAACAACCACATGTGAAAGAAGCAGGTTCCCCATGAATCAGTAATATCAACTACCCATCTCGTAACATGGTTCTGACAGACGTGCCTAAATTCCAATTTTTTCTTCACACCTCACGAGCACTCAATTGCTTCCCAGTAGTTCAAACAGGGAAAAATTGTCACCTTTTCATTGGTTGATATTCTTAAAAAAAGATATAAAGTCTATATAGTATATGGGATCGGGTGTTTAGAAGATAATGAGGTTCCAAACAGGTTTGCTAGTCAACCATTAATAATAATGGCGCCGCAGCTCCCGGTTCGGAACCTCAGCCCATACATTTAATGGCATCGCAGCACCCAGGTTATCATCAGGGCAAAGCTTAAATATAATGGGTGCGAACTACCAGGGTTAATAGTATGAAATGAATATGAATATCCCTGTTCAGAATGTATCTTTGCACTTACATAGAAATATACTTACAGAGGGAAAACAATCTCCTGGGTGCAGTAAACTGTGTCATAGTAGTCAGGTGTTGGATTGAAAAATAGTGTGTACCAATCACTGAACTGTTCTACTAAGCAGGACCTTACAGACATCTCCCCAGCTGGATCCGAGAGGACAACAGTCAGCAAGGCAGACAGCACAATTTCAATGAAGGCTGACAGATCAAACAGACACAAACATCTGAAGAGTTAAAGAAAGTGTGATTATTTTGTAGACACATTAATTTATAATAACATGTGACCCCTAATTAAGCACAATCAGTAACTTTAGTATCAACATTTTATGCATCATCACAAAGTGCACAGATAAAGGTAAACAATGAAAATTATGATGCATTTATCTTTTTCTTTTTTCATATGATGATTTGGATATTATTTCATAGAGACCTTACACATTATGCTGCCTATAACTTCAAACAAAAAACCCTATCTGAATTACTCCTAGCACTAGCAGTTGGGGACGTCTTACTTTTGTTTCTATCATTCTATTTTAGGAAAGAAAAAAAAACAAAAAGGCCAGCAGATTAACACACAAAGACCTTATGGTTTGAAATTTAAAGAGTGTTCTCTGTTCTTTCATAGAGTATTTGATGAAGAAAAAAATAGCATTTGTTTAGATGGACAGAAGTGATAATTTTCCTTAAATGAAACCGGGAAATAGGATAAAAGAGACAAATTGAAAGAGAAAAGAGAAACAGAAAAAGAGAAAGGTGAGATGGTACTTTGGAATTAGAAAAAGAGGATAACAAAGATAAGGAAGAAAAAGAACAAAATTTATTAAGCCATCCATGCAGATTATAAGTAATTGTTATTTTTATATATAAAGAACCATCACACCTACCTTTTGGGCCTGCAAAAAAGATCGATAAATGTCCAATGCAAAACTAAGGGTACAAGAGCCATGAATCCTAGATACAGCCAGTCATAAAATGAGGGGCTACTATTACAGCGAAGACACATGGAGGAAGCATCTGGAGCATAGCCCCTGGGACAGGCCTTTGTCAAAGAAAGATTAAAAGGGTAAAATGAATGCATCAAACATCACTTGCTCCATGCAAAATGACCCAGGAAACCTTTATGATATTTAAATACTAAAAACTACTGAAAAAGAACTTAACAAATGACTCAAATATTGTATTTTGATCTTCAAACATATATAAATATATATATATATATATATTCCCAAATAATTCAAATAATTTCTTAGTCATCCGGTTAGAAAATACTTCAAATAATTAAAATAAAATATTGACCACGCAAGAATGGGCCACATACTTACTCCAAGTACCCCACTTAACTGAATTTAGCTCTTTATTTAAAACGACCTACCTGAAAATACGATTTCTTAAGCTTCTAGATACAGCAAACTAAGGTGCGCCTTTTCTTTTTTCTTTTTGCAAGAATTCCTGTACAGTGCTTTCATTTTCTTTTTTGTTTGAAAAATCTTACACACCCTGGGTATCAGTACAAGAGGAATGCAAATTATTTTGTCTTACCTTGTACTAATTTTACAAATAACATCGGAAACTTTTAAATACAATTTCTGTTTTTTTCAAATACTGGTTCAGTATTTGCCAATAACAGGTTCCTCATGTCAATTATAAAATGTTACTCCTTTTCTTTTTCCAGAGTGTGGCCTTTACATCTGTAACTTCATGATTTTCTTGAAAGTTTCTTTGGCAATAAGCTATAGATTTTGTGAATTCTTCGATTAAGTTTGACAAGATTAATCGTCCCAATAATAGCTTGTGAAAAGAAGTGATATTTTCCTAGCTAATGAGTTCTACTGATTAGTCCTCTGATGATTTCAAGGCTAGTGTAAAGAACATTATAAATAATGTGTAGCTTTATTCAGTACAATCTGAGGTTAAAACTGCCTTTAAAGAAATAATTTCCTTACCCCACATTCTCCTCCAGCCTCTGTACGTCCACAATAACGGCCAGGGCATGTGTTATTCCCTGCAAAATAAGCAAAGATAAATTAATTTTTTAAAACAATTCTCATGCCTACATTTTTTATTTGATGTGAAAGAAAACAGAAAAGTGAGCTGTTAAACTAAAAATATTTTTTCAAATAACAATTGTAAAAATTGTCACTAGTGCTGCATAAATTATGCCTTTATAGGATGCCGTGAAAGGAAGTCAATACCCAAAAAATTTATCTTTTGAAATATAAAAAACAAACAAACATTATCTAAAAGGAGTGAAGACATTTTCTGCTTATTAAAATTGGTTTGTAGATCTTTCTTGTCACAAAAATTTTTTGGAATGTTTTAAATTGTTACCTTTGTAGCCTTTGATGAAAGGATATTTTGATGACCCTTTGCTAGCACTTACAGATGGCAACTGTACTAGTGCTACAGCAAACAGTGTGAACACCAGAAAGCGGACAAACAGCGCCATTTACCTTACATAAACGAAGAGAAAACATATAATAGTTAAAGTGTCTTCAAAGAACTTTTATTTAGATTTTTTGGAACAGGATCCTTCTACCCAGAAAAAGCATGTTGTGCTCTAAACAGATATCTAAAATGTGTTTAAAAAATAAGTTTCTTTCCTGACACTTTGTTCATTAGCTATATGAAATGACTTGCACATATATATTGTGATTGCCTCATGGTCTACAACATTTTGGATTCCTTACTGACATACAGTAATACTAAAATATATATATATATATATGTCTAAAAATCAACCATCTCATAGTTGCTGGTAGACAATATTTTTTGTTGTTGTTCCTGAAACGACACTCCTGCACCTGTTAGATTAACTTTTACTACCACTATTATGACCATGACTAATGCTGCCGTACCTAGACTTATGATTTACCATGTGGACTATTTATAGATTCAAATAGATTTGCTACTGACTTTTAAATTGTAAAGAGCAGGGAAAAGAATATTTCAAAATTTTGCTGGACAATTTTATAAGGTTTGCTCACTTAAAATTTGCCATGTTTACAAATTCTAGTATCACATCTCTGTTTTTTTTTAGGCAGTTTGATATTCATTTTATACCAAATTTATCTTGGATTAAAAAAAATGATTAAAAAGTTGACACCACATCACATCATAATAATATTAAGCTATACATGTAAAGATAGCATTGAAATTGGTATATTTGTCTGTCAAGTGTCATTTCGATTTATCACTAAATTATGTTTCAAAGCAGACCTAAGCTTGTAAGTTAGCACAATATGGATTTTTAACTATTCAAACTTAACTGTTCAAACATGTCTATATATACTCATTCAAGGTCTAATAAAATGAAACAAGGGCACATTCTCTGTTGTAAATGCATGAGAAAGACTTCCTAAAATTGTTCACCCGTATGCAACATTGCTCTTTTAAAATTTTGTTTTGTTAATTAATAAAAATAAGGTGGGTCAAAGATAAATAGGCCTAAACATTACAAAAAACATCAACATAATAGGCTAAGGTAAAACAGTCATAACCCTTCCCCCCCCCCTCCCCATCAAAACTAAAAGAATCTCACACTCTCTGCATTCTTCAAGTTTTGTCACTAAATCTAGATCTATTGCTAGATTCTTTGGTTTGTACCCCGTTTACATTTTTACTTTCAGAGAATTTTTGGTAGACTTGTGAAAAGTCATATAAGGTCTTCTGTCGACGTCTTATCATAAAATTTATGAGGCAATAAGATTGCTCAACCATTTGTTAACTGTTGAAAAAAATTTCATGACATTTTCTATAATAGAAGTGGAATCTAGATCTAGGCTGTGATTAGATCCAGATTCTTTATTCGTTTGAAATATTAGATTAAATCATACAGAATTAAAAAAATTGTTTTCATATATATATGTTTATGATAGATAGATAGATAGATAGATCTAGATCTAGATTCTAGGCCTATATATATATATCTAGACTCACTCTGTAAGAGGTGTTGACAAAATAGATGTACTGTACCTCTGAAGTAGTTGTAGATCTCTTCTTGGCTGAAGAAATGGATCTCCTACCTTACTTTGACCTTTTTTTATTCTAAAAATCTATTATATGTAGAATCTAGTGGAATCTAGATCTCGATCTACATCTTAGCGTAAAATGCTGCCGCAGGTCTAGAGATCTAGAGATACTAGAGCTATCTATTTTACATAGGCCTACTTTGGATTTTGCATTAGCTTTAAAAGTTTGAACTGCTAGACCTAGAGTACAACTAAATCGCTATCGAGGCTTGGTTTATTTTCATCAAACAGAAACTGCAGAAATCTTCCACGACCACGATATTCAAGATGTGAAGGTCCAAACCTGAGACAGGCCCAGACCTAAATTTCTGTAGTTCATATTAATGATCCATTAAAGTAGAAAATTTGCCTTCAACTTCATTCAAAAATGCCTCCGGTTCATCCGCCAATGTCTAGAAGTAGAAATTGACTTCGGGATTCTGCTAGCTGAGTAGCAAAGGTAAAGCTATATATGTATCGTTATTATTATAATAATTGCAGATATCGGCCCAACTCACCCTTAGCTTTATAATTGTATTTGTAATAATGAATTTGATATGCTGAACACGAATATGAAGGTTTTATTCGTCGCAAATAAATATTTTTTTTCAAAATATAAGCATTAAAACCCCATTAAATCACAAGTTTCGATTTCGTCGGGAAACATTCAATTGTGAAGCCCGACGTGAGGTGGGCCGATATCTGCAATTTTACCCATGTATCAGGCTATTATCTAATATTTTAGGGGTTTCGCAGACGAGGCTAACAGGTCCTTAGCGAGACTAAGACGGAATAATTTTTATTTTAGACGAGACCTGCCATATAAACTCCTCCTACCTAGATCTAGTGGCACATAGCGTTTTACAAACATGTTAGCCCTCTCGCCAAAAAATGTAACTGTTAAGCAGGGGTTAGGCATACACGATGACTTTAGGTATGCTCTAATGCCACTGAATACTATCCTAATGCATTTTAGTACAGTTGAGTCCAAATAATTCGAATCCGGATAGTTCGAATTCTTGGATATTTCGAAGTTGTTTAATTTTACTGAATATTTCTTTATTTAAGCTTTATTAAAAAATACTGGTTAGTCCAAATTTGGAAATAAGGATCCGGTTAATTTGAAGCGATTTTGGTGTGATTTTTTTATTCCGTCACAGTGAAAGCACTTTTACAGGCTTATAAAACAAAGTAAAAGTAGTACTAAAACTACTATGCTCCACGTGGCAAGCGATTCGGGTGTGTGTGTGTGTATGCCCACCTAGTTTACAGGCAAGAGTCTGCAATAAGGCTACAAGAGAGAAAGGAGTTAAGCCCACTCCCACCCCCTGCATACTTGTATGACATTCCTGATCTGTCATCCACATTTTTTTTAATCTCTTTCTGTATGTATTCTGATAATTAGAATTTCGGATAATTCAAAGTCCTTTTGTTATCCAAATGACTTCAAAATAAGCCGACTTGACTGTACAGTGTATGTGTATCAGCTGGTTGATCACACTTACATGATATCAAGACAGTTTTAGAAAGTGAGGTCTGGGAAGCTTGTTTAATGTATTTTCCCAACTAATGTGCCCATGTGATGTAAACAACGCCTAGTGGCAATTTGCACATGGCTCAAGCGAAACCACATGCTAGTTACGATATGAGTCATGATTAAAAATACATAAGTTGTCTGTGAAACCTCAGTAATACCCCAAAAGCAAATAATTAGCCAAGCCATGTTCAAAGACTCTCCTCAACCTTTACCCTGCTTTGTCTGCACTTGAACCACAATGTGAAAACTTGTCTCCAAACCC
This sequence comes from Elysia crispata, assembly GCA_033675545.1. Taxonomy (NCBI): domain Eukaryota; kingdom Metazoa; phylum Mollusca; class Gastropoda; family Plakobranchidae; genus Elysia; species Elysia crispata. Next base: position 283,263 of record JAWDGP010000919.1, read on the forward strand.
CAGCACTTATCAGATCTTGAACTTGATGCTAGATCTAGACTCTTGGTCTACATTCATATTGCAATCAGAAATTTCTTTCTAGCCAGGCGCAAATTTGGTCTTAAGTTGATGTTCAAACACAATGAACCTTGATTGTTCCTGAATTATCTTTTAAAACCCAGACAAGAGCTGTCTATCAAGGCAAAGCTAGACCTAATCCCATCAGAGGGCCCGACAAAGGAATGAACCCAATGCTCACTACTGTCAGTCCAACAGTTTACCTCTTGAGCTATCAGTCATCCTAACCAGCAATAAACTTTATAAAGAGATATGATCTTATTTGCCAGCTTTTTTTCACACCCATGTACTGATTTATTAAGCAAGAAGTGGGCCCAGCCGGATTTACTTGTCATCATTATCCATGCCTTGTAGTAGTACATGTGGGACAAGACAATATTGTTACAATCACCCTGTTTGAAGCCTTTGGGACAGGTCAACTTTCACCTGGTACATTGGATTAGGCTACACTATGGTGGGATGGGAGAGGGGGTGTTTCTCTCCCTCATGGCTATGGATCAAAGGCTAGGCCGACAAATTGTTTCTACACAGTGAAAGGGAGAGGTAGGGCATGCTTGTTTGAAGAATGACAAGAGCTCTGTAGAGAAATTGATTGAAATTTAACATCTGCAAATGTGATGGGAACATTTTCTTTCTCTAGTTGAGAACTGATTGTTGGAAGAATATGTGTTATACGTGTCTTTGAACTAGTTCAACGAAGACATGGAACTAAGAATGAAATAAAGAGAAAATCTGAAGGGGAAAACAGATGAGTTCAAGGAATTCATGATTTCGTGAAATCCATGTTTGATCTAATTGTGTTCGACTGTACTTGCTTATCATGAAAGTTACCATAAACTTTTCTGTGTATTTTGGAAAAAAATTTAAACTACACTTTTAGATTGTGCATTCTCACATTTTAAAGAAAAACTAATTTTATCAAATCAATATGTTGTGTGTTTGATTTTACTTTACTTCTGTTTCAGATCAATATGGGTAGGCACAAGAATAAACATTTCAGAGGTCGTGGGAAACATAATGCTTCTGAAGGAAGTTTTAATGAGGTTTTCAAAGGGAGAAATCAAGGTTTATCAACCAAATATAATGATCAAGGTGCTTCCACTTCATCTGCAACTGCTGCTTCAACATCTTCCACCTCAACTTATGGTAAAATTAAATTTAAAGTTTTTGTTGTGATTCCAAATTGTTCAGTAGTGCTGTCTCTTACCATTAATGTGAAGTATAGTGGAAACCTCATAAATTGAACTTTATGGAAGTAGATTAAAAATCCGATTAAGAGGATTCAAATTCCAAAAAAAAAGGGCTAAAACTGGACTCATTTACTGAGTACACTGCAACGAGTAACTCTCCCCTTCCCTTGCCCCATGTTGCTACCAATACCAGTGTTACTACTGGCTCTCCTTTCCTAGTGGATTAGCTCCTTCCTTACTACGTTAGCGTACTGCTCAGCCTTTCTCGGGCTGGGATTAGTATTGCTTGCTGCTTGAGAGATACAAGGAGTACTTTTTTAATGCTTTTTACTTTTAGTGTGGTATCAACTTTGAATTAAAAGAATCGAAGCTGAAAAGCGTCCAAATATGAGTCAGATTCTATCAAAGCCAAAGAGAGAAAAAATTACATATCCTCTTGCAAAATTCGGTTTATGAGAAATTCGAATAATAGGACTTCTTTGGAGGTTTCCAATGTATGTGGAATAGTATGTTTTATTTAAATACTTATTAAGGATTCCTGTATGGGAAATGTATTCTTCTGCATCTCATGTAATGCAATTTGGTATATTAAAGGTCTTCATTTGTTTTGAAGGATAATTTTCATAGTACTTGATATTGTGACATTTATAGGAGTATTGGTGATATCGACATTTGATTGTCTGCTGTGGTATCAACAGAGATATTCTTTGTGAGTTTGATCACTCGCATCTTATAAATTTGGGGCCTCATCTTTTCAAGGAAATGGGAGGCTTGTAAGCTATACAGAAAAGGTCTGAGATCACCTTGTTGGGGATGCGCTATAGCAAATAATCAAATTCTTCCTCATAATCCGTGCTTTCCATTTCTTCATTTGGAAAAAAATACTATTGCTTTGTTTATCTATTATGTGATCAAGAAAGAGAATATGTTTGGAAAGCTGTTTTGCTAGGAAAAAGTCTTAAAAGGAATTTGATAAACTTTATGCTTAAGTTGACAAAAACTAATGTAATTTGTCTGTTAAAGTACTTAAAAATAATTAAACCACATTTTTATTGCTTGTTTATTTCATTTGATACTCAAGCATTGATATGAAATTTTCAATCTTTCCTTCATTAAGCGAAGCAAGACTTTGCAGTTTGTCAAGCCCCAAAGAGCCTCAGATTATCAAAAGAAGTGAAGAGAAATTTTATACTTGTCCCTTTTTTGATACAGATGTGTCTCATTGTGAATAAAGATTTGCGTTAAATTAGAGTGTAAGGACTTCTATTTAAATTTACTATGCCTTGATCTGCCCCCCCCCCACTTTTTTTTTACAACAATAAAAATGAATGTTATATGTGCAGTTGTTGAATTCAGGATAGTATTTACATGTTGAATAAAGGTTGAACTTTCTTGATTAGTCATTATATGTCAAAAATTTTCATTTTTTGTTTTTCATCTCTCCCTTACAATATTTTTATTCCCAGATGACAGTGAGTCAGATCTTCCAGGTTTCTACTATGACCAAGAAAAAAAAGCTTATTTCAAGATTCTTCCCAACACAATGAGTGCTGTGTCCTCATTTGTGACGAAAGAGAGTATAAAGGAGAAAAAATATGAGAAACAAAGACTATCAGATGTGAAGAGGTTTCTTCAAGGGCGGTCAACTCTTCTCCAGTCAGCGTTATTCATGCCCACTGAGAAGGCATCACAATGTACTGGTCTCACCAAAGTATTAAGAAAATTCCAATGTGGGCAGGTTACCTGTGAAAGCTTTCGTTCCTACATGAACAGACATCAGTGCACCACTTTGCAGCCAGATGTTGAAATAATAAGTTCAGGATCTCAACAAAATAGGTAAAATTGAAAAAAGAAAACAAGCAAGTTTGCTCACCTGATATTAAAAAATTACTCACTCTTTTCATGTGTGCAATTTTTTTTAATATGAAATTGAAGATTAAGACTCTCGCCTCTGTTGTATAGCCTTCAAAAAATCACTCTATAATTTATTATGACAGTTCATGTACATGTGACTATTTCATAATTTTTATCCAAGTCCTCTACCACTTATGTTGGCTTTATTGCGAAATGAACTCTCTGTAACTATCAAGCTATTAGAATAATTACCTGTAGTTAGATGATGGGCTGTGTAAACATGAATATTACTTTGAGATGGAATTACATGACAGACCATCAAGGTCACTAACTTTTCTATATATAGACAACATACTTGATAATAAAGCCCTCATTTGTTTTTCTATTTGTATTTTCAGACCATAGAAAACTAATGCTTGTCTTTTTTTTCCTCTCTCTTTTAAGCCCTAAAGTGGACAGCATACAGAAAATGCTTGCCACAGATACCCATGACCATCTTCTTTGTGTTTGGTCTCTCAAGTCTTCCATTGCCCAGTGCATACAACTTCTCTCAGTTTCTGCCAATCTCAGATCTTTGAAAAGGAATGCTGGAAGGACAGAAACAACAGAAACTTCCAAAGTTATCAGATCTTTAGTAACAACGCAGCCAATTTTCAAAAAGATAAGCAGTCTATGTTGGGCAAAATTTCCAAACAATGCGGCAAGGCACACAGTACTGTACACTGGCACCTGCCCTATTGGATATTCCCCAACCATTGTGTATGCTTATAATTTTGATATTGTGACAAACAGCACTGTAAGTGGCATTTTTTTTTATTGGGTATTGAAAATCGTCCGTTTGGAAATGTATAATTCAAATGCCATTGCATAATTAACGATTGTCTTCTTCAATTGTCCATTGAGATGCTTAAACAATAGATTGACAATATTTATTCATAATAAAGATATATTGAATGAAATGTTTGTAAGCCAATATTTGAAGACAAGATAATGGTGTTAAAAATCATTATACATTTGCATAAAAATGAAATGCCTCACTTTAAATTACAAATGATTTCACATTTCTTTATCAAAACTCTCTTTTGATACAAGATCTCATCAGCCCAATCAGAAATTATTTTCCAATTTAAGATTAAACTGCCATTTTGTGGAAATTGTTTATATCTATATAATTAGTTTTTAATAATAATAATAATAATAATAATAATAAAGTGCATTTATATAGTGCATATCCAAATGATTAAAATGCTCTATGCGCTTTACAAGAAAAAGAATAAGATAGAAGCAGGCTAGAAGGCCTGAACATACATACATAACATACAGAATGACGTACATAGCATAAAGAATAACATACATATTATATAAATATAACATGCATAACATACATTTGCTTAAGAATATGATACAAGTAAAACATCATCTACTGCCGGGAATACGTTGTGGTGAATAAATGGTGTTTAAGCTGCCTTTTAAAGGTCTCTATGGAATCAGACTCTCTGATATATCTGGGGAGCTGATTCTACATGGTTGGTGCTACATAAGAAAATGACTGCTTGCCGTAGGCAACATAGTTTTTATGTGGTTTGACAAGAATTGTTCCGTCGTTAGCAGATCGTAATGACCGTGATGGTGTGTAAACTCTTAACATGCCGGTTAGGTATTCTGGTGCCATGTTGTTCAGGCACTTAAAACAAAAAAGACAGATCTTGTAGCAGATACGATCATTTATGTTCAACCAGTGCAGCTCTATCAACATTGGCGTAACATGATCTCTCTTATGCTTTAAGGTAATTAATCTAGCCGCATTGTTTTGAAGATTTTGTAGTCGTTGCAATTGTTGTTTTGGCAGGCCTGCTAACAAAGAATTACAATAATCAATTCTTGATAGTATTAGTGTAGTTACAAGTATTTTTGCAACATTATGGTTTATATACTTTCTTATTGAGCTGATTTTTCTTACTTGAAAATAAAAATTCTTACAGAGATTTAAAACAAAAGAAAACATTGACATATCTTGGTCTAATATAGCCCCGAGATTTTTCACTTTCTTACTGCATAGTACTTCATGTCCATTTAGATCAAATTTGATCACGGGCAAGCTATAGATGGATTTGCTGCACCCAAAAATAATTATGTCTGTTTTGTCTTCGTTTAGCTTGAGTTTGTTGATGTTCATCCATGAACTGATATCTTGTATGCAGTGGGTGGTTGTATGTATAAGTTGGTGTATGTTTTCAGTGTCACTTGCTCCATATAATTGGGTTTCATCAGCATAAAGGTGGTAACTTATGCTATGTTTCCTAATAAGGGCAGACAGTGGTTTAGTATACATGGTAAAGAGAACAGGACCTAAAACTGAGCCTTGAGGGACTCCATATTTGAGAGGAAGATTTTGAGACGTTTCATTTCTCACTTTAACACAATAAAATCTATTGGTAAGATATGACTCAAACCACGTAAGTACTGTACCCGACACAAGAAACGACTTCTTAAGCCTGTTTAGTAAAATTTCATGATCAATAGTGTCGAAAGCAGCTGTTAGATCAAGCAGCACAAGGAGACATAAGTTTTTGTCATCTACTAAGTCCAGAATATCTGAGGTCACTTAAAAGTGCAGTCTCCGTGCTATGGTGCATCTTGTATGCGGATTGAAGAACTTCATCAAAACCGTTACATTTAACGTGTTTCAGGACTTGACCTAATACAGCTTTTTCCAGAATTTTTGATAGAAAATTGAGATTTGAGACAGGTCTAAAGTTTTTAAGATCCATTTCATCAATTTTGTTTGCATATTTATCTTTTTTATGCAGGTCAGTATATATGAATTGAACTTGGGATTTAGCACAGTGTGGTCATGCGCGTGGCACAACTTTGAGGCGAAATTCAGTATAGGAGCAGAGCGCAAATGTCATTTGATTGATGTGGCCACAAGAAGAACATGGACTTATCATACTCATAACAGTGACCCACTCTCACAGGCTTTCTCCTCTGAGGTGAGATTAATTTGCAGAACTAGTGAAGCACCTGGAATTAGAATGTTCTCTCGCCTTAGGGACCATTCTTTAATGACATCAGCTTTTTTCAGACAATTTTTACCCCCCCCCCCTCCTGTCAGCCTATAATCAGCTTTTGTTTGACCCCCCCCCCAAGCTGAGGTCAGCTTTATAGATCAATAATATTTCTATCAATTGCTCATTTGTTTCGTCAAGAATACCATCTAACACTGCTAATAGTAACAGTTAGCTATAGAGACAACACAACAAAATGAATAATGCTAAATAGTTGTTATTTATACTTATAGTGTTTAACTTTATTATTAAAAGATGAGATCATTGTATCCCCCCCTTTCTGGAGTCAGCTCAGGGTCAGCTGGCCCAAAGACCCCCCCCTCCCCCCTAATAGGCTGACGTCATTGAAGAACGGTCCCTTACTAGATACTGGTGTAAGAAATAAGTAAACAAAAAATAACACCAAAAAAGAACCCAGCTAAATCTGATCCACCATTTTTGTTTTAATTAAAAAAAAATCTTGATATATTTATATATATATATATATATATATATATATATATATATATATATATATATATATAGTGATTCTCACATTATAGTGACTTGACTTACAAAGCAAGGCATGATTTACTTTTAGAGAGTACAGTCCATTGGGGCTATTTGAAAGTCTTAAAAATAAAAGAAATTAACTTTGAACGAACTGAAATGCATCTAATTAGGATGTAAAGAGAAAAACGAAAATAATAACACTAAGATATTTAATGTTGTACGAATACTCAACTCTAACGTTTTTCTCCTTCCCATGCCCAATGTATGGTTAATAAACAAGGTCTAGGATAAGGTGATCACATACAATATACACCTCACATTAAAAAATTAAGTACACTCTGAATCCAATGGGCTAGATCTAGCCAGCTATGATTAGTTAAGTTACTGTGGGCACAAGCTACTACCCTCCTTCCTCAGTCTAGGAACAATTCACCTGGAGCCTGCCAGACCTCCTCCTCCTCCTTTCTTTTTTCTTTCCTTTCATTACCTTACTGACCGCAGATCAAAATACATGGGCATAACATACACAAATAAGAATATGTTGTCACTTAGAGCACTGCATTGCCTTCTCTGTAACTACGAAAAGTGCTCGTCAGTACCTTTAAAAAAAAATAATGAATGAATCGGTGAATTTGAGTGGAAGTGGATCTGTTTGTCAGACTTAGATTCAACTGATATTTTATTTAAACAAGTTTAAGAGGAAAATAACAATTTGCTTCAAATTATATGAGAATTGGAATATCCCAAATTCAAATAATTTTGACTTTCCGAAAATGTCAACAAAATGAACCTTTTGTTTAAAGCTGTTAAAAGGTTTTGTCATGCATTTGGTATAATACAGTCGAGTCCGGTTATTTCGAAGTCATTGGGATAAAAAAAGGACTTCAAATTATCCGAAATTTGAATTATCAGGATACATAGATAAAAAAGAGTAAGAAAATGTGGATGGCAGATCAGTAATGTACTCCGGTGTGTAGGGATTCATACCTGGTCCAAGGGCCTAACCGCTTTCCCTTTCCTTCTCCTACTCCTAGTCTTATTGCAGACTCTTGCCTGTAACAGAAGTGGTTGGAACATACACACACTAGAATTGCTTGCCACACGAGCATAGGACAACTTTCTTTGTTTCACAAGCTAAGAAAATTTGCTTTCAGAATTAAAAAAACCCATCAAGATGCCTTCGAATTAACCGGATCTTTCTTTCCAACTTCGAGCTAATCAATATTTTTTAATAAAGCTTAAAGAGAGAAATATTTGGTAAATTATCTCTACATATAATGCTGAGTGGTAAATTAGCCCAGTAACACAGAGATCAACTGCTCTTTGATTTATAGGCTACAATATCTGCAGAGGAATAGTGTAGCAAATATAATCAAATGATTCAAAATCGGGCTGTATGTTGCATTTGTTTGTACATTGAATAATAATTTTATTGCTGTTCCATTCTCCTGACTACTTTGCAGTTCCTATATTGGAACTATATAGCCGCAACAAAATCTAGGTGTAAAATGTTCAGAATTTTCTCTCAGATGCAAAGGCTTGTTTGTAATTATAGGCCAAGTTCATGCAATACTGTGGAGTGTATAAAAAGTGAATCCTGCTAGGTTAGAACTGTTGGCCTTGACCTTATTCGGAAAAATGTTGATGATTCTCTGATAAAAAATATAGCTTAGATTATTACCTGTTTAACTTTGTGGGGAATAAAGGCAAAATATTTTGCATATACATTTGAGTCCAAATAATTCGAATCCGGATAGTTCGAATTCTTGGATATTTCGAAGTCGTTAAATTTTACGGAATATTTCTCTATTTAAGCTTTATTAAAAAATATCGGGTAGTTCGAATTTTGAAATAAGAATTGGGTGAATTCGAAGCGATTTTGGCGTGATTTTTTTTATTATGACATCTTGAAAGCACTTTTCCAGGCTTGTAAAACAAAGTACATGTAGTGCTATGCTCCACGGCAAGTGATTCTGGTGTGTGTGTGTGTGTGTGTGTGTTTGCCCACCTACGTTACAGGCAAGAGTCTGCAATAAGGCTACAAGAGAAAAAGGGGTTGGGGGGGTTGGGCCCACCCTACCCACCCCACCCCACCCCCAACCCCCTGCACACTTGTACGACATTTCTGATCTGTCATCCACATTTTTTTAACTCTCTTTCTCTATGTATTCTGATAATTCGAATTTGGGATAATTCGAAGTCCTTTTTTTATCTGAATGACTTCGAAATAAGCGAACTCGACTGCATGTGTATGCATTGTTATCAGTCATTGAACTGTCTGCTGGTTGTGTGCTTTCTTAACCAGTGGCCATCCATATAATTATGCTAGGGTTTAGTGTCAATGTGAAAAAGTATACATGTACACATATATTTATGTAGATAAACAAGTTATCTTGAGTATGGACAAACTTTGTCAGTGCTTAACCCCTTCATGACGAAATTTTTTTTGTGGATTGATTTTTGCACAGATCTGAGCTAGAAAAACTGTGAGGAAATTTCAAGATATGGATATACCTTAAAATTGAGTTGATTGTGTGCTTATTTGAAGGAATCACTCGACTGGGATCCAGTAAACTCCCTTCCCGAAGTCTCAGGATACAAATCATTGTCAATGCTATCTTCTAACAGTAGATTTAGTACCTGGTACTTGTTTTTTTTTATCATACAAAGCTTTGTGAGGTGGTTTCTGGTTTGATTGTTAGTCACTATCCATCATGAGCAGCTGTAGTGCAGAGCAAAACGAAGACATGGAATCTTTAAAGTTTTGTGGTAAATGGAAAAGTACCATTTATTATTCTAACATAAAACAATCCATTTTATATGAAAAAATTATCAATAAACACAAATTTTTAACTAGTTTTAGCATTACTATCAATGGTAATGAGATATTCGATCGATAAAACATGCCGTGAATAGTACGTCATGTATGGTAAATGTAACTCTAAACCCCTTAATGTATTTGGTACATCATGTATGGCATCTTGTCATTTTTTTTATATGGATAAATGTGAGGTATGTCCTATATCATGTATGACACGAAGGGCTTAAGTGTTTTGGGGCAGATTTTGCAAACACGCTAACATACATGAGGACAAATTCATAAGGATTTAATTTGAAATGAAAACAGTTCTAATCAGGATTAGATCCTCAAACGATGGTTGACTTTAGGGCTGATGGCTTGTTGCAAACTCTATTGTATTGTCATAGGCAATGGGCAAATAAGCAAATAAGCCACAATTCCATTAATAAGCCTTCAGGGTCTATGAATGAATAATAGTATATGATATAATAATTTTCCCCATATTTCTCTGTTTTGTAACACAGTCTGGGCCTGTCAAGGTTACAGCAGCTCTGATCTTTAAGGAACTTTTTCTTATTGTGCTTTGCAGAATCCACACAAAATTTACAATGGTACAAGAGCAGGTTTTATTGTTGTGCATGACATCAGATGTCCAGGTAAAACCAGATCTCAACAAGAAATGCGCCAAAAACATGGGATCAGCTGCTTGAAACTGCTGAAAGATGAAAACTACATTATGGCTAATGACTTCTCGGGAGGTGTGAGTACTTTGACAAATTTTAATAGTTTGTGCATCATTTACGCATTTGTATCTTTGGATCTTTTTAAGAGGGAATGGGCTTGAGACAAAGGGTAAAGCTATAATTTATCAATTGTAAACCCATAAAAGCCATTCCTGAAACCTTTATAGTTATATCATTTAAGAGTTATTTGTTACATTGTGAATATCTTTATCATTTTTATTATGCTAAATAATATTTATAATAAATCTAAATTATATTTATATGGCCTATTATCCTGTTGGTGAAATTTCTTATAACTTATGCACTTTAGTTTTGCTTAGGCTCACACTCCTTTCAGACAGACAAAGACTTATCATTGGGGCCTGAAATTATCATTAGCAATGCTGAAACTCAAAACTAAACCTTGACTGAATAGATCAGAATGCAAACTTATATGTCCATATAGCACCTTTGTGTTGAAATAGTTTTATTAAGACTAAGAGTGAAAGATAAGGATTAATAAAAAAGCAACAACAAAAAAAACTAAAAACCCATCATTTTTCATGTGGGAAAAGTCCTACATCACATTTAAAATAAAAAAAATAGTTGGAAGTGTAAGATTTTAAGTTAACTCATTTCCCTTACTGGTAACATGGTGATTTAGTTAGCTTGACTACCAAAATTGAACAGATACAGCAAATTAAGAATTGCACTACGAGGCTCATTTAAAAGATTCCCAAGAAGGAATCCATTACACCTATCTTAAAAGAACTACTATACACTGATTAACAGCGCAAAGTAGATTAACTATTAGGTTGGAACTTAACATCTCAATGTGTAGTTAGAGCACACTCCTTTGTGCAGTATAGCTAAAAAGTTAAGTCTTACATGCCTTCCAGAAACTTAAGATCAGCAAATCCTAACATGTTGCTTGAGCAGAAATAAACCTTAGAGAATTTGGCCAAAGAGCCTGGTCAGTTTCATATCAAAGTACTGATGTTGAGAACAACCTTCCGCTACTTATCTTGGTATGACTTGATACGACTTATATGGAGTTATCATTCATCTATTTAATTATTTGGGGTTTCAGAAGTGATGTTCTCCACTTTTTAGATTTTATTTTTTAGGATGACTCTTTTATCAAAGTTTTGCTCTTTTAAAGTTCAGATTATCTTTACTTTTTGTAGATATTTTTTATCTTATGCATGCTAAGTTGTATCTAAACTTACTTGATGTAAAATATCCTTTGTACTGAATGATTAAGGGCATTGAGTTTATAAATGGGAGGGCTCAAAATAAATAAACTTATTATTATTACTATTCTTATTTCTTCTCCTTTTTCTTCTTCCTCACCTCTTCTTCTTCTTCTTCTTCTTTTTCTTCTTCTTCTCCTTCTTCTTATACTGCTGCTCCTTCTACTCTATCTCCTCCTTCTCCTTCGTCTATCTTTCTCATGTCCTAGATAATGAATTGGGATCAGCGTATGACACGCATTGTGAGAAAATATGAGGGACTTGTGAATTCACATTATCAGATGCCTTTTCATCTAGATGAGCAGGAATCAGTTGTGTGTGGAGGTGAGGACATCAGTTTGTGACGTAAAACATTTTTACTTAAGTGTATGGCTAAGCAAATTGAAAAATGATTTGTTGTTTCCAAGTTATTATCTGTGCCAGCAATTTTCTTAGTAAAGTCAAAATGCATAAAATGAAACAGATATAAAAAATGCTTCTTAATAGGAAAAACATAAATGTACAGAAAATCGACATGTGCTCTTTGGTGAATTAAAAAAAATTATATGTGTCTCATCTATAATCAACATTCTTCCATTTTGCTCCCATTTAGTATCTGAGCACAATGTTTGTCAATTCATCTCTTCACTTTTCATTTTAGCCTATTTGCACAAACTACTGACAGCCTGAAGTGTAGATATTAGATCTGCATAAGCTAGTTTTGCCCTGAAGAATACAATTTATTTTTATGTATAATGTATAAACCCTCTAAAACTGCTTTGAAATATTTAGTGGTATTTAAAGATTTTGTAGGATTTACTTTCTAACTCTGAGGTGCATGATGGAAGCAAAAGTACGATATTATACAACTTGCTCAACCGTAAAGAATATACTCATTTAGTTTGAGATACAGAATTGAAAATTTGAATCTAATAGTTCTGTATTCCTTTCCCTTTTTCTTTCATCAGCTGGATCAGACAGTTATACCAAATTATGGGACATCCGAACTGAAACTCTGTTACAGAACATTCCCCCTCCCTGTCCAGCCTCACAGGATAGCTTTCCAATAGCCATGTATGCCCAGAACTGGGGTAATTCTCCAGGAAACAGTGGTCTTATTATGGGCATTACAAACCGATTTAAAGTTTATACTACTAGCAGCTGAGCCAGATGCAAAATGAAATTGAGAACAATTATCAGCTGAATACTCAAATGTCTTTCATTAGATTTGCTTGCAGTATGTTGATTTAAGTTTATCAAATTAAACGAACTCAGTTAAAAAGTAAACTTCGTTGAAAAGTTTTGTCTCCTGAAAGGTCACCAAGTACATTTTTTCAAGCTTTTCATGTTTTGCCTCTCATTTTGCAATAGCTGAAAACGAACAGTATTTGTATTAAAAAAATGAAGTCCTGATAATCATGATTCCCTATCAGGAAAAATTAGGCCCATAAAACCCTTAGGGGAGGGGAGGTTATCAAGCAGTAATCCCTGGATTATACCATTTAAGTTACTATTTGATGAGTCTCCCTTAAAATTGCCAAGGGACTAATCAGTTTAATCATTTTAGGTAAAAAAATTTAGTTTGGGATAGCTTTCTTTGGTCAGAGCTGTAATTACATGACTGTTCAATATTTCCCTGTGGAATGGGTATCTTTGAACACATAGTAAAGTTACAACAAAAATCAGACATTAAACTAATGCAAGAGCTGTTAAGATAATAAAGTTTTGATTATTCAAATGGAAGGATTGATAAGTACTTTTAAACTCAATTTAAAGAATAAGTGTAAGTTAAACAGGCATTATTTTGTCATTTAACAATGCTGATTAAAAAAAAAGAAAAAAGGAAGCCTTTTCAGTTTGTAAAACTATTAAAGATTAAAAAAAAAAACCTGCAAAGATGCCTACAAAGAAATATAAAACTTGAGTTACATCAGTGGAAAATTTTCTGAACCAATTAGAATTTAGATTTAAAAAAGTTAATGACAACAAATGATGCACTTACACTTGTCTTCTTCTTGAAGCTGCATCTCAGACTGAAAGATGAAAATAGGAGAAGAGGAAGATGGCAGATAGGTCCATCTATGGAGACATAATGCAGGATTATATTGAAGGAAAATAAACTACATATAGGAGAAGAGGAAGATGGCAGATAGGTCCATCTATGGAGACATAATGCAGGATTATATTGAAGGAAAATAAACTACATATAGGAGAAAAGCAACAATGAACTCCTCACCTCCTTGAAACCCTGTTTAGCCATTTTCCTTTCAAAGTACGAGGCAGGCTCCTGTTACCCATCTCCATGGTTGAGGATGGGACCACAGCAGATTAGGTGGAGGCAGTGGATGAGGTGGAGACCGCATGGAACTTTCTGGGAGTAAGGAGTGACTTGGCGATGGTTTTTCGGGTGATTCTATGTCTTCTGGTGAAATGCTCTGACCTGGAACAAAATCCACCTCTTTTTCTCAGCCCTATTCCTGTCCATAAGGTGTTTTCACACCCCAACCAAATGTTATTTAAATCACCCCACCATTTTACTTAGTAATATGAAGGCCCATCTCATTTTTGTGAGGGGAGTGATTATTCAGGTGCAAAGTTTTTACAAAATGAATTACATTTCATCAAATGAGCTTTGTCAGACCATATAGGCTCCATATAGAAAATCTTTGCACCTGAATAATCCTTTCCTTTTGTGAAGCATTTATCTTGTACAATGTTATGTAGTTATGTGTGCTTGCAAGTGTTTTATTTAGTTGACTAATGTAAGATTTCCAGAATAAAAATATATCAATGAATGAACACAAGAGTCACTTTATAAATATACCATATATAACAAATCTTTATTAAATGAAAACACACAGGAACAAATGGTCCTTGCTTCAAACTCAAACTGTTGTAAAGAAGAAAAGAAAATAATAACTAACCAAAACTTTGGCTTTTAACAAATCAAAGAGAAACATGATGGAACATGATTACAAGAAATATTTTTGAAAAGTGATGATGTTTTTAGATAAGGGACAACTAGCTCCTTTACAGTTTTCCTGCCCAAATGTGTTCACCTTTCTACGTACTTTTCCAAGTAAGGAATTCCTTTCAAGTGATAGGCTGTGGCAGAATCGCATATCCACAACAATTTCAAACCGTATTTATCAGGCTTGCTTGGCAGACATTGGAGAAACGTGACTTTACCCCTCCATGGGATCAATTGTTTATCAATTGTGAGGTTTATGTTGGGCATAAAGTAACTTGCCAATTTGTTTTTGATAGGGCCCAATAAATCCCTGATAAGTGCAAAAACATCCTTACCTCTTCTGGAAGAGCTGGTATCCTTGACATCAAACCTCAGTGCATTTGTAAGATTGATAAATCTTTTCATTGCCATAGTAGCTCTTGCTATAGGATCTGCTTCATGTGTGTCTTGAAATGCTTGAAAAATGTTTCTATTCATTGTATCATCAGCCATTTCAACATACAGAGCTTTCAAAATTGGCTCTTTCTGTGAAAGGGTTATAAAAAGTTGGATGAGGATCTATAGGAAGTCAGCTTAAAAACATTAAATACATTTAGGTGTAGACAACCCGATAGTGAAAGAAAATTTTACTCTGGGATTAATTCCCTTCTTTAAAGGTTGATGTACGACCTAATGAGATAGGAACTGCAAGTATACTCTGTTTTTTTCCTTAAGTTTTTTTTGGGTGCAAAAACACCCCTTTAGAAAATAACAGCATTACTAGTTTTTGTTAACATTTGACTAGGGGTGCAAAAACACTCCATTAGGCAATATTAGAGTTTGAGGGCAAGAAGGGCTGGATGCCTGTGGCAGCAAATCCAGCACAGTGGTTTCCAACTCCAGCAATGATGGAAACTTGCTCTGTGTCCAGATTTCCATGAATCAAGAATTTTTCTCCAATCAATTTTTAGTGGTCTAAAAAATGCCACATATAGAGGTTGAAGAAGATAGGTAGCATTGGAGGGAAAGGCAAACAAAAGACACTCCAATTTCTTTTGCAATCTTCAAGACTTTGATGCTGAAGTGACTAGAAAGATTGTCTCCAATCAAAACTTTCTGGCCTGGTAGGTGACACATGTGTCTGAGAAAATAGCTTTCAAAACAGTCTTCAAAGCATGCCCCATCAAACCAGCCACTTTTAATCCTGTTGCACCTGGTGCTCTCTGGGCCGTTGAGCATCCAAGTTGACTGCAAGTATTATACACAACATAAGCCGGCAGCATATGTCCTGATACAGAGCCGCAGAACATGAGGCTGGTGGAAGACTTTGTGGCTGTTGTGATCCACTCTGGATATTTGGTGCCTCGTAATTAAAAATGTTCTCACAGGGAAGGTATTCTGACAAACCAGAGAGGGTCAAAGGAACTTTCAGATGTTTAAAGTATTCCTCACTTTCAGCTCTGCTCTTTTCTGCTCCGTTTTATAGACATGTCCTCTTACCAAGTCTGTCAGAATGTCTTCAGGAAAGATAACACCCAATCATCACCCGACCTTGTTTTTAAATGCAGGAACAGGTTTGGATGACTCCTCCAAATATGTCCTGATGATTTCTTGTAGATCACCGTTATACACAGGAAATTCCCAATCTGCCATGACTAGCAAATGCTGGAAAAGAGCTTCCTATTCTTTACTTATAAAAAGCTGGTTGTCTTCTTATTTCGGTGTGGTGTTGGCTATTTATTTTATTGCTCATGGTCCCGAATGGAATGGTAAAATGCCGAGAAGCTTCGCAAAGCGTTTTTTTTTTTGTCCTGTATTCATAGCATCTCCAGCTCGAGCTAAATCTTCATCAGAGTAGTTTCTGTACTGGCATAGGCCTTCTTTCCATTTAGGATTTCTTGGCATTTTGCACTCCATGTACCTGTGATCTTTGATATTCTACATTGTTCAAAGTTACTCCAATCACAGCTCAAAACATGATAGCCTGACTAGTCTTGTAAATGCAAGGAATAATGGCAGTTCTCTAACATTTTCAGTTATATTTTTGACTATTATATATAATTTCAATTAGTTTTCAATGGGTTTATAGATGTATATACGATTTTACTTACCTTTGAGAAGCAAAAGTCTGCATCATATTGTCAAACTAGGTTCTGGTGAAAACAGTGGACTTAGGACAAAAAAAAAATGTTGTAAGATGGTGGGAAATGTTTGTAAAATATTTTAAATTAATAGTATACAATATATAAGTGAAAAAATAATTAAAAGTGACCAATAATTAATTTACTTGCAGGCAAAAATTATTTTTTTTTCTTTTATATAAAAAATTTCACTGTTGATCAATGTTACCCCAGTTTAAGGCACTGACAAGAAAGTGCTCTTGCAGACTTGGAGTCTTGATTGTGACACCAGCTCAGCATAGTGTAAAAAGTATTTCATGGAAATGCACAGGTTACTTTGTTGCTCTCCCATAGTCATGTGCACTAGTTAGGGAGCTTCATTATTATAGAATCTTGAATTCATATGTATGGATTTTCGTAGACTGATCAAAGTTGTTGGTTGTGGTGGCATCTGTCAAAGCTAGGGCTTTACAAAATGAGCTTGCATAGTTGTGGTTGCATATGTGTGGTCGTTTTCTACCAGATAAGTCAGTGTTCATAATGGAGAAAAGTCAAAAAGGAGGAAAATACACTGTAAGAGGGGCCAAACCCACAATAGAAATCTCGCGAGATCCTACCACACACACACACAATTTATTAAAAGTGAAGCATGATTAACTTTTTTTTTAAATCTTGCAATTAACATACATTTGAATGCAGAAAAACAAGCTTCATGGGCTTGGATGAAGGTTTAGAGGAATTTTTACTTATGCCTCTTAGAAGGAAGCTCCTTGGTGTGAAGCTTCCTTTTGGCAGATTGTCTTTCTTGGGCCTTTGTGTGGCTTTGTAAAGCTTGCTTCAGCCCTTTCTCTGATCCTCTTTGCACTAGATTTGGTCAGAAGATGTCCAATTTCCAAATCCAGTGCCCTCTTTCTTTCCAACTCACTCTCTTTCTTGCTTTCAAAATGTTTTTTGTATTTTCCTGCAGAACCCCTGATGGCCTGCACAAGATGGGTATCTACCTCCTGATGAAGAATGTCCTTCCTTTTAAAACAATCAATTGCATTGCTATTTCTGGCTTTAAGAGCATATTTGATTGTTTGCAAGGCAGAAAAGGTGGTGATAACCAGGTTCGCTGACTTTGTTTTCAAGGTGTCTTACATTTTTGAGAAACTTCCCTCCACCTGTGGTCCATGAAAAACAGTCAGACATGCTCTTGCTAATTTCTGCAGTGTGGGGAATGTGTCCTGTTGTGCCCATCAGATATCCACTCTACCAGCACAATAATTATTTGGAGCAACTGTATAATTCTTAATTTCAATAAGAATTTGCTCCTCCTCTGATGATGACAAATAATGCTTGAAATGGCCTGAGAGAATTTTTAGGCATTTACCTACAACAGAATGATTGGGAGCAGATGGATCAAGGGCAGATAGACTCACTAACAAGGCGTTATCAAGGGGAAATGTATGGAGTAGGTGCCTAGCTGGTTGTCTGAAGGACTTGTTCACTTTAATGAGGAAATTCAGGATATCCCCAGTGATTTTCGCTATAAACATGTCCTTCAAATCTAAGTGATGAGTGATGCTGTCCACATCAAGAGGAGCCATTTGTTTTGGAGACAAATCTGAAAGAAATTCTGCCTTGATGAAACAAGCCAAGAACTTTTTTGTAGTTGCCATTTGATGGTCATGAAGCTTGTGGATAAGAGACTCTTGAGTCTGGAACTTAAGAATATATTCTTTCAACATGAAAGAACAGAGGCGTGATAATTCATCACAAGTTGAGTATATTTATCATGAGTGAATAATTTTTCACAAATTCTCTCCCTTCTAACTTTTCCTTCCTTTGTCATTAGACTGTACATATTGAGCAATGGCTTTTCTGCTTTCCATGGGCATGTCAGACTGTGAGTAAAAGAGTCTGAACATGGGATAGAGTCAGTGTTGATAATGCCAGGTCATAACAGGACAGCCATCTGTGTGAAATAAATCTCTCAGTAAGTAATTTTAATGCTTAAGATGGAACATAACTCAGTCATGAGTTTTCTGGATTCCGTTGACCACTTGAAGTCAGTGTGTACATCGCAAAATAATCTCTCAACCCAGAATTCAAATGGCTGGCAAAAGTGTTAAACAGAATTTTGAACATGATGGAAGAATCGCCACTAATGTCCAGTAGATGAGGAGCATGTGCACGCAATGTAGTCTCAAATCCCGTTTTGTGACCTCTCATGACTGAGCAAGAGTCCATTAGGCATGATTGAAGACTGATCCAAGGAATACTGTTACTGTCTATAATATCACAAACAGCCTGGAAAATTGTTAATGAGTCACATTTTGTGATTTCAATTGAGGCAAAGTGTTTGATGACAATTTTCTTTTTGGGTGGATTAAAGTAGCTAACTAGGATTGAAAGCACTTTCTTGTTGTTGTTGGCAATGGTGGCTTCATCAATATTTAACGAAAAAGGCTGGGTACACATTGATTCAATATTTCCTGTTTTAAAAAAGTCAGAAACACCATATGTAAGCTTATAGGCAGCTGAGCATAGGGTGAGGGAAACACTAGAGAGGGCTTTTGGATCTGCTGCAAATTCTTTCAAGAGTTCAACAAGTTTTGGAGCCAGTGTGAATGACAGGTTATTCTCTGCCATGAAGGAGAGCATCATGCTTTCCACATTTGCAGTGCGATGAGCTGTTTGGGTGTTGGTGGAGATGGCTTGAGCTGGAGGAGCATTTTTTCTGGGAAAACTGGACGCCAAGGGTGTAATTAGATTGCCTGTGATCAACTTCATTGGCATGTTTTCCAGATTTATAGTGATCTATGATAGCAACACCACCTTTACTGCCATAGTTAATTACATCATTACAGTATTTGCACTAAACTTTACCTGGAGTGTCCACTTTAACAATTGAATCAGCAACACAAATTGTTACACTGTCACCTCTCTTAGATTTGATGGTTAAGCTATCCTTCTAACCACATGATTCTTAATTTGTTTTTGATTTTTGGATCCAAGTCTTTTATTCTCACAATGTCCGATTTTGTCAGCTCCATCATGATGAAATTATGAATGCTCTAGATATCTAGATGTAGATATAGCACTGACTAGAAATTTCTAGATTCTAGACTAGATAAATACGAGGGCATATTGATAAGTTTTGCCTCCAAGTCCATAACTTTGGAAATAATGAAGACAAACAAATGATACTTACACCAAATGAAAGGTCATTTTATTTAGCACCAGATGACATATCATTTTTCAACATAATCACCGTCCCGTTCGATACAGAGCCGCCACCGACGGACGACCTGTTGGATGCCGTCAGCGAAGAAGTCAGCAGTCTTGTCTCTGCACCAAGAAAGAACAGCTTTCTTCACATCTTCGTTTGTCTCGTAACGGTTGCCCTTGAGGTAATCCTTGAGTTTTGGAAAAAGGAAGAAATCGCTCGGAGCAAGATCTGGGCTATAAGGCGGGTGCGGTAATGTCCGGAGGCCTAAACGATCTAAAGCCGTGCGAGTTTCCAAACTTGTGTGAGGGCGAGCGTTGTCGTGATGGATGATGGTGCTTCTCACGATCTTTTGGGACAGTGAGGATGTGGTTCACACAGAATTTTTGGAACAAGGCAACACCGTGAATTCTACAAAATATGTGAACACACTGGAGAAAATGAAAGCGAGGTTCCGACGGGTAAGGAGTGAGAAAGTTTCCATCATCCATCACGACAACGCTCGCCCTCACACAAGTTTGGAAACTCGCACGGCTTTAGATCATTTAGGCCTCCGGACATTACCGCACCCGCCTTATAGCCCAGATCTTGGTCTGAGCGATTTCTTCCTTTTTTCCAAAACTCAAGGATTACCTCAAGGGCAACCGTTACGAGACAGACGAAGATGTGAAGAATGCTGTTCTTTCTTGGTGCAGAGACAAGACTGCTGACTTCTTCGCTGACGGCATCCAACAGGTCGTCCGTCGGTGGCGGCCCTGTATCGAACGGGACGGTGATTATGTTGAAAAATGATATGTCATCTGGTGCTAAATAAAATAACCTTTCATTTGGTGTAAGTATCATTTGTTTGTCTTCATTATTTCCAAAGTTATGGACTTGGAGGCAAAACTTATCAATATGCCCTCGTATATAGAGAGCTCAGGTCAGAGGCAATTGAAAACGGCGCTAATCCAGCAAGGCGAAGACTGAAGAGGCTAAACAAAGGCTTACGCAACGCACAAGCACTAAATAAAGACTCAAACTTACATTGCAGTTTCGGCAATGACAATGACGGAAGGATCGTGAAATTCGACTATTGAATACGAGTTAGGTAGACCGCTGCATCATATTGTCGATAGATGGAGGAAAAAGAGGAAGAAAAAAACAAGGAGTGAAAATCACTGATAAGTGCCTAAAACGTCTAGCTAGGTTTCTTTTTGTACTCTTAAGTTTACCATTTTTTGTTCATTGAGGAGCTTTTTCAAGACCATTCAAAGAATTGAGAGCTAAATCTTGAGGAGGAGATGCATTGATGTTTTCATGAGCTGACATGATATTGGACAATTGATCATGTGATCAAACTCTGACACTTCATTGGCCTAATCAGTTCAATGTTTATTCTGAGTAAATCAGTTTTTGCATAGAAAATGGCAGTAGATGAAGCTGGTTTAAAAAAAAAATGGTATTTTTAATTGTGATGTTAGAGTGTATTTATCAGATTTTTCCTAATTATTATTTTTCCCTCATAAAAGTTGGAGAAGTAAATTATAGGTAAGAGCATTTATTGTTGTTTTGAAAATTGGTGCTAAGCAAGTTTTTACATCTGGTTACAGTAAATACATGTATTGTTCTTTTCCATTGAA
Source organism: Elysia crispata (assembly GCA_033675545.1). Taxonomy (NCBI): domain Eukaryota; kingdom Metazoa; phylum Mollusca; class Gastropoda; family Plakobranchidae; genus Elysia; species Elysia crispata. The sequence goes on from JAWDGP010000919.1 coordinate 304,581, forward strand.
AGAGTGACATTGTATTTAAGAATTCAGGAGCAACTTTTAACAACCCAAACTCAATATAAGAAAAGAAAAGCATTCTGTCTTTTTCAAAACAATTTGTGTTGTTTTTTGTAAAGCTACTGTGATTGAGTTACAGAATGATAATTATTGCTGTCCTACTTTGCTGTTCCCAAGCAGCTGGACTTAATTATCATGGTCTTTTTGAATTTCTCAACAGAAATAAAATTGTTTTACATTTTTCTATGCAAGTTTTTTGTTTTGTTTTTGTTTTAATGGTGATGTGTTTATCACAGAAAGTCTCTGAAATAATTTGAACATTCATGTATGAAAAGACTGAAAGATTGAATAAACAATTGTGTTATATTTTATTTTTTATTTTTTAATTTTCTTCTGCCTTTCCCCGAAATGGTTCAATAGAATATATGTCAAAGTAAAATTGTTTTTTTTTTTTTTTTATAATGGATGGGTAATTTAAACAAACAACAGTGTCCCTAAAATTCACTATTTGCAAAGTAGGCCTATTTTGCAGACTTGTTAATATATGTTTTCTTCTCTTTAAGACTGATTATTTTAGTTTTCAAAATTGGTATTTATTCCCTTGCAGTGTATCTAAAATGATGACATTGTAAAAAACTCCCAAAAGAAAAATTTTCAAGAACTTTATCTTAAGAAATGATGTTCGAAAAAATTGTCATTCTTATATAAGAAATAAAACAAAAGATGAAAAAAAAATTCTAAAGATTAATTTTTTTTTCTTTAATTTTCATAACAAAATAGAATACATGATTTTTACATTCATCTTAATTTCATACACATCAAGTATCACATGAGCATTCAATCACTGCATGCATTCGACACATATATTTCACTTTTTTTTGTTTCCTCACAGCAAAACTCCCAATTACAATGAGATTTTCATTCTATTTGTCATAATTCATTTTATCTAATGGAACACTGTTCAACTAGAACAATACTATTCTAATGGATGCAGAAATTATTTTTAGTCTTTCATTAGTTTCAAAGAAAAAATATATAAGTAGGGGCCTCTTATCATTTCAGAGTATCCATACTTTTGCATCTTCTAAGATTTTGGTCTTAGAAAACTTTTTCTCAACATGGCTTGTCCTAATAACTAGGGTTAGGATTCCCATAAATCTAAACTTTCTCTACTTTTCAAATTATGAATTCTTTGATTCAAGCCTAGCAACCATCAATCTTTTGTGTTAACAAATTTAAAGCATTATTTTGGATGAGATTAAAAAAATTCTATTATTTTTTTTTTTATAGCCCAAATCCAGCTTATGATAAAGACTTTAACTTAGCATGTTTTATTGAAAGAAGAACAGGATATTTTGAGCTATCGTCAGGACACAGTAATCATGTTGACAGCTTTCTCAGAGTTGACCATTAGAGCAGCCTGTTTGCTCCCCACCACTTCTGCCAGTCTTTGAGCTTCATATCTGAAACATGAAGAAAAAAAAAAGTGTTCACAGGATAGATGCATGAAGAAACTTTTAGACCTCTGACATCAGAAATTTTCATTTGTTCAGCATTCCTTGGGGCTTTTAAGTCTGAGTCTTTTATAAGAAAGAAATTATTATTGCTGGTTACAATGCCTAGTAATTATGGTTTGTTTGTTTTTTTCTCGGATAGTACATTGTTAAATTAGACAAATTAAAAAAGTGCTTAAGTTAATCTGTAGTCCCCATTTTGTTAATCAATTTTTGTAAAAAATATAAAAAAAATAGGATAACTGATTTTCATTTTTAAATCAAGAAGATTTTCTTTTGGTTTGATAAAAAATGTGGAAAAAAGAATAAAATTTACCAAATTTTGTTGTTGAATGTAAGCAATAGTTTTTATTTTTTTTGTTGGCACTCATTCTTGCAAAAGTTTTTTATGCTTAATAAAATTATATTATGTATCTTGGTATTGTTCCCGCTTAATAAAATTATTTTATGTATCTTGGTATTGTTCCCATAGCAAGGAAAATGGAAAATAAACCAATCTCATGAAGTAAAAGAAAGAGGTTTTGGACTTTCACCTTTTAATAATCACTGTCTCCCATTTTGCTAAAATTAAAAGGAGAAAGTTTGAAGAATACAATTTTGACATATTGGAGATTATCAAAATATATTTCCTTTCTTTATAAAGTCCAAAAAAAAATAACAAAGCACAAACAATATATCAATTTTGAGCCCAAGCTTAAAGTCACAGAATAAGAGAAATTTACTGTGGCATCCATGAATGAAAACATGTACTTCAGCTAAATTATCTGAAATTTGACATATTATAAGGTAGTATCCTTAAACTACACATTACATAGGTTTAAAAAAATAGTTTGAATAAAATGTATTTCTTTTCAATGAGTTTCATTAAATTAATGAAAGAAATAAAAATGTCTCACTTGGTGAACAGGGTAGTTGTAGTGCAGGCTTGCCGTGATGTTTCCATCAGATTGACTATCTCTGAGTAGAAATGCGGATATTGAGGCAAGTCAAACCACACAATATGATGAATACCTCGCAGCCGAAACCTGTGGACAAGTTGATGAGGGGAGAAATGTTTATGAATAAGGGAAGTCTCTGATGCAAGACTTCACTGATTCTTCATTTATTAACTTTACTTTGAGAAAATAGAATCAGCGATGCCTAACTCATCCCAATAAAAAAATAAGTTTCTATCACATTTCCTTTGCTACCTCATCAAGAACATCATGATAATACGTGCAGAAGTTTTTTAATAGTGTCAGAAAATTCTAGGATTCAAAATTTTACAAAGATGATCTTCAAATATAAGTATAGAAAGCATGCCTAATTTTGGCAACCACAGGCAACAGTATGACAATAGAATCAAGGGAGGGGAATGATCCATGATTTTGCAAATTGCAATCTATCAGTTTATTGGTGTGTGAGGGAAACTAGAAATAATGGTAATTTTTATTTGCGATCATGAGAAAGTGCAGATGATAGTGATATGAAAGTAGACTTTAAGAATAGCAATAACACAACGGATATTATCGCTGTGATATATTCCAGCTTCTTGAATAAATGGGTCATATTACTGGTCTTGACAAAATAGTGACGATGCACAGTTCTGATCTATTTTGAAACTGAGTTTATGGTTTGGTAATTAATTATGCCAAGTGTGCTAATGAATATAATTATATACCATCAATTAAGAAATGCATTGTTCATTGAATCACCCTAATCTATTATATTTCTTTATTAGCCTTCACCCTTAAAAAAATTCAGGCTGCTTGTATCTTATTAAATGTAATATCAACCCCTGAAGACTCCTCTGAACTTAGATTCTTTCAGATATATATGAAGTTACATGAATTCAAGTACATCTTTAAGTTACTTTCCTGCTTTACGCTGTCAAATAGACTCTTATTTTGAACAGTAATGGATTAACCTTGAAAGGTTATGGTACCTTCTTTCATTAGTTTCAAAACCTTCATATAAACTTAGCTTAGAAGGTCAAATCGAAAGATGATTTTTTAGAAAAAGCTCCCCAAAACCCTTTAACAGTCACAGTTAAAGGTGAGAGACAAGTAGAACCTGTAATGAAAATGCAGCCTCTCAGTGTAGAGCATAAAATGCGGATGTCTCTTCCTAAAATGGATTCTGGCATTCCTCATTTTTTGCTCTGTGTCGTACCTGTTTAAAAAAAAAGGCTTTCTTCACATTTTTTTCATAAAAAAATAAAATTGTTTTTCAGAATCCCTTAAAAATATTTTGACATTTTTTTCAGCGCATCATCTCTTTAATTTAAAAAGGAAAGGGACAGTTAAAATGCCACAAGTCACAATAGCTTTTTTTTTTTTCAAGACAAAGAAAACAAATCTGGTAAAACTGGCAGTAAATAATTTGTTTTGTCTGTAAAAGCAATGTGAGCATGTCATCATTAGCAGGTAATGAGCTTTTATCCCAAATTCACTGAATTATAAAGTATAATGCTAAATAATAGAGTGTAGCCCACCTATTTATTAATAATACTACAAATCTTGATTTTCATTGAAAAAGCACCCCAACACATTTAGCCTCACATGAAAGAGGAAAATTATATACTTGAGATCAGGGCACTTCATTCGAGTAGATATTCCATTCTTAAATAAAATCTTGACCTAAAAAACTAAAAGTACCGGTATCAGTATGTGCTTACTCATTCATGAAAAGATAGTCAATCTCTGATTCTCTTAAAAAGTTGCGAAGCTGCACAAAACTGAAATAGTTGCAGAAGATGAGAGTCTGTTTCATTCCAGCTGATGTATGGTATGGAATAATCTGAGAGAACATCAAGACAAAACCTTGGATGAGAAAAGTTTATTTGAACTGTCTTCAAGATGTACTCACTACTATACAAAGGAAAGTTAAAAGGCAAACTGGATAACGAAGCAATGTTTATTTCTTAAGTTTTAAATAATTCTTTAAGTATCAGATATGTTCAAAGTTAGGTATTTGTAGTTATCCAAATGGAATGCTTTTGGCCTGTTTTTAATCAGACCTCTTTCCTTTACTTATTTCTAGATTAACAATCCTTGACAAGTATAGATAAATCTTTTCATAAATAACAATCGTCACTGAGTTCTTGAGACCACTTTTTTTTTTCAACTGAACACTGGAGATTTTGGAAGTTGTTTTTTCTCCTTTTAATTAGTTGCAGACTCAGTGACACCCTCACAAGTAACGTATGACTAGACATGATGGGTTGAACAGGAAATCCTATTTTTTTTTCTCAAAACATAGATTTCTTTTTATCTTAAAATGACATACCATGAACAATTAGCATCAAATAGTTGAAAAGGACAGAGAACAAACACTAGAGAGGTTTTGTACTAGAAAATTTTATGTCTGCTTCATCCGTTTAGTATTTTTTTTTAACAATCAGTACATTGTGAGTTGATGTAAAATTTCTGCCCTAAAGCAATGGCTACATTTACCACAGTAATTCTATAGTTTTGGATCTTAGGGCAGAAGCCTGCCTTATGTTAGGATGCTTAATGTGACATCTGCCCGTGTAACAAGTGCCAAGGTTCAAGTCCCAAAGCTGGAGCGTCCCACAGTGGTATTTGGCACCATGAACCATTTGATAGTGTTGATATAATTTGTTGCAGTTGCTAACTCGAAATACCGACTCCTTTGATTCGTTTAATACAAAATATGATAAGTATCTAATGTGCTTTGCCAGCAAACTGTTGCAAAACTCATTTAAAAAGAAATTGCAGAGTACATCACAAAATTATGAGAGCAACTTAAAAACTTAGATCTAAGTTTGCCAAATATCTTGTCTGTGGGCTTTCAGCAAAAATTACTCCTAAAGGGTAAATTCAAGTCTTTTTTATCTCTTATTTTATTTTATTAGATGCAATAAAAAAAAGTGTATGAGTAGATGAATCTGATCTGGCCAAGTTCTGTCCCTGTCTAAATCTTAACCGAAGTCAAAAAGACTAACGAATCGCAGTTACTGTTATAATGTGGGTAAACATATTTGTCTAACAGATAGCGAAGTTTTTTTGTTTTTTTTCATTAATCATCCAACTGTCCTCACCTTCTTTTTCAAGTATTCAAATTTTGCTTTTCTTTGAGACAGACTGTCAGGATTATCACAAGAAATACGGTGAAATATCTGCAAATAAAGGGAAAATGCATTCGCTAATGAATTTTATAGGCTTTGCACAAAATGATTTTCAATAGAGAAAAATGTCTAAAAGTTTATCACCTCTACAGAAACTTGTTTTTATCTGTTCAATATCTAGAGGGAAAAAGCAACACATTATTTATATCCTTGAGTAGTGAATCAATGAGAAATTTTCAGGATAAAGTCATACATTCAGACCGACCTGGGGAGCATCGGAGACACTCGATTTGATTGATCCTGAGAGGTTGTTTCTCTGCACCAAAACTTTACCTGCATAATCTAAAAAGTGCTTAGTAAAGGATAATGAAAGTAAAAAGAAAAGTTACAAAAAAAAAAAAAAAAACAACATAACCCCCCCCAAAAAAAATTCATGCTGGTTGTCTCCTACATCCTATCGAATCCTGCTACATTTAGGAGATATCTGCTGTACTATTCTTTGTAGCATATCTTTTCTCCGACTAAAGGGTTATATATATATGAGCTCTTTTTTTTTTAATTTCAGATTTGCAACTGTGACCCTCCGAATATAAATATTAGCATCAATGTTTTTGAAAGGCTTACTTTAAATCTTGTTGCTGGTGTTCTTAATAAAATCTAAAAGCAGTATGACTCTATGTGAAATTGCATTTCCTGATAACAAAAAAGTAAGGATAGTTATTATAAAGTTAAAATTGATTTTAGATCTATCTATTTTCCAGTTTAACTTTTACTCAACAAACTATTATCTGAAAAGTTTAGGTGCCCTTGGAACATGGTTTCTAAAAAGTTAATAAGAGAACATGATACATTTTCAACCAACAAAAATTTCAGTCAATTATTTTTTAGATAATAGTCACCCCAAAAAAATAAATGTTACTAAAATATTCATTGCATCAGAATTTAGGCAATTGTGAATTCCTCACAAATAAATGATAGATCTAAATGAGGATACTGTGACAGTGCTTGTTGAAAACAGTTAAAATCTCAGGTAAAAGCACTGAACTAAACATCAGGGTCTGTCGGAAGTGTTTGCTCCTGTGAAACGAAAAAAAAAATTAAAATAACATAAAATAAAATAAACAAGAAAAGGTAAACTATTATTTTTATGATCAACAAAAATTTTACATACGCAGCTATGATTTTAATGAGATAAAATTATGTTTATTCTAACCTCTGAAATTTATTGTTATTATTTTTACCCATGCAGCACAGATATAAAATTATGCCAATTGAGATAAAGAGAAACAAAGGGTGAAATATGTATGAAAGTGTTGAGTTGAACAGTTGACATTATTCTTTACTGATAAAAAAAAAAATATAATAGTAACACTAACCATCCATTGATAGACCACATGCGTACTCTTGAGAAATCCACTCCATGAGATTCACGTGGCTGCATGTGCAAGTGCTTGCAAGTGTGCTGATCGATTAAGACAGAAAAGACATCAAAACAAGTTTCTCACTTATGCATTTTGGAAAAAATAGAGGAAAAAGTAAACCAAAAGAAAGAATTAAATTTTAAAAAGGAACGAACTCCAAACTTAAATACATTGAACATTGGCAGACAAGAGAGGAATGAATCATTTTCTATTTTTCATATCTATCAATAATTTCTTCAATGTGCTGCCTCTTAAATGATCATCTAAGAAAAGGAAAAGTAATTTAGTAAATACCTGTATAAAAAAATTGCTTAGTAAATTATGAAAATCTTACCAAGAAGTGATCCCAATTTTGCATGAGGAAAACATCCACTTGATCTGCAATCATTACCTCAATTGAGGATAAAAAGTCAAAATCCCTTTCTTTATCACTGAAAGTTTCAAAGATTTTTACGACGATAATTAATACTGGAAAAAATTACATTTGAATTAAGAAAAAAAAAAGGACTCCCTGCATTGACTTTCATTTATCTTGCATAAAATAAGGCTTATTATTAGGGTCCACATGTAATTTTTGATGAGATTACCCACTTGTTTGTCTGAATTATAAATATATATGTATATATATATATATATATATATATATATATATATATATCATTTGAGCACGTGTTAAACAGATGGCATCATAAAAATATGTTCAAGTATTATCTAGACATTTGCAAATGTATGCTTTTGATATATTGCAATAGTTCTAATAATCTTCCTAGTATCATTTCATTGCTCTAAACTCCAACATTTCTCCAGTTGTGGTAGGAATTCAATATAAAATAAACACTGCACATTATATCAAAGAGTTTGTGCTTATATCAATCTGCTATAATGAATTCTGATTATGAGAAATGTGACATAGTCATGAACTCACCCCTCTAACCCAATGATCATTCTCAGGCCTAATGGAGATGCTAAAATAATATCTGACTCATAGAATGGGGAGTAAAGCCGCAAGCTTTTCTTGGACACGCTCAATCCTATTCTGAAGTTGTCATCTGTGTTTCCCTCGAAAAGTCTTTTGAAATCCTCTGAAAAAATAATTTGAATCACATTATTCAAATAAAACAATATGTAATCAATTGCACCTCAAATGAAATCAATGAAAAGATGGCAGTGACCAGGCTATTAAAATACTGTCAATATGAGTTTCAACACAGAAAAAATACACTTTTTAAAGATACGAATAACTGAAACAAAAAGGTCAAAATCAAATCATAAATGTGTACAGTGGAATCCTCTTATATGCTTTTGCTGCTACCCAGGGTGTCAAGTAATATCTCAACCTAAAATTTCCTACCTTCTCAAAAATTTCCTCCCTAGGATTTTGAAAGAAAATCCAAAATCGGTTTCCACAGCGCAGGGACATGTTTAATAATAGAAATGATGATAACAGAGCACCTATGCAATTCAACGGGTAGTCTCAGCTGTGTGACCCTCGTTGAATCAAGCCTGGCTGGCTAGCCACTGGCCTTGCTATCAGCAAAGACTGTTGGCCTGGTTATTGAACGCTGTTTTTGCTCCCTTTTTTCCGATCTTGATGGTCGATTTTCTACCATTTCCGACTCTTCTGACCTGACTATCAAATTTCCAACTCGCTGGACACCCTGCTACCAGAACTTACTATTTCAGTCAGTCCAAAACTAAATTCAAACTTACCTGGTTTATATGCCTTTTCAGCAAGACCTGACTCCTCCAGTTCGGAATACTCTCCTTCAAAGCGTTTTAAATTGCTGACATTTGCCTGCAGTAGAGGTAAAATTTTCGACTAAGTCATAAGGAGTGTGTGTACATGTGGAGAGAAATAGAAGCAAAGATAGAGAGAGGAGAGAAAAAAAGAGTAGAAGGAGCGATAAAGAGATTAGAGGAAGGGAAGGAGAGAAAAGAAGATAGCCTATGGAATAGTAATAATCAGTTGAAGCAAAAAACATAGGCACTTGCAATTCATGTTTGGACAATTATAAAATAGATAACTGTATAATTTCAATGTTCCCTTTCAAAACTATAGGCTATCTTGTTTCAATAATAAAGACTAGTTTGGTCATGAAGGCATATCAAAAGCATAGAAAGATATTCAGTTTTCTTGTTTTTTTTTGTTTTCTTATTTCAAAATAGTTTCAGCTCACTGTAAACTTCTATAACAATCAGCACTTTTTTTTATCTATCTAAAGCTTAATTGGGATCAAAACGCAAAAGGCTAAAGCAATATCAAGTAAAAAATAGGTTCTCTGTATATTGCTAATAAGATTGATATGCTAGGATAATCAAAATTAAACACCATTGCTTGATTCCAGTCAGTCAAGGATCATGAGCAACTCATACTGACTGACTCTAAGTGCAAGATCAATGATGCTCTGATTCTCTGATAAAGCTATAAATAATTATCAACAAATTTTAACTAACTAGAGACGATTGTTATAAATACAACTGATTCATATCAATGTGTGTCCTTTGATCTCGAAAAATAATCATTCAAAATCTATAAGAATCATATTGTTAACTTCATGTACATTGTTTTTATACCTAAAGGCCATATTCAACTATATAAAAAGATTTTTCTTCTTTGGTTGGCTGACAAAAGTCTAATAAGTTAATGACAGTGTAAAAATGAGTTGCATATACATTACTACATGTCAGTTGGTTTGACTGTGATCATCACTTGTGGCTTTGATTAAAAAAAAAATGTGTCTAGTAACTTTGAAAGAATATTTAGGATACACTCTATCAACCTTCAGTGATACAAACCTGCTCAGAGCCTAGAAGCAAACTGATCAACATGTTAACAACCTTCAGAGCCCTGTCCCTATATGGCAAGATAATCAAGACTTTGGGACGAGTAAGACCCTGATCTCTGTACTCAACACTAACAAGAAAAACAAAACAAAACAGAACATACTTTTTTAATCAATTAAATATTTTGACTGACTGACATCTAACAATTTATTGGAGCAAATAATAATAATAACGATAATAAAAAAAAATAATAACAATAATAATAATAATAATAATAATCATATTATACTTGTATTTAGAACATCTGATTCATTTGGAGTGCTTATATTTCCAGTTAATTTAAATTATGAACTGTTTTTAAATGGGCAAATTTATGTAATCAATGTAGGTTTCACAGTGATAGATTTATTGATGAAAAAAAATATTTCAATATATTCAAATTTAATTGTAACATTTACAATCATTCTGACATGAATTGAAAATATTTAAAGATAAACTTGCACCTTCTACAATAGTTGCTTTGAGAGAAAAAGATTTAAACTACATGAAAGAATATAAAAATCAACATACTCCACATCAGCATCTGGATTTTTATTTTGTTTGATTTTACAGTTGTGGGCTATTATTCTTGCACGAGTTCTGAAAGTGAAAAAGAAAGAATTTCCAAAATGAATTAATACGAAAAAAAGAAAACACCTGCACATTTCAATATTAATTCTTATCATTATAATAATAATAATAATTAATAATAATTAATAATAATAATAATAATAATAATAATAATAATAATAATAATAATAACAATAATAAAAGGAAGGAGGAGGAGGAGGAGGAGGAAGAGGAGGAGGAGGAGGAGGAGGAGGAGGAGAAGGAGGAGGAGGAAGAAGAAGAAGAAGAAGAAGAAGAAGAAGAAGAAGAAGAAGAAGAAGAAGAAGAAGAAGAAGAAGAAGAAGAAGAAGAAGAAAAAAAAAAAGTCAAAGATAAAATTGTCATAGAATAGAAGAAAAAATTTAACATTGTTTCACATACATTTATTTATCAAATTGTAAATCTATATTCAGTTAGATAAAAAAAAGTATAGTCAAATGACATCAAGGAAAAAAAATGATGATAATTGATCTTCAAAAAAAAAAAAGATGTCCATTACTGATTACCTGATCATGTTCAGACTGTATCTCTACTTACCTCCTATTTTTTTTCTCACTTTGGTACAAGAAAACTTGTAATCGAGTCATTTGTTAAATATTGTTTAAAAAGTTCCCCTTGACTCACTTGATTGATATCACCTGCAATGAATTTAAATTCTAATTGCTTGTCTCTCCTCTTTAGTGTATAATTACATTTTAAGCGCTTTACATAAAAATTAGTTTCACTTTTAAGACCTACTTAAGCACATGATTAAGGACATGTATACAGTAGACAGTTCGGATTTCCTCTGTATTTGCATGAGTTTGTTTAGTGTAGAAAATGTCTTGATAAGCATTGAAAATGCTGAACAAATGCTTCTGAAGTGGCGTCAGAGTATCTGTGAATAAATTGACAATAAGGTGGCAAGAAACTTTTCAATAAGACTGCAATTAAAAATTAATGAAGTTTATGAAAAGAAAAAGAAAAGCTGCATAACAGATATACATATGTAATAAATTGAAAGTGTGATAATACCTCATAAATTTTCTTGACACCAGTACCAAAAATGTGAATAATTTCAACTGAAAACACTGGAATGCATTATTTTTCAAACTGACTGAAGATGCAATCCTTCCCTTCCTCACCAAAACTGATATCAAAATTCAATATTCATAATCGCTCTAAACATGTTTGATTTTATGATCTCATGGAGCATTCACTTACCCCTCCTCCCCCACCACTCAAAAAAAAAAAAAATAAATAAATAAAAGAATGAGTCAACAACATGTGAGAAAACTATAGATTAAACCTACCTCCTCGCTTCAAAATGACATTTGCCAGTTTAGAGTTGGTTTCAACAGCTTGACAGCAGATCTTCTTTTTAACCTAATAAGATAAAATAAATATAAACAGCACAACAAAAAAAAGGAAAAAAAACAAAGTCTGGAAATTATTTACACTTTGAAATACTAATATCAGTGTCGAAAAGGTTTTTGTTTCAATATTTATGAGTTTTTTGTAAACTTTAGTATTCAATAACATTGTAATTACCTGTGCATACACCATATTTTATCCTTCACAAAAAAGACAAATCATCTAACAAATTGTCTTATCTTTACTTACAATTTTCAGTTTCATTTTTCTACCAGATCAGCCTGAAAAAGATTTTTTTTTCTTTCTAAGATCTGCTTTCTGTCCATTTTATCAAAGAGGCCGAATTTTTCATTTCAATCAAACAAAAATGCAGTCTTGTAAAAAATATTAATTGCCTTTGATAACCAAATATTATGCTATATTACAGCAGTGTTACAAAAATCAGATTATAAAAAAGGGTGCAGAAAAAGAATGAAAACTGGGAACAAAGATTGCATAAGACTAACATGTTGCTTGATCAAATCTGTGCTTGTTTCAGGCTTGACCAATTCACCAGAATACTTGAACATGAGTAAAGAATCACCGACAACTGGTATCTGAGGAGCACAGAATCAAAACGAAATTCCATAAGTATAGTGTTTACTGTTGATATTCTATCCACTATAAACTCCAGAAAATTCAGTGCGAACAGTGTACTTGAACAATTAAATGTAGTATGCAAAATATCTATCATAAGGCAGATACATCTAGTATTTGTTTTAATTTTCTTCCCTTCCGATTACATTTAGATGTCAATAATATATACAGATCAGAATACACGAGAGATAAAAAATCCTACAGATTTTTTTAAAGAGGTTTAAATATTGCATTCTAATATCTCTCAGATAATTCAGTAAGAGACATACACTATCATAAAAAGAGTGTAGTGTGTTTTGACCTCTGAGAAATAATATTATTATTCTATCAACCATAAAATGCTTGGCTAGGATGTCTTATTGGGATGATTTACAACAATCTCAGACATATTTTCAACTCTAAGGCAGAAAATGAATATAAAGTTTAGGATCTTACTAAAATTGAAGCAACCATCTTCTCTGGCATATTTAATATATTATATATCCAAATAAAAATAATTAAAGAATTAAAAAGAATTAAAGAGTTAAAGAATTAAAAAGATGGTACTCAGATATTCTGCTTTGTGGGTGATACAATTGAAGACAATCCCACTGGACTGCACAGTCACATTTTTTATTTTGTTTTTGATTCAATTTATTTAGGTGAACAAAGTACTTTTTTATCATACATATTTTTAACATTTGGTCATTGTTAGATATAATATCTTTCATTTAAACCATGCATATAAACGGTTAAGCTTTTTCCTGGAGTAAAAAAGTGAATAAAAAAAATGCTTAAAACATTTATTAATATTAACAGGTCCTGCTTTATATCTAGCATTATCACACCGATGCAGGTTTAGAACATAAAAAAAATACTTATTATGGCAAAAGAAGGTTTGTTTAACCATGCCGCCTTTTTAAAATTCTTTCGCAATGAGGTCATAGGCTTTGATATAGTGTTCCCAAAATCATGGCCATATATAAAATCTTTTTAAATATGAGCCTATTGAATGTTCACGTTGCATTTGAAGAAATGGTAGGAGTCATAATAATTTAAACGCTCTTCTTTCAAAACAAATATTTCAAAGCTGGAACAATATTATTACTCAAAATCCAATTTATCATATTAAAAACATGTAAGTTGATACCCTCCAAAAATTTTTGGCTGCGATGAGTTTTTGTGTGATTTTATAAAATGAAAAAAGTATCTTATTGAAAAACAAAGTGGTAAAATTTTCTTAAAACTTAGGAGAATAATTTTCAGTCAGCAAGAGCACAATCTAGTCCACAGTCTTAAAATTTTGTCTTCAAGATCTATTGTCATGAAAGCTTTAAGCTTTCCTAGCTAACAATATTAATGTAGCTGCATGGTATCAAATCAACGTTAGAATTTCTTGGCTGTATTACTCCAAATCTAGTATTAAACCTTTAACTAAACTGTAGGCCAGACTTATTATAAATAAATAAAACTCAAAATCTTATTTTTTTTTTAGGTACGCAGGTGCAATAGTTATTTGTTTCTCCGTTACATAACTATTAACTCAATTCCCTTCGAAGGACTGTTCTACAATCAATAAACAAAGACACCAGTCTCGAAAGAAGGATAAATGACAAGTTTTGGAGACCAATAATATAGACTTACGAAAATTTAGTCATCGGAAACTTAGATTGAGATGTCTAAATAACTATGAGCTCATCGTTATTGCCGGGTGATATATGTATTATTCAACATGTAAAATTTCATTTGAAGATATTCCAAAAGCTTCATTAGATATAATTTAAAACTGTAACAATGTATGGAACTACAAAATTCTCCGGCATTTTTTTCAATTAAAGAAATAAAACTTCAATTACTATTTCCACTGTCAAATAAATTTGGTACCTCCACATCATATGACATTGGTTACTAATAAGACAAGCAGTGGGGATTCAGAGCATCAAAAATACTAAAAGATGCATCTCAAACACCACAGCTGAAAATTGCGAGTTCCCATTCCACCTAACTGTTAACCTTATCAACTGATCTGTTTACTCAGAGTGTCTGATCAACTAACAATAACAACCATTTGCAGTGCTTCTCAAAATGTGTAAACTTAATGTTCTTTAAGATTAGCAAACAATCCATAGGTCCTTTTTTTACTATCATGTTCTAAGATATTAAGAAACTATGCAGGTAATCTTCACATTCTCAATTAGTGGAAAAATTATCTGAAAGTTCTTCGATATCACCAAATCCATAATGATCAGATTAAACATTCTTATAGGGTCCAATGTAGGCCAGCAGGCCAAATTTAAAGATGCAGCAGATAATTAGCTCATCAAAGATGGTTATATATTGCATGGGAAGGAGAAAACAAGCACTGTGGTATCTAGATGAAAGGTCTTCTTAACACACATAACTTAATGGCAAGCAATGTATATAACAAGGAATTGGCACATCGCACTATATACTGCAAGATAAGAGAGAGAAGACACCAGTACCTTCAACTCCTGCTTGTTCCATTTCATTTTATTATTTTCAAACAGGCTTGCCATGTCTCTCTCATGCTCGAAATGCTTGGTGAAAGGATCTGCAGGATATAAGTTCATGGAATAAAATATATGAAAAGTAATGAATGGTGATATTGTGAATTTTTCTTTTCTCTTCTGTTTTTCTTTTATGGCTAAGCTTCATAGCACTTTCTTTCAAAATTTGCACAACATTTATGAATCAAAAGGTAACTACAGTACTAGAAATAATAAATGAAATATTAAAAAAAAAAAACAATTCAATGTACAGAACTATACCTGACTCCTTCAGGAATATCTCACTTTCGTCCTCCATTTCATCGTTACTGTCATCAGAAGCATTTTCATAAATGTCACCTGTGCAAAGAAGATAAAATATATATACAGTGGAAAACGTTTAAACCCAAATTTTAGGGGATTTAATTTCAGTTTCGGTTTAAACATAGTTCAAGATAAAACAAACAAAAAAAAAATAAAGGGACATAATAAGCCACAAAATTTGCGATGAAAAATACATTGGGTCATATCCATTTCAAAATCAGCCAACTGTCTTTGCTGAAGCTTATCTCTCATTCTCTTCCTTCCTTATCTATCCTTTCTTCCTAGAGCTAGAATCCCCCTCCCTCCCTTTCAATTTCAAGGCACTGCTAGTCCTAGATCTAGTAATGGTTACACTGCATGTGCAAGCCTGTACAACTGCAAACAATTTAGCATCGCCTAAGTTTGACTGCTGACCAGCCAGCCCAGCTTTATGATTACAGCTGATTGCCGAGTGCCATGTGCACAGACAGTGATGAGTGATGCAACAATCTTTGCTTGGCTTCCCACATTCGATGTTAGAAACTGTGTTGGGCTTGGCCTAGATGGCTTGTGATGACCAGCAAGTAACTGTAAGACTGTTTATGTAGAAAGAGAGGGGTTGATGTTAGGCCTTGATAATGATGGCTCTGTTGACTCATAACTGGTAGCGGCATTGCTTTGCAATAAAGATAGGTCTAGGGGAGGTAAAGATGTGTCAGAAAGAGCCGATTTTTTTTCGAAAAATCCTACCAGCCAGCGGGCTGAAGTAAAAAATTTCCTTTTGATTAAGCCATAGTATGCTGACCGACGATATTGATTAACCATAGATTTTATAACAGGGAAAAAGAAGGAGAACCGCGATTATTTCGATTTCTTTTGGGTTTAGCCATTTTTCGTTTAAAAGTGTGCCACTGTATACAGTGAAGAGAACCAATTTAACTATTAAGAGGTATTTTGTGTACTCTGAGTATATACTTGTAGACTGATTTTGATTCATAGCAGCATTGGAATTATAGTTCTTTTAAAAACAAAAAAAAAACACACACTAAAAATACCATTTTTGAGTGGCATACATTTTGTTAAAAAAATTCTTAAAGACATATACATATATACAAAGTTATAAAATCTATTTCTTTACCTTATTAAACTAAGAAAAAAAAAAAAAAAAAGGGAGGGAGGGAGGGAGGGAGGGAGGGAGGGAGAGAGAGAGAGAGAGAGAGAGAGAGAGAGAGAGAGAGAGAGAGAGAGAGAGAGAGAGAGAGAGAGAGAGAGAGAGAGAGAGAGAGAGAGAGAGAGAGAGAGAGAGAGAGAGAGTGAGTGTCTAAAAAAAAAGTGTCTGTGGTAAAATACAAAATAAATTATCTTAAATTCTTTAACATCAAGATAAGAACCACTCAACAAGGCATAAACTGCAAATGAATATTTGAGAGAGACAACAAAGAATTTTCACATTTATCTTAAGACAGAGGGTTGATCAAACCCAATGCAGTTCTGTTTGCCATGGGTACATCATGTTTACTGATTAGATGAGGGTCTGATCTCACCACAAATCCCAAGCAAAAATTTGAGAGCAGACCCTCTATGTATTCATCCCAATGGTCTCTAACACCATTAAAGCAAACATTAAAGATGTTAAAGAATATAATACATGACTTTTAAAACACAATGCACTACTGATGGTACCTGCTAAAGATTGTTCACTGGCTTTCAGACTTTGATTCTCCTCATCAGAAAAGTCGCTAATTTCATCATTATTTTCATCTGACTCAGAATCATTGCCATCAGTATCATTTATAAACTTTTGCCCATCTTCTAGGGCCTGCTCATTTTCAGAACTGTTTTCCTCTCCATTCTCCTCAATATTTTCATTATCACTTCCTTCACTTTCTTCCTCAGATTCTTGTTCTGACTCTGGCTCTTCTTGTTTCACACCAATCTCAGCCATCAACTCTTTGAGTGCAGGCATTTCAGAGTCACTCTCTTCAGACGAGCTCACATATGCAGGCTGGAATTTAAAATAAAAAAAATCATTGATTAAAGGAAAAAATATCAAACAACAAGCAAGATTTGTACCAATTTCAGTGAAGTGAAAACAGAATCAACAATTTTCTATGTAATCTTTTCCTTTCAAAGGTTCAGAATATTTCTCTAAAACAATTTGATATTTCATTAAAACTTTTTTTTTCAACATTTCCGAGGACAAGCTGGAAAAAATAAAACATCACGGTTATTCCACTCTGAATCCTTTTCAAGAAAGTGTGACATGGCATTGCAAAGCAGGTATCTCCCCCATATTTAATAAATCAGATATGATCACCTACATATGACGTTCAAATCATCTGCAACTGCAAAAATGTTTAGCGTAAAATATGATCTTTGGAGACTAACATTAACGCGATGATATGGTAAACGATCTTTTCCATATCAGTGAGCAAGCGCCATAATATAATAATAAAAATCCTACATTTTAAATAGTTTTAATTTCTGCTCCTTTTATATGCTTTGGTGAACTGGAGATGTCAGGCTAGCTCTTCACATATTTGCTTGTTTTTCATCATAATTCATTGGGCATTCATAAATCATCATTTTTGAAGACAAAGTATTTGATTTCAACTCTTGATGTAGAATGACAAATCTAATTCATAATCATATTTCCATCTTGACCCTCTTTCCTAGAGAGAAAGCTTAAATGTCCTAAATTTGATGATAAATATTGATTAACAACACTTTAAACTTAAAAAGAAAATTATATATGTGAGCAATAGTTTCAGTTTTAATACTTTTATGAATGACCACCAGAAAGAACATACCTCAGTACCAGGCTCTATGAAAGACTCCTCTGTGACTTTGGTGTAGGACTTAACATTGTCACTGTTAGGAAATTGTGGGAAAAAAAGGTTACACTAGGTTTGAAAGTATTGCTATAGATTTGGCTACAACTGCTACAACAGTCACGCTGACCAAGGTTTAATAAATTTATGATTATTCAAAGAATTGATTGATGTGTTCATACTTCTTTACATGCTCAGTTCACTATGAGCATTGATCTCGGGGCTTTAATTTTGTTAGTAACATAAGCATTAAAATCTAAAATCTAAGACTTTGAGGCAATCATATTGAGTCTTAAAAGAGGGACATCAGAGTAACATTTTGCTGACTTTCCCTTTAGCCAGTTGTCACTTTTAATGCCTTTCATCTTGTAGATCTCCAGCCATGTATACTACATCCAGTCATGCTAATTGCCCCCCAATGTGTTGAAGTATAAAGGTATAAGTTTTGAGTATATATTTTGCATATAAGTTTAAAATATAATACATAACTTAAAATTTCACTGTAGATTTTCTGTACGTTATTGATGCCTATAATCATGGAAGCCTTGACTTCTTAGAAAAGCTTATATCAGGTTTTAATGTGTGCAGAAAATCTGAGTATTCAAATAAAAGATTCAAGATGATGATAGTGAGAAGCAAAGCAAAGCATTGAAAATAGACTTATTAATAGAAGATAAGACATTATGAAGAAGCCAAAGGCACTCTAGGAAAAAATAGAACGAATAATGTATGAATTGTTTCTGGATTGAAAGAGAAAGGAAGTAGTGCTTGGACATGCTAAATAAATGCTGGATATATATATATCTATTTCCTCTAGCTTATTGGTGTGACCCAGAGTAAACCTTACACCCAATTTTTATTTTGTAAAGTATGATGTCCAGAACAGTATAATAAAAAAGAACAACAACAACAAAACAGTTATTTTCAGAGCTCCTCTGTACCTGAATGGACATCGCCATCATTAATAAATTTTCAACAATTGCCTTGAGTTAAAATACAGCGGTCTTACAGGAATTTTTATCCTTGGGCAACATGGAAAAAAATGAGGATTTTTTATACCCCTTTCTCTTTGTATCCTGATAATTCAAAGCTTGCTTGATTTGAAATCTATTTTATCTCGAAGTCTTTGAAATAATTGAACTTCAATGTATAAAGAGGTTATAGTTATTATACTAGTCACTATTACCTTGTGTCGACTGGGTGTAATTCTCCAAACTGTTTGATGTCTTGCTTTTGTCTCAAAGTGATCAAATTCAACTTCTTTCGCTTCTGCCTTCCTTTGTGCTTTCCACCAAATGCATGTTTCCTTTTTGGTGCCATGAATTTCACTTCACAAAATTAACTCAATGGTCTATTAAAAGTCAATTATCTTGCAATTACGCTCTGGAAAGGCTTGGAACAAAACCCAAATCTAAAGTCAAGAAAACTTCAGATTTATTATAAGACAGTTTTTCTTGAAAAACAACAGATCCTAAAATACATTTCTAGAGTGAAAATGGTCTAAACTATATACATATAGATCCACGATATGAGGCTGAAGTAATATAACATTACATACTAAGACAATAATAACCAAATATACAAATCAGCGTAGCTAATACGAATATAGAACTTTGGCACTAGATTAAACTATGGAAAATTTGAAAAATACTCATGAGGGATGACAAGTGCAATGTCACAATCTTAGGTACTAACTTTTTAAAATTCATTTTCATTTTTCAAGAGGCAGCTTGCATGATAATGTGATAAAATATATAAGATTGTAATTGAAACATTTTTGCCATGCAATGATATTGACTTTGTCAAATTATGCAGACATTTTTTTTACTATTTATTTTTTAAAAATTACTTTAGTTTAGTTGCATAAATCTACGATTGTCACTGCAGGTCCAGCTTTTTTTTCTTTGAGTGATAAATAGAAATAACAGTGGAAACTTCAAAAACTAAAGTCTGATTATTCAAATTTCTCATTTATAAACCAAATTTTGCAAGAGCACGGAGAATTTTTTTTCTCTTTGACTTTGTTAGAACTTAAGTCTTATTTTAAAGTCTTTCTGGTTCAATTCTCTTAATTCGAAGTTGATACCACCCTACATGGCAAAACTAAAGTGCTATATGTGTGTCTCTCAAATAGAAAGCAATGCTATTGCTAATCTCTGCCCTAGGATGGAGCTGATGCACAAAGAAAGAAGTGCCAGTAGCAGCACTGATAGTTGTAGCAATGCGAGACTGGGGAACGGGGAGAGTTGCTGGTTGCATGCACAGAACACACTCATTCGGTGAGTCATAGGTTCAGTTATGCCCCTTTTTGTAAATCAAATCCTCATAATTCGAAGTTTTAATCCATTTGGATACAATTTGAATAATAATGAGGTTTCCACTGTATATGTACACTACTACAGGAAGTCAGTAAGTTGTGATATATATCATTATCATTGACAAACTATACAGATCTTGCCTATCTGGATCTCCGAAATAAAAAGAATAAAAAATTACATTCTTTAAAGTTAAAACCTTTTCTTGCGACAGCAAAAGGAATTAGATCTAGATGTGTTGCTTCAAGTAAGGAAGGAATATAAAAATATTTCTGTTGCACCTAAAAGCTACAAACTGAAAATATTTGACATGTAAAATGCTTAGAATCTTTGTAATCATTGTAACAAAAATCTTGAATAGAAAATATGAGTTTATTATGTCACAAGGCATGTTTGTATGTATGAAAAAATACAAATCTAAACCTTCTCAAGGTTATTTTGGTCTACACCACACCAGTCTAACTTAACATTTTGAAATAGTTTTCTTGCAATGACTAGTTCATTTTTTATTTATTGCAAACAAAGACAAAGATAGTTTTAAAAATGAATATCTTTTACTCTAATCATTTCTTATACTCTAGACGTGACACAATAATTCAGACGTATTTCATTTTAAATGAAATGGATGTAGAATCTAGATGGTTAAATTGTTAACTTACTTAAATCTGATCTAGACATCAACTTTGAAATCATTATTTGTTATGAGTTAAGCTTATGTTCTGTATAGACCTAGATCTAGATCTATATCGGGATCTAATCATTTGGAAATTTAAAAAAAAATGATTCTAGATTAAATCTGCAATCCAGATTCTAGATCTAAATATCGCGGAAAAAATTTGTTTCAATTTTTTTTGGGTCGTAGCTCATATCAACAATATTATTTTATCAAATCTGATTTATTGTAGAGAGCTCACACTTTAAGAATATGCTTAGAGATTGATCTACAACTTGACTAAGTTGAAGTCATGCCGCCGCGATTGGTCCTATAGGTTTATAGCCTCTCTAGTTGGCTTCGCGTTTCGTTTAAAAAGCTATGATGACTTTTTTTCTTCTTCTCCGTAATAAAAACATGAGAAGGATTGGAGAACTAGATCTATTTATACGGAACTTGATCTGTTGCGTATCACTCTTGCCTTTAACTGCATTATATTTCCAATAAATAATTATAGAATTTATATTGCATTGAAGAATCGTCTTCTGCTCATCGTTGTCCAGTTCAAGTTATGAACTTGTACATAGTTTAGTTAATTCATTCTGTACTCTTCTGTTGCCCTATAACATTTTTTTACCTTTCCCGAACCTCAAAACAGGTTTGTTTTTTAAAAAAAAAAAGCCAGAGTTAATTCAGTAACATAAAGACTCTCATCTATTACTATATCTTAGTATGTCCAATTTTCTGTCACAGTGTTTCCATTATCTACACAATCTTAAAATTTCATCTTTTACAGAACATTATAGCAGTGCACGACCACATGCTTTCGGAGATATAATATTTAACCTATATTAGACTAGGTAAAGTTCTACACATTATTTTACTTTATTTTTTAAATGTTCTCATATTTGATGAACATTGTAACTTTTAAGAACTCTCACGATCTAAATGTCTAAATTTGGATTGGGTCGGCGGTAAAATAAAGACGACTTAATTAAGCTGTGTTTTAGAAATCAACGGATAGCTAAAAGCCCTAAAATCAAATTGTAATCTTGGACATGCATTTAATAACTCCGATTTTTAAACCGTGAAACTAAATTTTACAGAACAGTGTGTACCTTTATTGTCGCGTTGTCATGAAATAGTTATTGGATTCTTTCCCCCTTTTTTTTTGTTTGAGGGGGGCATTTCACCGTTCTATTTAAACCACGTCAATATTCTTTTAAAAATTCGTACTAAAACCCTCTATACTTGGGTTTTGTAGTGTGAACACTATCATCATGCCTATCTTAAGTTGCAGAATGAACTAACAAAATACAAATAGTCTCTACACATTTATAAGTCTAAGATTTATAAGTGCAGTTCCACAAATACTCAAATACCTTCATCCACTTGTATTTTTCCATCCCTCAATAAAATTTTATTGAACCTGAAGGGAAGTGTTAAAATGTTCTCAAAGGGGCCCTCTGATTGGGTTTAATTCAAAGATAGTTAAAAGGGAAATTGATTTATATAAATTATTTACTGATCAATATTGTAGTTTGCGATGTTATCAATTGAAAGCAAGGAAAACAAAAGGAAAAAGAATTAAAAGCTGTAAAATTTGATTATTTAATATTAATTCCTTGTTTTGCTTCGGTCAAATTTAACAATAATCTTCAATGAGGAATTTATTTGTACACTGTAATTGTAAACTGGAACAAAACAACGAATTAACAGCTTTTAATTCTTTTCTTTTCTTGCCTTCAATTGTCAACATCGCAAACTACAACAGTTTCGTATAAAAAGAGATTGAGGGAGAGAGAGGCAGTGGAGAGGAGATTTGGTTACTGTATCATCGTTTTAAAAGCTGTAAAATTTGATTATTTAATATTAATTCCTTGTTTTGCTTCGGTCAAATTTAACAATAATCTTCAATGAGGAATTTATTTGTACACTGTAATTGTAAACTGGAACAAAACAACGAATTAACAGCTTTTAATTCTTTTCTTTTCTTGCCTTCAATTGTCAACATCGCAAACTACAACAGTTTCGTATAAAAAGAGATTGAGGGAGAGAGAGGCAGTGGAGAGGAGATTTGGTTACTGTATCATCGTTTTACATCCGTTGAGTTTCTATTGCTGTATTCAGAGCTCGTATTGCCGCTTATACTTTTTCTCTCTTCAAAAAAAAAAAATTATTGAAGCACTAACTCGTTCGCCCACCATGTTGGCTTTCAAAGTATCTTGTTACCGAACTTGACGAGAAAAAAGATCTTGGCCAAACCAAGCGAATTTGTGTGGTAATCAAGCAAAATTAAATGGGCCACGGCCTTCTTGAGCAACCGCTGGACACACCGAGACAGGGTCGGTGATAGAAGTACACGAAATTTTGGTGTTGTTAAAAAAAAAAATCAGCCGACAACTCCTTCGAGGGTTTGAATTGGGCGTGCATCAAAAAGAGGAAATGAGAGGCTGGCGACTTTACTCTGTCCGCAAAACGTACTTCTTGTACGTAATTCAACCTAGATATCTCCAAATTGAGGCCAGACAAGCTACAGATGCGGGGGAACTGACTCCACTCTACCTGCACGTTTTCTCTCCTTTATTTCCCCTCATCTTCTTCCTCTTCTCCAGCTATACTGCGCACGAAATGTGTAAATCTCACTGTCTCAACATCTATTATCAATACTATCAAGACTTGTTTTTTTTCGTTGCATATAATTAAGTGCACGCTTAGGCATACACATATGAATTTAGTTGGTTTGGTTTTTTTTTTTTTTTTTTCTTCTTTGACATTTAAAATATAAGTAAGTGTTAAGTATATAATTGTAATCTAGATAGCAGGAACTCTTCAGAAGAGAAATCGCATTCTTATCCTATAATTGTTAGTTAGGCTGCATTCAACGTATATAGACGTATTTTAAAATGTAAAGCTAGCATTACTAATAATACATGTAAAAAGGGTGCATAAAAATGCAGACAATTCACAGCATAAGAGCATTTGATAAAAAAAAGACGACAAAAACTTTGGTTTGATGAGAACGAAATTTTCTAATTTTATTAATTTTTATGGGGGGGGGGGGGGTGGGGCGAGAGAGAGAGAGAGAGAGAGAGAGAGAGATAATAGGAGGGGTGATGGTGGATTGAATATAACCTCAACATTTCTGTTTTTTTTTTTTACTTTTGTTTTGGTACCACTGCTAAACACAGCAAATACAATAGTTAAAAAACAAGTCATTAACTTTTGAAGAGTACAGACAACATTGAACCTGTATACACAGACTCCCAAATAATACCAAAAAGGTTATCACCGATCTATAACTGAGAACCTAGTCACAGTTAGTGCTTCCTACAATATCAATACATATATGATAATGGTGCTCTTTTACAATAGTGATATGATAAAAACTACTTAAACCAAAGGTTTATGTGGCACTGAAAGTTGAAACAAAAATTGTAAGTAGAAAAAAAAAATCCATGAAAAATTGGTTATGCAACCTTAGAATAAAAAAGCCAACGATATGATTCTAATAAGGTGTAAAAATATTAAAAAGGTTTGACATTTACAAATGCATAAAAAGGAGCTAACATAAGTGTACAACTCAAAGCTGTTATACAGAATACAAAAAGAAGAAGAAAATCTGATTAACTATCAACATGTACACATTTACATAACAATATTCTTAGAGGCTGATATACTATGTCCCCTTTTTTCAATTGTAAAGAGATTAGTACAAAAAAGTACATGTATAATTGAGCAACTTGTAAAAGGCATAGACCATGCCTGATTTTATATCATTCTTAACATCATACAAATCTTTAAAATGAGGAAAGGCATGACCTTTTCTGGACAAGAACTTCATGCTTATAAGCCTTGTGGAGAAAGCACCTGCCTTTAGTGCTAAATGCAATCAATGCTATATTCAAAAGAGTAAATAATTTTTAATCTCCCTTGAAAAAAAAACGTGAAGGAAGACAAAAAAGAAACTCAACTTAATTGTGCAGCAAACAAAATTATTACAAATCATGGCAAAACTCCTGACTTTTAAAGCATGCACAAGTTTTAGTAAATCAATTACTCTCTAGCAAAGAAAACAATACCATTTCTCAACATTAGACACAGAAAAAGAGGATCAAAGCAAGAATATATATAAATATATTCTTGCTTCGAGCCTCTTTTTTCATATATATATATATATATATATATATATATATGAAGTATTTTGAAAAAAAGAAAACTGTTTGAAACCCAATGCCTAGCTTTTGCCAGGATTTGAGATCAGTCATGTCACAAAAATCATACATGAATTCAGATCTGTTATCATAAATAGTCACATACTCAACAATGGTCTGTAAACTTCTTAATTTACAAAAGAGGCAAGAAAATTTTAAAGTTTCACCAGACATCCCAAAGTTTGATTAAAAAAGTGAGATAATGTATTGTAATACTACATTTTTTGTGCGTCTTTTTAGACGGAATAAATGTGTGAACTTAAAAAGCAATGGCCTAAATGATTATTCTCATGAGTACCATAATGTGCTAAAACCAGAAAATAAAATCTTTACAAAATAGCCCATAATACTGTAATTATTTAAAAGTAGAGATAGGCAAGGAAATCTTCCATTTCCTTTACCTACTGGGGGGGGGGGGGTGGGGGGTGGGGGGGGGAGAGCAAAGATTGAGCAACACCAGATTAAACTTTTTGAGCAATTTTGAAAAGAATGATGAAAGCCTTTTTCATACAGATCAAACAACATTATGATTTACGAAAAATAAACCCAACATGATAAAAATTCAGGATTATTAAATAATGGCTAAGTATAGATTGGGATAATCATGGCAAATGCAACTGTACATTAGACATTTTCTTTTTTCAATGAAAGGAGATAAACAATGACATCCAGGGATTATAGTTGGACATTGGAGAAGTTGTGATGGTTGCCTCCCTCACAAATTTCACTATGACAGTCTAAAGGACATTATTCTATGAATGAAAAAGGAGAATGGTGCTACAAATTAATAATACTTTCATCCGATGCATGTATCTCCATCATTAATTTTTATTTCCTAACAAATTTATCATTTGAAGGGCTGGAGTATCCACCTGAAAATATAACCGATTTAAAGTGATATATAGGCATACAATGATAAAACTAAACGCACCTAGTTTTTGTATTCTCATTGTTAATCTTTACATAGATATAAATCTTCAGCATCTTTTAAATCAAAATTTTTTGTTGATTGTATCATTCTTTTAAAGGAAAAAAAACTAAGCTAACTCTCTACCTACTTATAGCCGATATATCAGCTCACTCGTACTGGCTATATATTTCAATGCTCTTTACAATCAAGAAAATGAATTGAGTCCAAACCCATAAAATAATAAAGAAAGTAAAGAGTTAAAGATGCTATCTAGGATACAATTGTTACACACACAGACCCATCTCAGGATCGAACCTTTTTCTTTTAACTCTGCTCTGTCCACACACAAGATAACAGAGCTATAGGCTCTAATCAGTCTACTCACATGATTACATAGAACAGAAGAGAATATTCAACTTATTTAATTTTGTAATAGCATAATATTGCAAAGTATTATGCCCATATTGATTTAGAATTAATTAGTTTTTGTAACAGTTATGTAAACATAGTTACCAGATACCTAATAAAAATATAAAACCAACAAACTTATTTTTGGCTTATGAATCAAGAAAGACCCCATCAGGTACTATGCACTGGAGGACAGATAAGACAATGGAAAGTTCCAAATACTTGGACCTAACAACAGTTTCAAAATTGAACTGGCATGTCCACATTAATCTATTTTTTTCCAAGATGATAAGCCAAAAACTGTTTTAAAGATACTGACTTTGTTTAACATTGACTAAACCATCCTTAAGATGCTTTTGCAAAACCACCATTGAAAAAATTATCTGTTGCAGCATTATTTGTTGGAAGTGAGGGGAGGGGTCTACTCTTTTTGAAAAGCTTGGTCAAAAGTCCGACAAAAATGAGAAAGTTGAATAAATCACTGAGCTGTACAAAAACCTATTAAAAAAGCAAATTCTCCTTTTAAACCCTTCTCATCTATTCTATGAGGAATTTGGGTTATCCAACTTAATGCAATAACAACCAATTCAAAAGTTCTTTTGCACTTTCAGCCTTGAGTCAGCTAACAGTGTAATCTCATTGAAAAGCAGATGCCTGGGTTAAAAGATATTTTTTTTTGTGATACAACATTCATAGGTGAGCTGGATTGTGCCGTAAATCTTGGCAAAATTTAAAATGTTCTTAATCTATCTATGTTTTTACTGCAAACTCTAACATAATCAAATTACCCAATTTGACACTAGAGATTTATATCTTTTTCTTTTTTTTTAAATTTCCAACAATAAAGATGCATACTGTTTAAGTCTATATCTTGAGACTCAAACTGCTAACTGAACGAAAAATGATTTTTTTTCCTTTAAACATTCACAAACAGCAAAAAAAAATTTTATAAACTATTTCATCTGCTTTTCCAGATTGTTGCTTATTTCAATTATCAATTCCCTGTAAGGGATCACTTTAACATTTACAAAGAACTTTAAGCTGAAATTCTGGGATTTCATTGCTTATGCACAACACAGATCTATAACAAAATTATGCATTTTCAACAAGAAAAGACCACAGCCTACATTTGTAGAAATGTATGGACTTTATGCTCTTTGTATCATTAGCATTAACAGCCTATTTTATGAATCCATACCTACACAAAAAGGTTATTTCAATTTCATGACTTGGAAGCTGGAAAAATTTAGATGGCCAATGTAGTAAAGTAAAAGACAATCAATTGTAGACTGATGCATAGTCTATAAACATAATTTAAAAATTGAATATTATGGCTTTCATATCAATTACAAATATGATTATGAAGCTATTCGTTATCTAATATAAATTAATCACAATTATCTTATGTTTTGCAAAAATTAAAGAATGACTGTCGGCAATCAGTCACCTAAAAATAAATTATAACAAGTAACAAAGTAACTATTGGACAAGGACAAAAAACTGGTTTTAGTTTGAATGATGAGGATGGCAACATGAGAGAACAAACATCACTTTTTTCACCACAACCAAAATTCTGAGATTATAATTTAAAGGCACCAATAAAGCATTATCACGAGCAGAAAATCACGAAGCCTTAGCGAGAATTGCACTTAGCTGCAAGCACTTAAAAAGTGATTTAATTTAAGAAAAATGGCACAAGGAATGTGATTTCAATTTAGAAAACTTTGATAAAATTCTCCTCGCCCATCACATGCTTTTGTTCATGTGTGGATGAAGGTTTTAAAGTTCTGAGGTGAAATATATTGTCTTGCTTGTGTTTTAAATTGGAGATAACTTAGAGAGCTGCCACTATTTTACTGCAAAAAGCTGCAAATAAGGGGAATGAAATGCATCTAAAAGTATTGATTAAAAGGTCAAAAAAAAAAAAAAGCCATTTTCTCTCATAGGGCAAAGCTTGAAGAATAGTTAAGTTTTCATCTACAGCAATCAAATAATTGCAGAGAAGGGCGACATGCTACCTGATACACGAAAACAAAAGAAATGAGAAAATAAAAATCTGAAATATCAAAAACATTTGATCTGTGAGACTTTGTGAGTTAAAAATATACACCTCATGGTATTTGCCAATAAAAAGGGCTTTAAGATTTGGAATAGTCACTTTCATATCATAAATAAATATGTAAATGTCAATGCTTTTCAAGTTTATGATGAAACTGTAAAAGTAATTGATGAAAGCAGATTTTAAACGACTTGAACTTTTTCAATCAATCATAAGTCATCAAGGATTTTAAGTACAGTCTATCTAAAGTACAGAACGAAAAAAAAAGGGGCGGATCAGTGATCAATCACCTGTCAGGCAGGCTACAACCATGGGACAAGTGTGTGACGGTGCACTGCCGTTAAATCTAATACATGTTGTATTGCAACAACTCTGGCCTCATTAACACCAAGTATATCAAACATATATTCATTTCAAAGCTGAAATTTTCCTGAGTACAACGCTATATTTTTTTTATCTCTCAATGATAATGTGTTTACATGAAACAGATGAATCTTCATACTTCTAGTAATAGAACTGAAAGAAGACATGATTTTTATAACACCTCAGTTTAATAGGAATATTTAAAAAATGAAATGATTTAATTGCATCAAAATTGTTTGCCGATATTTATAAAAAAAACTTGTGAAAGTTTCAAGTATGAAGAATTTTTCAGTGATTTTATATCTTTTTTTTTTTTTTAAATAATTCCACAAGCTCAGGTCTGCATGAACTACGCATAAAATAACACTCTGCATTATAGATCTACCTTAGTAGCCTCAAACCAAAACTGTTCAATATGGAGCAGCATCTAGAATCTGAACACAATCAAATGCTCCATGAAGTGTGCAGACCTTATGGTGATAGATTGTTAACTACCAAATAGAGGAAACAATCGAAAGTTTCTCGAACTGTGCAGACTTTATCAACAATTCTTTGCTAACTTTTGGTTTGCACAATCATATTATCTGGTAACCAAAAAATAAAAAAAAAAGATTTTTACAATATGTTATAAATATTCTGATGTAAATAAACTCAAAGCACTTAGGCATCACAGGTTTGAAGGAAGTTATAAAAGCTTGAAAATATTACAGACAGAGCTCTTAGCACACACCCCACCGATTGAAAAACGTAAGGCAAAGTAAACGTATGACCTACTTGTTAAGTAAGACAATGCGAATATATGTGCAACTCAACATAAGTTTCATTTTCTTCTTAGTGCGTGTTTATAACTTTGTTAAGATCAGGTCTCTTTCATATATATTGATGCTCTACAGCTTGAACTACGATGTTTTATCGTTATTTAGATTTATTATTTTATATCAAAACACCGTTCCAGCACTGTTAGAAATGAACTTTCATAACTCAAACCCGATTAACTTGAAAACCGAGAACTCCTCGATAACGCCCTTTAGAGGGTGTTAAATTCAACATATATGAGAAATGCTGAAAAAATTTCATTCCCAAAAGCTTTCACTTTTTGATAAATGTCTTGTAAAAAACATCACCACCTAAAGATTATTCCAGATTCATGTACTTGTTAAAATGCTCAATAACTCCATCAATTAAATGAAAAGAAGGGAAAAAATATATGGTTTCGTTTAAATAAAGATTTAACAAATTATATAATTTTTGTACTTCTTCCTTTCATGTATGAGCTTAAATTCTCCATTGTTTTAATGTGAAAATTAGATCTAATAACTGGAGTTGCGAAGATTCCCCTTTCCACCAAGGTGGTTGACCTCATAATACCATCAGTTTTATGTGCTTCTTCACGGTGCGGCAGGCAAACTAAAATGCCGCTCTTTAACTGCCGTGCATAATGAAGAAAAGTGGCTAAATATCCAGTACTTGATGTGATAATCTAGAAAGTCCACGCAAAATATAATTTCCAAAGCTCATAAAATATCTTTTTGCTTCTGTCTTTCTACAATTCACCTGACAAAAAAAATAAGCCATCAAAACTACAAAGCAAATTTCCTCAGGTCAAATTTTATAGAGATAAGTAATGTGCAATCAGAAATTCAGAAGAAGAAATGGAAAATTGGATGTAATTGTGTGACATAGCAAAAAGACATTGAAGCTCACTACAATCACACAGGCATGACTTCATAACAGGCAATTACTTTGACATTGTTAAACAAACTTTCAATAATTGTTGATTTTAGGGCAGCCAATTCAAACACTTGGACAAAAACTATTCTAATAATATCACATACCCTAATTTTTTGCCACAACTTGTTAAAAACAAGAAAAAAAAAATTGTAATCTCGTGACAAAGTTAAAGTAAAGCATAATAAGACTTGAACCTCATACTTGAACTCTTAGAGCTACATTAAGCTTCTCCTCAACAAAAAAAAAACAAAAAAACTAATGAGGCAAAGTATTTCAAATGGCACACCTTCACCATGGTCTCTCCAAACAATATTTTGATAATATGACTCCCTCTTGATATGTGTTTATTTCTTTATTTCCACCACTGCTGCATTCTGGATAAAATGTATTGAGACAAAAGTCAAAAATTCTAAGGTTGATCCCTATCATACGCATTGACATTTAGGTTGCTCTTTCAGAATGAAGTTATGAATCAAACAAGCAGCTTACCTTTGAAGATGGATTTCTTGAAAGAGACTCAAACATCCTTTATCTATCTTAATTGGAGAAGCAGATCCCTGATAAAGTTTATGATAATACTAGAAGTTCTAGGTACAAGACCACTCAGCAACGTCAAGAGCACAGAATTGTCTGAATAATTTCATTGCTGCAGATGCTGACACAGCAATATTAGAGCAAGGCATTTACTCACTTAAAGACATAGCAATAAAAATGTAATGACATCTAGAGATTTGAAACTGATGTTTTTGGAGTCTAGTGGTGTCTTAACTTTCAAGCATTGTGAAAGTCTTGACAGAGAGAAAAGGAGAGAGAGAGAGCAAAGTGCCCAAACAATAGCCTTATGAGTTCTTGAATCAATCCCCTTCACTTACATGTATCTGGTAAAACCAATGTAACTGGATGGAAAAAATTAGACCAGTAACTTAATTCTTGGGTCACAATATTATTACCATTGGATCACTGCTTATATCTCACAAAGAGAAATGTTAACTACTCTCTCACTAACAGATAAGAGTGACCAACCAACGAGAGCTGCTAGTTTCTCTAAATTGGGCTCACCAACACCTTTACACTTGAAAAAGACAAAAAATTACTTTAGATCCTTTTCTTCTTTCTTGCTATCCCTATCATGGGTTTCATCATCATCAACCAAATTTTAAAGATTTATTCTACTTGAAAATTAATAAGCAGGTAGGAATCAAAGCTATTTTTATAAAAAAAAACTCATGTGACTCACTGCGCTTGCTTTTTGCGTTTCGTTGTATTATGCATTTCTTTCAAGAATGTTTGGAACCACATCATAAATTGTGTGGTGGCCTGAAATTTTTTGGCTCAATGACTAATTTGGACAAATTGTAGTTTACATACTTTCTAAAAGCCACATCAATTGCATGCATAAAACAACTTAATTTACTATTTGGCTGAGATATTACTCCGTTCCTATACAGTTGAACCCATATTTAACAACACCTCGAATAGCGACAATCATTGCTATAAAGACAGATCTAAAAATCCCCGTTTTTTCTTGTATGCAAGTCATTTATTTTTGCAATAACAAGTATCGATACAGCTTCCTCCCTGTAATAATGACAACTAGATCTGAGGGCACAAAGGAAAGAAAAGCACCAAAAATTTTCATAGGACAAAAATCTCGAGCATTTTGTCCTGCCTGCATTGCTACGGTACAAATGAACAAGCAATGCAGGCTTTCGTCAAACGAGCTGCGTGTGGTACGCAAGATCTATTTACCTCTATCACAGCAAAGATTATCGCAAACCACTTATCTCCCATTCATCACAGTAAATTCTTCTAATTCCCTTTTGCTGGAATAACGGCAACCCTTGCTATAATGATACTTTATGAAAAGATCAAGATTTAATGTTATTATCGAATTCCACTGTAAATAAATGTGTGAATCATAAACACTTGCTTTCTATTAAACGACAGGCATATTCAAACTAAACCAAAACTAAAAAATTCAAAATAGAACCACTGTTGAGCGGGGAAAAATAATATCCTACATAAAAAGAAAATTGTAAAATATGAAATACGATGCATTATTGAGTTAAAAAGTAGAGGAGCTTTGCAAGATACATCCACATGAGTCAAAAGAACACAAGCCTAACAAAGTCAGCTGTGATGTCTTGCCTTTTCATGTGTGGATGAAGGAACTAAATTTCTGAAGTGAAGTATATTCTCTGTAACTATAGGGCAAACAGGCACTATGAGAGAAAGCCCTACAGCTGTAATTAATAGATTATATGGTTTTCCTCATCACATTTCCAAGAACAATGACATCTATGATTTTCCTAAGCACAATGATCTCCAAGAAAAATCTCCTATGCAATTCCCCAACAGGCACAGATGTCTGATATATAATCACTTCAATTATTTTCCTCAACACACGGGGATAAAATTCATATAGCATCAAGGCACAAGTATGGCTCAACTTAGCTGCTTTATGTACTTTTCTCCCATTATAAAACAAAAAAAGACTTGAAGCATGATAACTTGCTTTTCAGGATTGAACTTGATTAGGACAAATTTGATTTGCACACTGATATACTTTATTAGAGTGACTCATGTAAATGTCCTATGCCCTCTTAAATTATATTAATTTTCTCTCAATTTTTCATACAGACTACTTGTGTGATCCATTAAGATTTTACTTTTTTTGAAACAAATATTATTTCTTCAAGTTCTAAAATCTTGATAATGAAAAAAAATAATTTTTTTTTCTCACCTTAACAAATCTTCTAAGAAAACCAAAACAATAAGATATTAAGATGAAGAACTCAATTTCTTAATCTCTTTCTTGCAAAGCATACAAAAAAATCATATATCCACATCTTTTGTTAAAAAAAAATCTTAGATATATAGGTATAACATTTTAAATATCCTTTTATATAAAATATAAATTTATGTGAACAACAGTATATATGTACAGGTACTTGTATGTGAATACATATATATATATATATATATATATATATATATATATATATATATAGAGAGAGAGAGAGAGAGAGAGAGAGAGAGAGAGGGAGAGGGGGAGAGAGAGAGGGAGGGAGGGAGGGAGAGAGAGAGAGAGAGAGAGAGAGAGAGAGAGAGAGAGAGAGAGAGAGAGAGAGAGAGAGAGAGAGAGAGAGAGAGAGAGAGAGAGAGAGAGAGAGAGAGAGAGAGAGAGACAGACAGACAGAGAGAGAGAGAGAGAGAGAGAGAGAGAGAGAGAGACAGACAGACAGACTGGCACTTCCATTATAAACAGAGATGGGAATCAACATTCTAAATGATCAACAATTAATGCTAGTCAACAAATCACTGTCCACTGCTAAAAGAAAAAAGAAGTATTGCATTACGTATACAAAAGCTTCCATAAATTAAAGCATCACAAACCCAAACACAATGTTCAACATAGTTCTATTTCTAGAGACCAAAAAGTAATACTAATCTTCAGAATAACTGAAGTAGCAATATCTGAATTTTACTAACATAAACAAGATTCTCATTACGTGAGATAGACCTGAATACAAAAATTAAATTTGTCGCAATGATGTCAAAGAACTTATCTCTTTCTCTGATATTTTATGTCCGGTTCTCAACATATGCCTATTTCTTTGGAAGTCATATCTCAAATGACTCGCTTTAAGAAATTTTACATTTAAACATTTACTGTACCTACAATACAATTTCCCCCAACATCATCAACTTTCCCCCCATATTTTTTAACACAGATGACAAATGACAGCAGTGTGATATCCAGTTCTAACAACACCACCTGTTCATTGTCTTCAGGATTAAGCAAAATAAGGAATGAAGGATAAATAATTCTACATAAGAGATCAAATTTAAAAATAAATATATGAAGATCTTAAAGGAACTCACATCAAATGTTAGACACAAAACTTGATGGAATGATATTCTGTCATATATATATATATATATAACAAATCAATCTACAATAGTTTGAAATCAACTTGAAATGATTTTTCACTTGGTCTATTATATGCTTACTTATAGAGAGCTGAGCTAAAAATTTATTCTTAGAGACAAAAATCCAATAAAAACCAAAGCTATATCCTTTATTTTCCACCAATTTCCTTGCTTTTTTTTTTTCAACAAATCTCACCACATGGCTAGGCTTACACTACAGTCGTGGTCAAAATAATCAATTGAGGATAATGCAAACATCAACAAGACCAGGATCTTAAATAACCTATCATCTTGCAAAATTAGGTTTATGAGAAATTCGAATAATCAGACTTCGGTTTGGGAGGTTTCCACTGTAATTCAAAAATACTTAATGCAAGCAGCTTTAGATCAAGCCAAAGATAGAGGTAGTTACAAGTGATCTATCTCACCATCAGATATTGAATCCAGGATCTCCTTCACAGTGCAATGGCCCATAAACTGAGACATTTCTTGCCCTAAATATAAGCTTTCACATGGTACAAAAGAAAAATTACATCAGAATTCAATCCAACTTAGGCTACCTCACATGACAGTATTGTCAGAATTCACACATAAGCATATAGCTGGAAATAAAAAAAGCCAAAATAACACTGACAATAGCAAAAACAACAAACTCCCCATTCCATAGCCATCATTTGGTAACAGCAATAAAACAGGAAAAGGAAATTATTATTGTTGACTTTACATACAAATTTGCACTATTCACAAAGCAAGAGGAAGAAAAAGTCACAACAGACCAAATGAAAAAAAAATTTACAAGAAAGGGATACAACAAAGATGGGTTATATTAGTAATATAGCCAATCAATTACCAAAATTAACAAAGCAGTAAAGTTAAAAGTCTTATGATTCAGATAATGGAAATTTTAAACTCATTCACAACATGAAATCTGACAATGGTAATCTTAAATGTTCAATCCATTGTATGCCTTATTCACAGACATCTTAACAACTTATACAGGCTAAAGCTAAAATTGGACAAACCATCTATTAATGATATACTATTAAAGTGATTTGTTCAGTACGTTAAGATTCTAAGAAATTCATTATTTTATGATGTTGGCTGTAAAAATTCAAAAGACCTAATAAAACCCACCATGCAGGAGTAAAGGGTTATTTTGTTTTTGCCAAAAAATTTTGCACTATGACATTTTCCTTTTCAGAAATATAAGTTTTCAGTCAGAAAAAAGAAGATAGACATTTTGCAAGAAATCAAATACAGCCAGCTAAAATTTCTACAAAAATACAGCTGCACTGAATGCACAGAATATTATACAGCTCCAATTTTCACACTTATTAGCTATACATCTCGGCATACAGTTGAGGTATTACAAGAGTAGGGTGTTTGGTCATCACCTGTAACACTGCCATATTATGCTGCATGGAAAACTGAGAGAATTCTGACAATCTCAGCAGCATTTGCCCTAAGCGTAGGCTGCCATTTGGGAAGTTTTCTGAAATAAGAGAAAGGCAGAAAGCAAGGAATGTACCGGAGAATTCTAGAACCAACCTGACAAAGCTGCAAAATACAAGTACAAGAATTTGTTTTAAAGAATTGGCTTGCAAAATCTACTGCGGACAAGTCATCAACAAATTTGAACAATAAAAAAAAAATTTCTACACAGGTTTTCCATGAAATGCTTAACCAAAGGTGATGAACCTGTTTGAGTGCTTATCTTTTTCTTGAAGATAATAGATCAAACATCTTGCTTCCAACTTGCAATATGTTCATACTTACAGGCTTTTCAATACCATTTCATGTATAGTGTCTTGAGGTCTCTAAAAATAAAGCTATTTTTGTTTTTATTAGGCAGAGACAAACTATTGTGCAGTTTCTGAGCCTGCACCTCTTTTGAAATTTTCCTCCAATATACCTAATATATATACAGGTTGGATGAACCTCACTTTAGATGTAGATGGAAAAAAAAACAACTAAAAAGATGCTTAATCATCCACTGTTTATCAACTTAACAAACAAGTCCATACTAATCACCTCTAAGCCCAACAAGTTTACACAGGAAGAGCCTTTCAATGTTGGAGTCTTCCAACTTGTAATATGTTCATACTTACAGGCTTTTCAATACTATTTTATGTATAGTGTCTTGAGGTCTCTAAAAATAAAGCTATTTTTGTTTTTATTAGGCGAAGACAAACTATTGTGCCGTTTCTGAGCCTGCACCTCCTTTGAAATTTTCCTCCAATATACCTAATATACATACAGGTTGGATGAACCTCACTTTAGATGTAGATGAAAAAAAAAAAACTAAAAAGATGCTTAATCATCCACTGTTTATCAACTTAACAAACAAGTCCATACTAATCACCTCTAAGCACAAGTTTACACAGGAAGTGCCTTTCAATGTTATATTGAATCTACCCTGATATTTGGAAATTGAGCTTGGACAACCCCCCAAAAAAACATGTACAAGAAAACTTGAGGTAATTGAAATGTGTTTTTTTTTTTTCTTAAAAAAAAATGCTTAGTATCCCATGGATGGCATTAAGTCTAGCCACACAGTGTTGAGCTGAATTTGAGCACATAGGTCACTCAAAAACAAAATTTAAATATTCTTTGTTTTTTGTGGGTTTTTTTTTCGGTTAAATGATGAAAAAAGAAATGACAGATGAAATGGTAAAGGAAGACTAGAAGAATTGTGGACCAATTGTCTGAGTGACTTAAGACTTGAAGAGAAAAGGATTAAAAAGTGATCATGAATTTAGAAGTGTGAAAGGAAATGAATACCAATGCTACACTGCTGGCAATTGATAAATGTCAATATTCATATTGAGGAGGCACTTGTCTCAATAAAAACCAAAAAGAAATTATACAGAGGTAAAACTTTAGTACGTATGTAAGAGAATCATTTGCCCCTACCCTCACCTATCTCATAGTCTTGGAATGCAGACATGAAAATATCCCTCAGCTCTTTCACCTTGTAAGATTCTTCCAGACCTTCACATTCTGTCATTAAAAAAAAAGGTTAAGGTAGGTGCAATTAAGAAACAATGGGAAAGTAGATGTAAAAAATCTCAACAGATTATTTATAATAACAGAGAAAGAAAGAAGAAGATAGTTCACAACAAAGTAATGATGATATATGATGAGAAGGAGCAGCAGCAGCAGCAGCAGCAGCAGAAGAAGAAGAAGAAGAAGAAGAAGAAGAAGAAGAAGAAGAAGAAGAAGAAGAAGAAGAAGAAGAAGAAGAAGAAGAAGAAGAGGAAGGTTTTATTGAAATAAGATATTTGAACAATAACTAGCAAAAGATCTGAACAGATAACGAAAAAAAAGTACAAAATAAACTTAATAGTCACCATCATCTAATAAAATCATTGTAGACATATAAGCATATTCTTTTTCAGACAAATTTATCCCTTTTGCCATGATTCCACAATGTTTAAAATGGGTGTGGAGGACAGCAAACTCTGGGCAGTATTCCTGTTGAAAGGAAAAGAAAATGAACGTGGGAGTAAATTCTTTACTTTAGACTTGCTAATTTAACCCTAAAAAAGTAAGAACTTCTAATATTTGGCCGTAACACTCTGTTTTGTGATGATAAAGCTGATATTAACTTTATTAAATAGCCCTAAAAGCATACAAAAAAACCCAATAAAATGCAATGAAAATTTTCAACTTGATCAAATTGTGATAAGCTGACACAACAAGATCACTCATAAACAGAATACCTCAATGCCAAGCAACTTTTTTTGGCCATATAATGAGAAGCAGTAGGGGATATCAGCATGAAAAGATGTTGGACGGACTAAAAAAGTGGATCATAGTAGGAAAAGTGACAGAAGCACTGAAAGTGACGAGGGATAAAGATGCATGGAAGGTAATGATCACCTACGCTGAAGAGCATGGCACCTGATTGATTGATTGAGTGAACTGCAAAATGGCAAATACTTTATTTCCAAAATAAAATACATATGACTATACATTTTCAAAAAGTAAATTTATTTTCCATAAATATAAAACAAGTATGATTCACGTTCAAATGATTAAGTGGGAAGAACATTCAAAAAAAAGCAAACTGCACAAAAGTAACAAATCTATATCCTCCAAAGACATTCAGTTAACAACTTTAAGTCTACAGAACTGTGAGACATTTAAATTCTTCTCATATATGTAGCCTAGAGACACTCTTTCTGATATAAATGTAGTAATGCAAAAAAGTAAAAGAAATGTAGGTGCTTTTAGCCACGCATATGATCGGTCCTTTGCTAACAAATGTTCATTAAGCATCAAGTCTATTGCCACAAAATACAACGAATTTTAAAAAGCAGTTTAGAGTCTAAATCTTCAATTTTTCTTCCGTATTCATTGACCTCATTGGAGACTGGATTGGCACATCAAGTTTCAGTAAACTTCATTATTGCATAATGAGTAGTTTTGGAGAAGATAAATTAATATAGATAGTAGGATGATTTTCTAGAATTTTGGGGCAAATACTCTATGTGAGCAAGAATTTTATTCTGCTTGTTTCTTTTTTTTTTTTTACTCACATATGAGGTTAAGGTCAATATTCATTTATTTTTTCATCCTTAAACATAATTCATGTTATAAATTACTTTCTTACCTTTCAGAAAATATACACTTATCATTATTTACCTGCCAGACTTAGTTCAATAATACAGTCAATTAATCATCTCAACTTTTCAAGACAGCATGCAATTCAGTTTTTTGGGTTCCAAGAAAACCAAAACGACAAAAAAAAAAAACCCCATTGAAGTTGAAAAAAAAAATTTGTGTTAAGATAAAACAAACATGGAGGTCCAAATAATATCCACTGCCAATCCCTCAGCTTTTTAATAAATTGAAAAGAGTAAATTACACATATTCTTTTACTCTTTACAAATGCATGAGGCTAAAAAGAAAAAAAATACCTTCCTCTTATGATTGTTAGCTGCCATGAAACATTTGCAGGTGAAACAGGCTCTTTCCTGATGCTAGAATAGCTCAGTATAGTTGGCCTTGGTAATTGTCAATAATTTTATAATGGAAAAATTATCTCTCAGCAAATAGGTGAGGCAGTTGCATATCAGACAGGAAAGTATGTAGAGAAGCATTGAAAGTACTTACAAGTATTTTCATCCAGTTTCTCTTGGTCATGTTGAAGTAATTATAGAACCCTGTCTGTGGTTCATATGAACGTGTGTGATTCAGCAAAACAAGATTATAGGTTGCCCCACTCAACAATTTTACTTGATCATCCAACTTCAAATCACGAAAACCTGGG
The DNA here is from genome assembly GCA_033675545.1 of Elysia crispata. NCBI lineage: Eukaryota > Metazoa > Mollusca > Gastropoda > Plakobranchidae > Elysia > Elysia crispata. Next base: position 344,480 of record JAWDGP010000919.1, read on the forward strand.
TGAAGACAAGGGCAGTACATCTTGAAAATGGAAGATCATAATAAATGTCTTCGAGTCTTAATTATGTCTTTGATCAACCACTAGTAACAACTTTTACGCATGTGACAGTTTTCTTGACCTTATTGATTGGGTCTGTTATCATTGCTTTGTTTAAAAAAAATTTACAATCAAATTCCCATTTAAAAAACATTATTTGTAAGACAACTAGAGTGAAAGAGACTCAAATCAGAATTTGAAAAATTGAGCTCATGGCATCAAAGAACAGTGAACTTCCCCCTCCTAACCTTGTACTATACTGAAAAATTGTAATCAGCATATCTATGTAAAGAGACATTTCATTATATCCCTGCAAAATCTTAGTTTAAGTAAAAGAACTGTATTATTGGCTCTAGCTGAGAACTGTTATTGCCACTACCCTGGATGCCTGAAATTTTATATAGCTACTAAAATATGAGAAATTTAATGAAAAATCACATCAATAAAACCAATGTTCATATCAGGTGTGTATAATGAGTGAAATTTTTGTTTTGATTTTTCCATTGCTTTAAAAATAGGATAAACTGAAGTGACAAATGAAGACAAAATTTTCTCAAGCCTCTGTCCTCAAGTTTAACCAACCTGGTGCCTTTTTGGCATAGCGCACCATAACTTTAGCATGGAAATTAAAATGATCCATCATCAATTCCCATGCAGATTCCATATCCTTTAACCTTTCAGCATCATATGTATCTTGCTTAGCTTGTTCCTGCATCACAAACATAAATGGTACAAATTTACTAATATATATATACATATCCTAAAGAATAACTTTGCTGTCATGATTTGATAAAGCAAAACATTTCTGGGGCATGATTAGTTAAATTAGAGTGGCCAACGAAAGTACAATTTATTCTTTTTTTTTTTCTTTTGTAAGTAAATTAAAACATGAGTTGCAACTTCATGAAAGAAACACTAACATTCTAAAATTTTAATTACCGGTTGTTATAAAACTATCTCTAAAAGCATTAACTTGGAAAACGGCAAAATAATTGATTTTAGCTACTCAGAAAATTGTGTAGAATCTTTTACATGTATATTGCAAATATTGCAAATCATTTGCCTTTCAGCAGAAATGAAACCTTCCACAATAAGTGTTTACAATTTTTAAACACTGCCTTTTTTTTCAGTGGCATGTTTTATTACGACAGTATACACAGGAAAGATAATTTCACCTTAAAGTTTTCTTCCACATTTCTCCATCTGATAAATGAGATCTACAAAAGATGCTATGTCTCCCTTTAAAAACCAGCATTGCTACTCATGTTTGCTCTTCGCTTCCTTTTCATGCTTTTAAGCAAAACCTGTTTCATGCCAAATAACAAAAAAATCAGTCTTCAAAAGGGTGAGAAGTACAAAGTGTTGAATCTTAGATTTAAAAAGTCCTTGCCAAAGAGAAGTTTGTGCTGTTCTAAAACTAGTGTGGTGAGAATTCACTTAATGTAATAAATAAAAAAAACCCAACTTACCGCCAAGGATATTGATTTCAAAATCTTAGCACATATCTCCATTTCTTTATCAAGGTATGAGTTAGTGAAGTTCCATAATGACGGACTGGATGAAGACATCTGCTGTGGGTTGGATACACTGGGTGCAGCAACATTGCAGTCTTCAATGTTGACCGAGGCAGATCTTGAACTAATGCTTTGATTGGCCAACTCTGTTGATGGGTCTGAGTTTGTAAGACTTAGGCTGGATTTATTATCAATGTCAAATGTAGGACCAGATCTTTCCAGGCTTCCGTTTCGACTACTGTGGTTTGACTTTGGGGCAATTCTGCCTATATCATTAATATCATAAGATTGTTTTCCTCTGCTGTAAGGGCTAGGATTTCTACTTCGTCGACTTCCATGTCTATGCTTCAAACTGTTCTCATAAGGGATAACACTTCTACCTTCCTGCTTCCATGTACTGTTCAATACGCTTGGGCTTTCACTTCCTTCATGCTCTTTAGATCCCACATCTTTACAAGAGCTGGCAGTTAAGCCTTGCATGTGGCTACTATTTGAAGATCTATTTGTATTTTGGTTTCGACTTCTGTTATTTTCATTTTCATAGGCTCTAACTTTGTTACAAGGACTGGGACTGCGACTTCGCATATCAATGCTGCTTGGAGTCTTAAAGGGACGCTCATCTTTATTGCTCACATTGTCTGCCTCCCAAAAATCATACCTATTCCTATCATTGAAAGAGGAACCAGTTTGATGCTTTCTGTTGACTGTTACTGTGCTTTGACTTTCTGAGAAATGATTCCTTTCCTCTTCATTATAGTTATTAGACTGTCCAATCATCCCTGGATTGACAAAGCCTTGAGCATGAGAGTCATAAGATATGTTGAACTTTCTGTAGCTGGGGCTTGATCCTTTATCGTGAAATAAATTAAGAGAAGGTAATGTCTCTTGTGACTGATATGTGTTATAAGAGTTATTTCTTTGCTGAACATGATGCTGATCCCCTAATGAAGACTGATCATCCATTTGAATGTCCCCACCGAAATTTTTGAAGCAATCTTGAGAATAATATGCTTGTTGATCAGACCTTTCAGAAGCTATCGGAAAATCTTTATTAATACTCTCCTCTTGTGTGAAGCCCTGATTCTGCTCCCAGGATGCCAGACTAGAGGATGGATGCTCACTTCTAGGTGAACAAAGAGGAACAGTGTGAACTGGCCCTTGTTTGACTGTATATTCCAACGGATGCTTGCCGAAGCCTTGATGGTTGTAGACATTAGTTGAATCCCATGATGATGGAAGTGATCCAGAAAACTCCATGCCTAACACTCTTTGTCCTTGATAGGAATGACCCCTATTCCACTGACTAACATCATCATCACTATGCATGGATATGTTCAAATTTATTAATTCCAAATCCTCTGAAAAACGCCTCTCCCTATGTAAACCTCTGCTCCCAAGCAAAGGTGATGTAGTCATATTAGGTTTAATAGGTATAGCTTTTGACCTGTAGGCTTGTGTTGGAACCTCGTTTCTTTCTACAGAAAAGTGTGACATATTGTTATGAGGACTATGCTGCCTCTGGATCTCTGAACTAGGATAAGCATGATGTCTTATTGGTTCTGGGACTTGTGGACTACTCTGACCAGACATATATGCATAATCACACCCACTGATGCCAGCATTTATGCTGTGACAAGGTCTTTCTATACTTTCAGAATAACACTGAGCACTCAATTCATTTGTACGCTGAGTATCAATAGCTGAAAATCTTTCCCGTTTCTGCTCTCTCCCTCTTACATTTGCTCCACAATATTCTGCAGCTTCAAAACTTGTCACACTCAGGTCAGTCCTTCCAACCAAATCCAAAGATTCAGTGCTAGATGAAGCAATATCATTCTCTCTCATCTCCCTCCACCCATAGTAATGAAAATTTCTTCTCTGATCAATGCCTCGAGACTGTCCCTTCCTTTCATCTGCTGAGGAGTAAAAACAGCAAGAGATTGTTCTATTACATCACGAAATAAGATCCTGCTTAAAATTCAATTAAATGACAAAAATTAAGAATATCTGCAATTATGGTGACTCCTTAGATTGTGAAATGAAGCATTCTCATATCACTAAGGTCTTACAAAACTGCTAATTCAATAATAAATATTTTAGACATTAACAATAAAAAATTCCCAATCTCACATTTCATACTCATCAGAATTATCTATTGCAATGTACTTCTTGCTAGCTACTCTAAATATGTGGCTGATAAATGACGAAACTATCCCCCACACACACACACACACGCACACAAAAAAAAAGCTCATTTGGTCAAATTAAACTTTGTTTAGCTGACCTCTATTGGATTCCTGTAAAATTCACAACAGATTTTAAGGTGCTATGATTTGCTTTAAAATGATTTGATGATTTATCATCTCTGTCTTTGATGAGCTTCTTGTAAGCTATATGCCTGGCAGAGCACAAGATCCTCAGAGGCTGTTCTCATGAGATAACTCAAAAATAGTTCTAAACTCATTCATTGGCCAATCTTTTAAAAACTGATTCATCTATGGATTCCCCTTTGAAGACAAGATCTTCTAGTTGTTTTTCAATAAAGTGCCTTAAGACAGAGCATGTCCATAGAGTATCTAAAAGTTAAATTATTGTCATTTCATCACCTCAGCATAACTGTTGTTCATTTATTTACTCATTTCATTACAAGTACTACTGACGATATAATTGTAAAGCGCCTCTGAACACATAGTACGTCGTGGAATATTTTGCCTTTTGCAGAAGCTATTCTTTTTCTTCTTATTATTATTGATATTACAAAAAACATTGCAAAATTTCTAGTTGTGACTGCTGCATAAGCTCTGTGTAGGCAAAATAAAAAGTACGCTTATTTTGTACTTGAAAGCTTCAATTGTGAACGAGTGTGGAAGTTATGTTCGATAAGCTACAAATTTAAACAAACTAAACATAAAATTACAATTGACACTTACTCTGATCCAACTGGTAAAACGTTTGTTTGCCAATGTTATTTCTTCGAACGAAATCAGAGAAATTTATAAAAAAAAAACCAACAAATTAACTCTCCTCCACATTTTTTTAAGCTTTTAGACAAAAATGTTTATTGAATTATGCCTAAAAAAAATTTTTAAGGTGGATTCTTGAGGCTATCCATTTGCCTTTAAGTTCTCCTTTGGATCAACAATTCAATGAACATAAAAACACCCAGAAATAACATATCTTGATGTTCTTAAGTAAAGGTCCAGATAAAACATGGATGTTTAAAGAAACATACTCCAATGATTGTGAGCCTGCTCAACAGTCATCATTTTCTCCCCTTTCCCTGAAGCACATTGCTTCATAACATGACCGTCAAAACTGTATGTGGTTGTATTGGAGTCCTCATCTAAGTTCACTGGATTTTGGGGTTTTGTTTCCTTCCTTTCCTGACTGCTTTCCCGCTGGGCAGCTTGTTTTTTCACCTCAAGAGATATTGCATGCTTGACAGCATTAGGCTGGCGGCCTATTCTACTAGCTGCAAAGTAAAAAACAATGCAATAATACTGTATGTTACACAAAGTTAATTGGCATCATTAAATGAATCAAAATGAACTTCAAAATTTCACCTCTGGCTTCTTTTAACCTTTAACTAAGGCCTGCACGATAATCTACCTCAAATTTCACAGAACAATTTGTTATAACATCTAGATCTTTGTAACTCATATTTTATAAAACCTTTCATAATGACACAGCTTTAACCCTTCAAGCTTCATTGATTAAGGTGTGGCATCAGGATAATTTTAGTATATAGTATTGTTGTCCAAAATACTCCAAAAGTAGTGAAAATGAAAAGGAAACTTGCCAAACCCATACACTTTCTGTAAGAATAAAAATGTAGGAACTACAGGAAATTTTTTATATTTTTTTTCATAATAAGCACACCCATGACCTTGACCTTTCAATATGATCTATTTTTGTCAACCTAATTATTTACTTTTGTGGCCAAATTTCTTGAAAATGGTCACATTTAGGTCTTACATGTGACAACAAAATTGTAGATAATTTATCTAGCTTTTAGAAAATATATAGGTATAGTACCTTCCAGCAAAAAATAATGACACTAGACCCATTTTTCACACATGTACCTCAATCTTACAATACATACAAAAACAGTGAGTAAACCAACTTTGAAACATTCAAACAGTGAAGTTTCACTTTGTTTTCAACGGAAACACGAAGTAGAACTCTTCTTCTTGAAGGAAAAAGATGATCAATTTATGAAATAGTGTGCATTTTGTCAAAAAGCGGCCGATCTAACTAATGACTGTCAACACTTGGAGGTTTAAACTCCAGATTTTATCAAACCATAAGCATTGATACTACCAGGCTTGAATCCTTCACCTCGTCCAGTAAAATGATCTGTGGCACTCCAAGCCTTACACATCACATCCATAAAAATAAAAAGAGTCAATGCCCAATGTTAGTCTTGCCATCAAGCTAACTTTTCAACACACACACAAAAAACAATTTAAAAACTGTGCTGCAATATGAAATATGAAAACCTAATCTCTTTTGTCTGTAATTTTTGGGCTTGTTAGAGTGGAAACATTAACCCGAGAAACACAACAGATGTTTATGTACAAATTTTTTGTGACATTTATAAAGAGATTCAGTTGTCCATTTACAACTCAAACACTTTCTAAAGAGTTAGAAGACAGTTGCAGAATGCAACACTGTACATGGATTTCTTTCAATTAAGAAAATTTTTAAGCAAGCTACAATGGCATCTTATCTATTGGTCTTCAGTGATTCTGCAAAAGCAGCAGTTAATTTTGCGGGTTTTTTTTTAAGTTTCTAATTTCACGGTTAGCAAAGTTATGAAGAAGTAAACTTCACCTGTGTACTTTTTTTTGTCCACTATTTTGAGCTTGGAGATTATCAACGTTGAGTGTGACCCTGTTTTTATGAAAAAAATACTGGCAGTCTTTAATCAAACTGTCAGTATTAACCTGATCTGATTTTGTGATAAGTTCCAATAATTTTGCGCTTTCTTTGAAGTTTCTAGCTTCACGGAAAGCAGATTTATTAATAAATATAAACTATGAAGTTTGATTGCTGATCACCAGAATCATCTATCAAACATATTCCTGATGTGATTGGAACACAGCCTTTATATGGATATTGCAATAACAGTCAATAACTTAACAATTTATTTGAAGGTCCTAGCTTTACAGGTAGTGAAGTTATGAACATGTAAACATTATACTATGGCATCTACATTTAGTTTATTGATTGAGTCAGGGGTGTGGCACTTGACCAGTCTGGTAAATGAAATAATCTAAATAGGCAAATCAGAGCAACATGAAATTAACAAGTAACAAATAAGCCTATGACATAATGGTCCTCACTGGCTTATTCACATTTTGTGACGTCATACGCTCAGTTGGGCCTCTCTACAAGAGCATATTATATCTTCTCAATAAATTTACCTAATAAACCTATTCGGGGCCAAAATTGACATGATAACAGTTACATACATTGTGTTCTTATCAGATTTTCAACCAAAGATGCTCCAGTCAATTTCAAAATCAGTTTCAAGAGCCTTTGTATTATATATAATATCGGTAACGTGCGAAGTGGTATGGGCCATGTGTTAGCATCCATCACATCAGCTTTTCAGCATGAGGTGGCATCTTGGTTTGGAACAGCTGTAGTTTGAAACCCACGTATCAGCTTGAGAATTGTTTAGTTTTTCATCGATGTCGTCACATATCCAAGTTAACTCTATAATTTGGTTCTAGTACTTTATTGCTCAATATAATATCACTAAAACCTAATAATGAAAAGAAAAACTAGAACATCTTGTAAAAACTAGAATTATCAAAGGAAAACAGGATGAAAAGATATTGGATGGACTAACAAAGTAGCTAAAAGTGGAATGAGAGACAGATGCACTTAATGCAACATGAATGCCTAGGCTAACGAGCAGGGCCCCTGATTGATTAAACCTTAGTAATCTTATAGTGCCCTTAACCCAGCAGGTTTATTCGATTTTGCTACTCAAAAAAAAAATATTCAGGGCAATTTTAATGCCCAGATATATCTATTTGCATATAATTTTTGTTTGTTCAGAAGACAATTTATGAGATAAAAATACTAGTTTTAAGCTGGACAATATTGACAATATTTATGCTCCAACTGCAATGTATTGCATTTTGTGGAAAGGTCTTTTCAATTCCTGACTAGAGCCCATGAAGGCAACATTTGGTCTATGAGATAGAGGTAGTGCCCATATCCAAATTTTTTTTTAGAATTTTACCTTGAAAAGGACAGATTCACCTTCCTCAGTTACCTAAATTTTAATTATATACACATGTAAATATTATTTGACTTCTGTTTTTCTTCTTGTATTAACTAGTAAAGTTTTACCAATTCAGAGTAAAAAAAATCAAAAGTGGGGTGGTAATCATATTTGTGTGGAAAAAAAAAAGCAGATTTTTAATATCGTTTTATTTTCATTGCATTACACCCTGTAAATGATCTTTTATTTTAGCAATTTAGTGTTTGAAAACAGCTTTTCTTTATTTTATGTATTCCCACTTTTGTGACTTCAAAGAAACAGCATTTAAATCTGCAGATTTTTATAATGACAATATTAGAATATCTTTTAATTATAACATATTCCTAATTTATGTTTAATGCATCATTTGGATTTCAAGAGCTGCACGCGAATGTCATTAGGAAATTATAGTTATGCCTTAGACTTTGATGCTGATGTGGATCTGGCAAGTAAATCTTAGTTTGTACAAGATATAGAACTGACTAAACTCTTAAATTTGTTTTTTTGGATCACTCATATCACAAGATTCTGAATACACCATCCTGTTCTAATTTATACCTAAGGTCTAGATTTAGTTTGAACAGATCAATCTTAGCCAATTCAACAAGTCGATCTTGTCTAGCTCAAGACCTGTTTCCATTGTTGTCAATTTCAGTACACAGCAACTGATATAACATTCTGGTCTTAAGTTACCAAATATATATCATTTATCCCATTTTATTTTAATTTAAACCACTAACAGACACAAATGTCCCTTTATCAAGGCCTATTTTGACACGCCATCACAACAAAAAACCTGGGTTTAATCTTGTTGAGGAAGTCAAAGCTACCAGCCTGCTTACTTTGGTTATCATAAAAACTATGTGCGAAAATGCAGAAAACCTACCAATCTTTAGCAAATTATGTATGGTTACACACTGTCAGCCATCAAAGATTGTTTCCCAAAATGTCTGGAAAACATCCCAGGGGTGAAAGAGCTCCTATAATGCAAAAAACTTAACAAGCAAGTTAATGAAATTTTAAGTCTGTTAGAAAGTTTCAGCACAGCATAGATTATAAAGTCTTACCCTCAATGCACATTCCTATCTGAATGCATTTAGCATAGCGACAAGCCTTGCACATGTTACGGGTCATCGAGTTTACTTCACACTTGCCTCCTTTTCCACATGTGTATGTGCCTGGTTCTCTTTCGTTTACCATTCGTCGGAAGAAACCCTTGCAACAAAATAAAGAGAAGGCTATTGAAAGTTTTGAAAGAAACAATTTGAAGATGAAAAACTACACAAAACGAAAATTCAGCATAGATAAAGTTAACTTCCTCACTATGTCCACAGATGCATAAGTGACATTTTTTTTCAATGACGAAATGAAGAGGATAAGGGCTGGATGAAAAAAAAACAAAAACATGGCTGTAATGATAAGAGATAAAATAGAGTTTTTGATCCAAGGGAAGAGAGCTGATCAAATAATGACTTGAAAAAATTTGACAACGCCTACCTTTGAAATGCCTAAAATGATATTGAATTGTTTACCCAACAGACCTTTCTTCATTGTTATACATGGGTGCAAGATTGCTGGTGTTGATTAGCCAGCAAGATTAAGTCAAAATACTGTTATTTCTTGTATAATTATTCCATTATTTTCCTCAGTTCTCTCATCATAAGAACCATAATCAATCCTTAAGAATGGCCTTCCCCTCTTTGCCATTGTCTGTTATGGGAAGTGCCTGAGGCATCTATAAAATGACAGTGCCTGCATATCACAAATTCTCAATCGAAGACAAAGCAAAGAGGAAAAAGATTTTTAAAAACAATTTTCCCAGCAAAATTTGAGTTATTTCCACTGGTGAAAAAAAGGAACGGACGGATACATCAGAAGGGCACTTCAGCTCAATGGTTATCCTCTTAACTGCATACTAATTGAGAATGGATGAAAACTGTCAAATTGTAAAGGAATTTGAAGAGGTCTGATAAACACACAAGCTGCCCATGGCTGCAATAGACCAGTAACCAAGTAGAGAGGTATCAAGGTAGAGGGAAAATGCAATAGAATACTGGTTACCATCACAAGTGATTTTCAAGGAAAATTATTCAACAGGACACATATGAAGGCTTTTATCATTGTTCACAATAGCTCATACCTTGCAACCTTCACAAGTAAGGGCACCAAAATGGAATCCTGATGAAGGGGCTGAACAAACTCGGCAAGGAATTTCTTGCACATTGCCCTTGTCTCCACCTTTCTGACCATCCTCTGTTGCGATTAAGACAAATTTAAAAAAAAAAAAAGAACACTATTATATCTGTGACAAACTTATGAGGATAAAATGAATTCATTTAAAGAAAAGTTATGATATATATACACTTTTGTCTCCTTGACAAGTAAAATAAATGAAGATTGACTGTAAATCTGTTTGACACACTTCTGATTAAGATCAGTTCAATAGTTTAAATAGTTCCCATCTGTGATAATTTAATTCAAAAGTATGCAGGATCTTGGCTCTGAGAGAGATGCATAGGCTTAAAAAAAGGAAAAAAAACTTAAGAAAGAAAGGAACCAATGTGTTGGGTTTTCAAGTTGACTTATAAAAAAGCAACAAACTATCCTGACAAGCATGATAAAAAAAAAATAATCATTTTTACAAATTTATTGAAACATTATGAAAACCAGTAAACCACATAGTCATTTCAGACTAGTAATCAGCATATTGGCTTAATCATAAGCATAATATTTAGAAAGATTTCATGAAATTCTTTTTGCCATTCCTTGGATTTAGGAAGAAAACAATAATAGTCAGGGGACGATCATATTTGTCAAATTTTTTTCTGCAGACAAACCATTCAAATGCTTGAAAAATTGTAAAAAAAAAAAAGTAAATCTAAATAAAAACACAATGTATGATTCATATTTAGTCTTTCTTGAGCAATATGTAATGATGGTATGTATTGCATTTATACTTTGAATACTCAAAGCCCATAATGCTTTTCTACATGATCGTTGAACAATCAATAATCCCCTGAAAATTTATCTTCCTATGACATTTTGGAAATAAATGAATACAACTTGCACAATCACTACACACAGATAAGAAATCAACTATTTACGACTAAAACAAAAGCACACAACTGATTTAAAAAAATTTTAATTTGCATACTAAGTTTAAAAAAGAAATAATTAAAAAAAAAAAACAACCAAAAAGCATTATTATAATTACAGTTATACGCACTATGGTAACACATTTGTAAACTGAGACACTTGTGGAAACGGCAGTATTGGCAGTGCACTCGAGTTTCTTTGGTGATGACACAGTTTTTCTGTTTCAAACAAATATACTTCATCTGCTTCAGTTTTGATGCCCGAATAAAAAATTTCTGGAAAAAAAAGGAAAATATATTTAAAAAAAAAAGCCAACTGCTTGACAATGAGGCATCTGTAAAATACAAGCATCATGGAATTGGAGATTTTTTTATAACACATGATATAATTTCCCCCCCCTGAAATAAATATTTTAAATCAATATGAATTGACATTGTGAAAAAGAGTGACTCGAGATTTTTGTCTTGAAAATAAGAAACTTAAGTTTTTTGCTGTATCACTGAAAGTTATTCTATCTAAATATGTACACCATAACTTTAACCAAAGAATTTAGTGTTACTAAAAAAATAAATCATGACGTTAGTTTTATTCAGTTTGGTTTGGGTAAAAGTGATATTTTTACTTCTTTGTTCAATCACATTCTAAGAATTTTTTATCTTGCATTAGAAAAAAAAATGAAATGGATTTTACTAGGTGATTATAATTGTGAACACCTAGGAAAATCCATTTCATTTTTTGGCTATGGAGAATCAGGGTTGTTTAATGCTGTAGCTAGAAAAATTTATGAAAACCCACCTAAATAGGGTTTTTCAGTTAATCAAATGTAAAAACAAAAAACTCTAAAGACTGAAAAAAAAAACACAACCCAACAAATTTTGTCTTAACCACATGAATGAAATTATTGCTTTAAGAATAATTATCAAATTATGCCAAGACAAAGTTTTAATTCTTATTCTAGTATGATCCTTGGTGCAATCTAAACATATCAGTCGATTAAAAAACTGATTTAAAAGATATTGTGATAAAAATGTCCTAGAGATCACCATAATCAAAGAATGAAGACTACTTTGATTAGTACATGTATCAGACTTTTGTTTTCATCTTTGATCTTCAGTATGTTCAATTCTTTCCAACCTTTCTATAAAAACCATTTTCATCTGCTGTTTTGTTCTTAAACTATCCTCTACACCATATTTGATTATTTTGCCCAAACCATAAAGATGTAAAAGAAACTTAATTCATTTAACTTAGCTCAGTATTTTTTTTTTAAATTAACTACCACTAAAACTTGAAATATTTCTTTTACATAAGAGAGACAAGGAACATTTTGTCATTTTCTTTTATTCATCATCTTGTAACAAAAAGTATTCTTTATTTGCCCAACAGCAATGAAGAAAAGTGCATGAATAATGTAATAAATTCAATACATTTTCCTACAAATTTATGCCAGTTTCACTTATTGTAGAGCTTTCTTGTTTTCTTTCCCTAAAATAACATCAAAGCAGAACTCACCTTGCATGCTTCACATATATAGGCACCACAATAAAAGCCAGCTGCCTGATCTCCACAGACTTGACATAATGAACCATCTTTGGACTCATTGAGATGAATTGAAGGCACATGCTGGCTGCTGTCAATAGTGTTATCTTGCTTTATGTTAACTTCACCAAAGGTTGTATCAAACATGTTCGAAGCTCTCTGGAATGTTCTTTGGTTACTCACTGAAGCTGAGGGAAACTGTCTGGTCAGATCTGAGTCTGAGTAATGATAGTGCTTGCTGCTGTCGGTGGAAGAGTCTGGGAAACTATACAATTGGTGCCCATGTAACTCTTTAGCTGCCTTTGCTGTAACATTTAATCTATCACAGTCATGATTAGATGGCACACTGGAGAAATTTTGATACCATTTGGGGGATTCAAGTGAGCTAGTATGAACAGTATTCTGAAATTGATCTATACTTTCCTCAGGCTCATCTTTTATCATATGAGGGACAATATTAATTGGTTCTGTCTCTACCCGTGCTTGCTTCTGAGGTGTTTGAGGTTCCATCATTGGTGGTTTATTTTTATGATTTCCCTTTCCTTTCTGGGGTGACAGCTGATTTATTGTTGAGGAAGCTCTTGACTGCGGGCGATTTCGTTTTGAATGTGCTTTTTGTGTAGGACGTGCAAACAAGTGATATTTACATTGAAATACACTCGGTTGAGAAGAAAGGAAAGGCGCTTGGTGACTGAACTCAAATGTTTTACTTACAGCTTTCACAAGCTTGTCATTTTTGTAACCACTAGAACTCTGTCTCAGCTCAGGGGACAAGGGTATCTTAAAGATATTGTCTCCAGTTAAGGTGAATATAGTAGGAACAGCGGATGATAGGCTTGTGAACTCTGTCAAATCTTGCTTCTTTACACTTAAATCTAGGGGTCGATCTCCTGCATATGTGTGTAAATTTCCATCACCTTTAAATTTATTTGAGGAGTCAAAGTGTGAGAGACACTTATCATTTCCCCCACTCAGCGAATAGGACAGTGTCTGTGAAAAATTTTTCTCTTTATCTGAACTTAAAGTAGTTATTCCATAACACCCTTTCGCTGTCAAACTGTTTCCAGAAGAATCAGGCTCCTGAGCAGCTCTAAATATGCCTCCCAAGGCCTTTGGGTGACATTCACTATCCGACATATGATGGCATTTGGCAGTTGTCAAGAATAACCATTTTTTTCGTTACAAATCATCTCATTTTTTCCTCTGACAAAGTTCCAATACCATCATGGTTTAAATTTGTGACCTGCAGTCCCAAATCTGAAACAGAAGCAATTTAAAGTTACATGAGTACTAAGTGATAAAGATTTGTAAAAGGAATTATAGCTGTTGTACAGGAATGTTACAAAGTGTGAAACAACAAAAATCAATAAATTAATAATGCCATAAACAAAGAGAGAGAGAGAGAGAGAGAGAGAGAGAGAGAGAGAGAGAGAGAGAGAGAGAGAGAGAGAGAGAGAGAGAGAGAGAGAGAGAGAGTGTGTGTGTGTGTGTGTAGGTGGGGAGTGAAGGAGATATGAATTAAAATAGCTGATCAACAGACTAGACACTGAGACAGTTGAAAAAAAAATCCATGATGTAGCTATCTGAAGTTTATTTTTTTTATTAAAGACTTTAAAGAATTTTGATGCAAAAATGGCTCATTGAGCAAACTTATAGTGTGAGACAGATGTGTTACATTTCTATTTTGGTACCATGCTGATAAGGCATAATCCAGATATGAGTTTAATACTTTGCTCTGTCCTTATTGTTTAGAAGTTTGAGTACAGTGGAAACCTCAAAAACCGAAGTCTGATTATTCCAATTTCTCATAAACCGAATTTTGCAAGATGATAGGTTTTTTTTTTTCTCTTTGGCTTTGTTAGAATCTGTTAATTCGAAGTCGATACCACCTCATAAGGCATCACAAAAGTGCTACATGCATCTCTCAAGCAGCAAACAATGCCAATCACTGCCCAAGAAAGGCTGATCAGTGCGCTTACAAAACAAGAAGGGAGCAGATGCATTAACAATTAAGTGCCAGTAGCAAATCTGTACTGATACTGATAGCAACGTGGGACGGGGGAAGGGGAGGGTTGCTCGTTGCAGGCTCAGTACACACTCACTGAATGAGTCTAAGAGTCTGTTATACCCATTTTTGTAATTCGAATTATGAGGTTTACACTGTATATGCAGGTTGCATAGTCTTGTTATGAAAAAAATCTCACATATCTCCATTAGAACACATGTTTTGCAGATAGAAATTATGCCAAGTTATTTCTTTATCCTCATACTGATTGACTACTCTTGAATGAGTCCAAATATCAAAAATTAGAATAAAGATCGAGAGAGAAAGACAGTGGCTATTAGCCACTACTGCAGAGAAAAGGCACTTCATAGAAGAGGCCTTTCCTGTTGTAATGATCACTGTCATGCATGAAGAGTAAATTTTGGTATAAAACAATACTTTTCAGTACTTCTACCTACATAGATCTACATGTTTAAGTCAATGAAAATGTCTGTATCATCTCTAGGAAATGAGGATTGTGAAGCATGAATGAAAAAATGCAACTGTATTTGAATTTGCAATGTCAAAAAAATACATGCTGCAGAGAACAAAATACAAAGCCGCCAGAAAAAGAGATGCTGAGAACAATCAATATTCTGATCATTTGAAGTTATCTGCTGATCTTCAAACAAATTTAATGTGTTCCACACAATGACCAGTTCAAAACCAATGTTTTCACACCATATCTCATTGTATTTCAACAGAACGCTGAGAGGACTTGGAAAGAAGAGGAGAGACCAAGAAAAACTGGAGCTCAGAGCTATTGGGAATGGGAAGGGAAAAAAAAAAGACTCATTTTCTGCTACAACAGGCAGAAAGTCAAAAGTTTTTGGAATGAGTTCTTTTCTTAAATTTTGCTTTTCTTATTAAGCTCTGCATATATTAATAATTAAAAAAAAAAAAAATATATATATATATATACACATGATGAGAAAGTTTCATAAACTGACAAATTGTCAATGATAGGTATAATTTAGTTGGTTGTAATGGATATGTTTCACATGATGATGAAAACATAATTATCTTTTATGATTCTCTAATTGATCTTATTCAATGTGGTCAACATATTTATTTACTTTTTCAACAAAAGTGTGCGGTTAAAGCTTAGTGGAATATTTTAATTACCATCATACAGATCTAAAGACTACAAATTATCACCTTTTCGGGACAAGGAGCATGTGGTAAAAATTAAGAGAGCATGTTTAAATTTTTTTTTTTTGATGTTTTCTAAAACTTCAAACAATGCAATATTTCTACAACCCCTCTTTACAACTAGGCCTGCACATGTATATATAGTTGGGTTAAATTTATTAGCTGCTACTATTCTGAGTAAAGTGTCAATTGTTGCCAGACAAACCACCTGATACTAATGACATAAGCTTTTACAGCACAAAATACAAGTTATCATTTATGACAATTTAAACAGATTTATTCAATAGCTTATGTCATGCTTGTCTTCTTAAAATTAATAGCACTTAAAGTGCTACAGCTTAATACTGATTTTCCTTTTACAGTCTATATATTCAATATTATAAGCTTAGTTTACATGTCCAAAACGATTCTAAGATGCTTAATTTTACTGCTCTGAGTCTGAGTGCTTTCTTTCAAAATTTAAGAAATTTATATTTCTTTGCCCTAAATTTGTAATCTTATATTACATATAATATAATATATATATATTGCTCCATGTACACTAATGACTCTGAAGTTCAGTGAATATAAAAGTTTGCTTTCATCACTTACAGTATTGAAGAAAATCCTTGCATTAAAAGCAGTATATATTAGTATTCAGTTTGTGCAGTGTCTTATTAGATAAAACTTTTTTAATACATATGACAGTTGATTCAAAATAATTATATATGGGCAAGTGCATTAAAAAAAATCTGAATGTTTTTTAAATAGACATTTTTACTGTAATTCCTTTTCAAAAGTACCTTTAAAGTATGGCATTTTCTGAAAATGTACACCTCAATGCATAATCTTTCCACTTATCAAGTCATCCTCTTTGAGAGTCATTTCTTAGTTTTAAAGAAGTAGTCACTATGAATTCTTTTGTAAATTGTAGTCATGACTCTCAAACTTCAACTTTACAAAATAGGACAAATGAGATAATTTATCTAACTCTTGCTTGGATCTGGAACTCCAAGCTATAGTCCATAGATATATAACTTTTTTTCCCTATGCACTTACAAAAGGTCAAGTGAATTAAAATTTTCTGTCAAAATTTTATCTTCACAAATCATGTATCTGGTCACTTTATGTTATACTAAAGACTTAATAAACATACGTATGTGATATTCTCAGATGATTTGATTCAAGTCATATTGAACATTAATGTTTTTCTTTTTCTTTTTAGTGCATTACAAAAAATGAAGCTTTTCTTTTTGTAATTGCCCGTTACGTTAAAGAAAAATTATTTCGCAGTCAAGTACTGACATGCTATGAGTCTACAATTCATTTCACTATCACCTAAGTAGTAATTTGAGTTGCACTTTGACCAATAAACGGAAAGTAAGATAGGGCTTGAACTTTGGGTATTCAATTGATTTTTAAATTTTCACTCACAATAGAGGCAAATGAGCATTTAAGTAAGATAATTACATGACATTGCCAGAATATTCAAAAACAATCATATGGTACTTAAAAGATCCTGCTCTCAATAAAAACCCCAACAAATTTGTACAAGAGAACAGTACATGATTGATAGATTTTTAGAATCTAGATCTTGATTGATTTGATTGAAAACCCAGGAGAATATCTAGTCTGTATTTCATTAGTGCAGGTTAGCTGGAGTTTATTGGCTGCAAGATTAGACCAAATCTTTTTTTTTGGCTGGCAATGATTTATTGTTTTCTATCTTCAGTTCTTTTATCCATTCAAGATAATAACCAATCATTAAGAATGGGCTTTCCCTCCTGGCCTAAGTCAATTATGGAAAGTGGCTCCACCATCTTGTACAAATTAATTAATAAATTCTAAAAAGTGGAAATAAGGAAAAGTTTTAATTTCATTGGTGGCAGCTCAAATAAACAAATAATAAGAAAAGAAAGGCATGACTAGTCCTGCCCCTTAATTTAATACTGCCAACAATATCTACAGTATGTTTTTTATTCTTTGTGGTCTAAGCCTTTTAGGCCTACTAGTACTTGTTCATGTTGAGAATAATATAATTCAATGATTGAATTATCCAAAATTGTCTGCTTCAGAAACAAATAAGAGATCTGGCATTACTGATCAGCCATCTAGCCTTTCTTAAGTATATAGTTAATGTTAAAAGGATATTACTTTTTAGGTTACATTGCGGTAAAAATGCTCCTACTGCATGAGTGTTTCCAACATACCACTAAGAGAGAAAATCATGTGCTAACAATAGCACTTGGCAGAATAATTAGTACCAATGCTATAGTGTATAGTGCAGCTTTGATCGCTTAGATAAATTTTTGCCAAAAAATCCTCATACAATTATAATGCTGTGAAATCTCAAATCCAAATACCTAATTAAAGTTATCGCCTGCCATCACCTGGCATGCATTATAAGTGCAAAATATACGCCTGTTTACAATGTTCACATCTGTTTGGCCTTGATTGTTGCCAGAATATTTCTGCCTCTCTTTCCACTTTCCAATCTAAAATTGCAAGAGGCCTTGAATAGCTATGATTTTTTGAAAATGCCTCTCAGTTTCTTCTTGCAAATTCATGTTGACTCGGTGAATGAAGATGATGAGGATGTAGGTTGATGATTTTAGAGATGGAGCAGATGATGAAAGCAATTTGAAATATGATGTAGGGGATAGAGACAATGATGAGCTATGTCTAGATTCTTCGGATGACGATGGCTGAACCTGTATCTAGTCTAAAAAATTCATCCATGTGATTTTTTTCCCATATGTATCTTATAGTCATTTATGCATGTTGTATCGTACTTTAAGAAAATGAGTATCTATTTTCTATTTTTTTTGTCAGTTGAATCTTGTGTTTACCTTTTTTAGTGTGCTGGTTGTGCTAAGTTTAGTAAACCATATACTTAAGTTAATTTGAGTTATGCGCATTGCACCTTCCAAACCCTGTTGTTAGTTTTCAGCAGGGCTTGCCCTGTTATCAGTTTAGAAGAATTTCATTGATTATGATAAAGGCTCTCTATTGAAAGAGGTAATTTTTTTTCAGCTGGCGAAAAGAGGAAAAAGAGAGATGAAGAGCAATTATGAAAAATGGCAGATGGAGGACATGAGATAAAAAAGCAAAGAGGAAAACTACCATAAAAAATTACAATGATTTTATTGATCATGACCATATTTATTAATAATGTCACGTGTGAAAAGAAACTTTTTACTTGAAACATAAGAAGATCTCGTCCCTTTAAACTTAGATCAAAATTAGATTTAGGTAATGACTAGGATGATTTTTTTAAGTGTGCTGAATCTATTCACAATTTAATTGTGATGAGGGTATAATGAGATTTAGATTTTCATAATTTTGTCACAAAGGAAACTGGCATGATTTAACTCAACTAAGAATAGTTACAACACTTACAGAGACCACAAAGGAGAATTTAAAAGAGTATTAGATAGAACAATAGAAGGCCTTGCTTGACCTGACTAGGCTAATCACTGCAAATAAGGTGAAACAAAATGTGTACTGTTGTAGCCCTGTATTTCTATTTGAAATAATTCAATATGTCAATGTTGCTGAATATCGAACAAAAACAGTCTCATAATAGATGTAACTATCAATTATTATTGGGCCCTTTTTAAAATCTCTTCATCAATTGGGTTCTCATCTACACAGCTTTAAATTAAAATGAGAGTACGGAAGCATTTTTTAAAAACGATTAGAATGGAAAAGTACAGAATGAACAGTTTCTTGTTGATTTTTTGCAAGCCAACATTTGACACAATAATCAATTATAAATTCTATTATAAGTCTCGCTTTTCTTTTTTGCACACAGCACTTTTTTTAGATGTTACCAACTGATGTGCTGGAAGAAAGGAAACAGGTGGCATCTCATGTATACATATATATTTCTTTTTTATTATTTCTATCATTAATTAGTTAAAAAAGAAACCACAAAAAATTAGCAGGAATCTGCTCCAGAGAGTATTTTCATGTGTAATAATGAAAACTAGATCTAACTATATTCATTTAAACTGGTAGGACTTCCAATTGGGCACATTGGTTTAGTATTTTATTGAGTTATGATTTTTGATATATATGCAATGCCATAGTTCTTCATTTTTTATTGGTGAAAATGTTAAAAAATGATTTACAATATTACAAAAACCAAGTAGTATACAGAGGGGGGGTTCTGGAACAGCTTGCACGCAAAACATACCTGGCCTACATACACTCGAACCCCAATTGTCCATGTACGCAAAAAACACGCCTGGCCTACATACAGAATTACCCCAATTCTGTATGTGCAAAAAACACTTTTTTCGTACATGCACTCGCGAGGCAATTCTGAAGTGTTTTTCGTACATGCACTCGAGAGGCAATTCTGAATGTACGAAAAACACGCCCGGCCTACAGAAAAAATTCGGAAGACAGTCCAAAAAATGGAACCAGGGTTATAGCCCCGGGAGGACGGCCACCCCCCCCCCCTCCCCCCCTGCCGGCCTAGGGGCTCCAAGGAGGTGGGCGGGGCCTTGCGAAGAAGACTATTGAGCACCCAATTTCTTCATAAAGACGGCTCGGGCCTCGTCTCGACCGCGTTGGACAAGCGCGTTCTTCGTCTCCTCGTCCAGTGTGGCGGCCTGTTTTTTTCGGGACCCGGCCCTTATCTCGGCCTTCAGCTGGTCATACTTCTGAAGCTCCTCAACGATTAGCTTGAACTCGTCGTCGGAGATCACTCCGTCCATGAGGGCGCGAGAAACGTGGTCAGAGATTGTATTCAGCCTACTAGACGCCAGGACTCGGATTTCACAATGTTTTTTGACTTTGACGGCCAGTCGGCGGCCCACAATCTTTCCTGCCGCTCCAACGACTCCGCAAAGCAAAGCGGTAGCTTCGAGGCCTATCACCACGGGGGCCGCGACAATCGTGCTCAAGAGGCCCACGCCGCCGATACCTGTCAATGCGCTGATCAAGAGAAGAGTCGTGTCGCAACCATTCAAAATATTCGCCGCGCGGCGGTACTTTTTTTCCAGCTGCGCCCGTTTCTCCCGTTCGGCTTCGAGGTGCTTTCGAAGCCGCGAGATCTCCTGTAGCC
Organism: Elysia crispata; assembly: GCA_033675545.1. Classification (NCBI taxonomy): domain Eukaryota; kingdom Metazoa; phylum Mollusca; class Gastropoda; family Plakobranchidae; genus Elysia; species Elysia crispata. Next base: position 365,191 of record JAWDGP010000919.1, read on the forward strand.
GGTAGGACTGGTCCGGGGGCGCGCCTTGGCCTGACAGTTCCGGATATAGAGCGCCCGAAGTCGGCGTCATTTCGATAACGCTAGGGGCTGAGGGTGTTTCCTGTTTCATGTCGGTAACTATAACTTACCACCAACCGAGGTTTAATTAATGTCGATCTCCAGTATGCAGGCTACCACGGAGGAGGAGACCTCCGCGTTGGTCGTAGCCTTCCTGAAATTTATCATGTCTCCTTGGGCCAGCGCGAGAGGAGGTCGAAACTCTGTAGAACTAGAGAATTGGCCCAGGGGCTTGGTTACACCGTACGAACGGTTCGCTACTCCGTTGATGACTATTTCGACCCGGGCCTCTGAGGGCCGGCTGCTCGTTGTCGTTATAGCCAGACTCATATACTTGAGTCGGCCCGAGGTCGCCCCCCCGCTCGCTGTTTCCGCCCGCCACACCGTTCCCGAAGGACCACTCATATTCTCCCTTCGTCAGAGACCCGTTCTCTTCTGCGTAAACAGTGATTAAGGGTAAGGGCCTACTATGATCGTTCTCCCGGAAAGCATCCCTGATTATTTCCATCACCTGGTACTGGGAGATAGCCTCATCGCCTTTCGCTCTCATGCCCGTAGGTTGAGTCAGGGGCAGCCCGCGAACCAGGCCCCGAGCCATGGTCAGGTCACCCGTTATGGTGTCGCCCGCTTTTAGGACCCGGAGGCCGTCCTGCGCATCGACGTAGTCTTTTTTGGCATATTCTGATAGGTCAGGGCCGACTCGGGCCCGAAAGTGCCGCAAAGCTTCGCTGATTATCTCCACCACTTGGTACTTGGAGACAGCCTCGTCGCCTTCTAATCTCTTATTCATATTCATGGGCAGCCCGCGAACTAGGCCCTGAGCCATGGTCAGGTCACCACTCATGGTGTCGCCCGCCTTCAGGACGCGAAGGCCGTCCTGTGCATCGATGTAGTCTTTTTTAGCGTAGTCCGATAAGACTCCGGTTATGTCAGGCTCCGGGCGGTGGATCCTCTCGCCGAAGATACTCATTTTCTGGCGACGAGTTCAAGCGCAACGTGTATTGGGAGGTCTTGATTGGAAATTTTCCCATGTGCATCCCTAATCGAGACCTTCAACTCGCTTATCGTTCCATCGCGAAGGCGCTTAAATTCGGGACACTCCATTCGGACCGTGTTTATGTCCACGAAGGCGTGCCGCCCCAACCCGACGCAGGTTAGGAGTGTCGAAGGAGCCCCATCGGTGATATTTCCGGATGTGTTAAGTTCTTCGAGATGGACCCACAGCATTTGCCGCGTCGCAAAGTTTACAGGGCGATCGCCCGTATACACACCGTCGTCGAGCCAGACTCGGCCGAGGCCGTCGTCCAGGCCTAGAAGCGCCAGCAGGCCATCAGATAGAAGGATTGCCCACCCGGGGGCGACTGTTAGGGTGATCAACCCGTTCTCTCCACAAACCGTTAGCATGTGACTGGCCCCCTTGAGAATCTCCTTTAACCGGTCGAACCCATACAGGCCGGGCGGGATGGTGAGGGATTTTTCTACCGCGGGGCCTCCTCTGCCTGTGTTTTTCCAATAAAAATTTTTCCCCTTTTTCAATATTGTACCACCCCGCGGCGAAGGTTATCGATCGCAAACCAATGGCGAGGCGCCCATCGCGGTTGTCAATGCACCGCTGGAGGGGGACCGCCTCCCCTCTTTGAACGTTCGAAAGTGTGTGGAACATACCGGCCCAATATGAATGCGAAAGCTTTCAAGTTTAATAGTAAAGCCAAGTACCATTCCGGACTCCAAAAAACCGCGGCCCGCGATGTGGGCGATCTTAGAAAAGGACTGGTTCGGGTCCAGTCCGACGACCTGCAGAAATTCTTCGAGACTAAGTACCCTGATATCTTCAAACACTACCTTCTGCCTTTGACCACTTCAAACGACCGGGTCCAGTCTTGGCATTCACACCCTATGCAGTTCTGGCAGAACCAGCTCAACTTCGCCGTCTGGTGCGCCACCATAGGTTGTGGAGTTTCGGTAGAGGACCATTTGACTCCCGATGATGACCTCCTGAAGTCTGTTTACCGCATCCATGTTTACTACCAAACACGCCGTATACTGATGGAGATGCAGGCCCCACTACCCAAAAATCGGGCGTGGGATGCGGTAAACAACCCTTACGACAGGCAGGAGTACGAAAGAATCTGCGACAAATTTGGCGTTTCCCCCCACTCTGATTGGAGGGTCCATGGTCCCAGCCAGGGATTCGGCCCCGTCTTCTACTATTGGTCCCATGCACGGATATATCAAAGTGGTCCCTGACGGGGATTATGACCCGAGGAAAATGTCGTTCGCAGACCATGTATACGATGTCCGCGTGAATTACATCAAGCAAGAGGACAGCGTAGCAAGGGCTTGGAGGTTGTTCATACTCAACAAGTCAGATGGCCTCACCCAACCTGGGGTGGAGAGGTTGAATGGCAGTATCCTGACATATATATGGGCTGTCCTCGGAGCCCAGGCCCAGGTCCGCACAGAAATTCTAGGCGTCGGGCCGGCTTTCAACGCGCAATCAAAGTTCCTGTCGAACGTCGAGTCCGCCATCGCTGATCCTGTGGACATTTCCGAGGCGGTCGAATGCTACCAGAATTCCGTGCAGTATGCCCGCTCTGAGGTAAGCTTCTCCTTCTGAGAGGGTCTATATATGGCCCCATGCGACATGCTCCTCCATGTGGGCAAGATAGTGGACTACAATAACTTGCTCACGGTCGCGAATATCGGCCTGAATAAGGCTGCCGCCCCACCAGACGCGGAAAACGACACCGGTGAAAAGGGGCCTGTTAAACCGATGAGCGCCGATTCGCCATCAGAGGCGACTACCAGTCAGAGCGGTGCAAAACCGCACCCCGCATCAACAACGGCGGCAGCCAAAGCAGACCACGAGGCCCACGAGGACGAAAAAATAGCCCTCATCGTGGGCAGTATTGCCATCGGCCTAGGACTGCTTTGGTTTCTTAGGTAGCAGCCACTCGCGTGCCGCCACAAGCAGTAAGCCCCCGACAGCCAGAAGAACAGCCCAAAGATTACTAGATAGCCAGACCGCGGTTTTCCCGAGGAGGGACAGGAGCCAGGAAACGATCGAGCCAATGATCCCCGGGAGGGCGGCGGCCGCCTTGCCAGCCAGCTTGGCCAGGATTCTTCCGAGGCTTTGGAGATGTTTTTTAAGCCACTCTTTGACCCCGCCCTTGCCGGGAGGCGGTTCTGGGGTTGGCTGCGGTGGGGCGACGCCACCTCCAGAACCGCCCGTGAGAGCGAGGACTATTGTAGAAATAGTCATCCCGATCGCCGTGAGAATAGACGCGATCGTGATTCCCTGCTCTCGGAAGAGGGTGCGTATGCGCTCGCCAAGGGTTGTGTCCTCATGCAGGATCCGGTGCAGGGTTTCACGTATACGGCTGATCTGGGACCGGAGAGCCTCCCTGGTGGCCGAAGCGGCCTCAAGGCGGGCGGCCCTTTCATCCTGCAGTTTACGCAGGCGTTCGGCGATTATGTTTTTAGTAGTCTCGTCAGGGGCCTCTTCTAGCTTGCGTTCTTCCAAGGCGATGTGTTTATCCAGTTCCGAGAGCTTGGCGAGGTTGTTTGTGTGTTCCCCCCGGGACCTTTCCAGGGCCCGGCACATGCCTAGTATATCACGGGGGGTGAGTCCCTCCCTAGTGAGGACAGCGACGATTTTTTCAGCGCTTGTAATGGCCTCGGATGTTCCCTGCCCCAAATCTTCAAGCGGGGCTGTTTCTATGGCCGAGGCCGCCTCGCTCAACTGCTGGTCGACTCTGTTGAGGTCTTCAGTCACTCCAGGTGGCAATTTTTGTTTGCCTGCGCCGGGATTCCAATCCGAGAAACCCAGATCCTGTCGGACTGCATCTCCCCCACCTTTCATCTGCCTGGCTACATAGTTGAGAGTGTTGGGTCTCCCCGTCCTAGTGTTTATAATGTTGATGTCGGGATAGGCTTTCAGGCGCAAGCGGCCACCACGATCTAGCACAAATTTGTTTATATCCCGTCCCAGGGATGGAATGATCCCTTCCTTAGCCAAGGCATTGTAGTAGCTGTCTACCGCTGTCGCGAGGGTTTTTTGCCGCTGAGTCAGCCCTGGGGCATCTGCGGCTTGTCTGAGGCCGGCAGGGGTAATTAATGAGGTTTCAGCGTTACCGCCCGCGGCGGCATCGTCGGGTTGATCAATGTCATCGAAGGGTGTGTCATCGTCGGCATGAGTAAAATCATCGAGGGGGGTGTCATCGTCGCCGCCCGCGGCGGCATAATCAGCGTCAACATCATCAGGATCAAACACAGCGTTATTGACCTCGAAGCCATCCATGGTTTTCTTATATTGAAGACCAGTTTACCCGGGTTTAATATATCATGGCTTCGAGCGCATACGGGAGCAAACTCAACCCTTACCGCCGCCTCCGGGACCCCTTGGGGGTCAAGGCTGTGCGGCAGTCAGTTGTTGTCACCAACAACCCGGCGACGATTGATCAGTCTCAGCAGTTACTGGTCCGCTTCCCAAATCTGGGGAGCAATGACGTTGTCGTGCCCGGATCCGCGAGATTGGCGTTCACCATCTCGCTGACCTCGACCGACGCCAAGCGGACCCTGGTCCAGAATATAGGCCGCGCCGCGGTCATGAAATTGACCATTAAAGTATCCGGCAACGAGGTGATGTCTATCGATGACAGCGACGTATATTACTGCTATCAAGACCTCTGGAAGACCGCTCTAGAGCGGGAGAAGGCCCAATACCAGGGTATTGACACGACTGCCGACCGAAAGTGACCAAACTTCGTGTCGGCGCAGGAGACGCTGCGAACGTTGCCGCCGACCAGGCCATTGCCACCGCGTATGGAAACCGCTTCTTCGTGCCGCTGGACTTCGAACTGCTCGAGTCCCACATGCCCTTCCACCAGGCGGCCCTGGGGGACCGCCTCGATTACGAGCTCACTTTCAACGACTACAGTCGAGTCATAGCGGCCGGTGGTGACGGCAGCTATACGATCGATAACATCTGCCTCGAGCTCGACAAGGTCACCAACGAGGACCTTGCCCGAATGATCCGCAACCAGTACACTAGCCGCTTGGCGATCCTGTACGACCGCGTTCTGCGCCACCGCAAGATCACAGCCAACAAAAGCGACACGCTCTGGAACATCAATCTCAACTTCCCCGCGCGTTCCATGAAGGGCGTTCTTATGTTATTCGAGGACCCCGCAGCTGCCTACAAGCGCGAAACCGAGGCTTTCTACAACCCCAAACTTACCAAGGTCGAGGTCACAATCGAGGGCGTCCCGAATCAATTGCACAGCCAGGGGCTCCGCGCGTACCAACAATGGGACGAAGCCAAAAAGCTTCACGCAGGCGGCCCTAAGCGGAGCCCCGTTACGGGCGCGGTTGCGAAAGACCTTGCTCTAGCGGACGTGTCTCTAGCCGAGTACTTTACCAGTAAGTACTGCCTGTGGCTGGACCTACGGTCGAGTGATGACGATCAGCTCCACGGCAACGGGCGTCGCGTAGAGAACGCCAGCGAAGGTATTACCATCCAGATCACCAAGAAGGCTGAGGCCGCTGGCGCTTTGAACATCTATTTGTACGTGGTCATGGATGCCCAACTTAACCTGGAAAATGGCCGCATCGTTTCCGTCCTCTATTAGAGCGCCTTTACCCCACTCCCCCCACTCGGCGATCATTTGCGGGCAAACAGGCTGCGGGAAGACAGTATTCGTCCTAGACCTCCTCGAGGGGCCCTATCGCGGGGTCTTCCACCACATCGTCATACTATGCCCCACCATCCGGCACAACACCACCTACCAGGGTCGTACATGGATATGGGGGGACCCTGAGATATATATTGTCGACCCGGGCGAACGCCTGCACGATTGGCTCCGCTTTTGGTACCACCGTTTCAAAGGCGAGCCGACCCTTTTCATCATCGACGACTGCAGCGCCTCGCAGGCGTTGACGAAAAAGAAAGACACCCTCTCGGAGTTGGCCTTCTCCGGCCGCCACGCCCAGCAATCCGTCTGGGTGCTGTCTCAGCGATACAATTCGGTCCTCAAAGACCTGCGTGAACAGACCCAGTGGGTGGCTTTATTCCACTGTAAGGACCGAGACTCTTTCGAGGAGTGCCTCCGGGAGAACGACGTTATAGCGAAACGGGAAGAACGAGTAGCCGTTAGGTGCCAGCTCGCCTTGAAGAAACATGCGAAGCTGTTGTTAAACACTTCGCAGCCATCTTCATATCATTTGCTTAGCTGATGTTGTTCGCGGCATTAAACACGGCTCTCTCTTTGACCACACTTGTGGTTCTCCTGTGGATAATCCACGAATATATTAGAGCTAGGCGAGACATTCGGAAACTTATTTCTTTATTGCATACGAAGACATCAAGAATGGACGATTTGCTCGACGGACTGCTCGCCGATGAAACCGAGGTCGTTAAACCAGCGCCCGCAGCGCCTGCAGTGGCCGCCGCGGCCGCCGTGGTGCCACAGCCTACAACGGTGGCGGAACAGCGCGAGAGGCTGACCATTATCGCAGCAGGGGGGCAGGCCAGACAGTACCTTGGGAAGGCCATGTACGTGGAAGAAATCGACACAATGGGCGACGACGAGGTTAGAAAACTCTAAGCCCGCTACGAGACACGACTCGGTGTTTGCATGACAAAAACGCTGGGGAAGGCTGCGCTGCAGTTATATACGGCCGTGGCCACTATGTTTCTCCCGATACCGCCCGAGAACCGGCAGCCTCTCATGGAGGACCTCGAGTCCGACCCGTTTGTCGACCACGCGCTCACCAGTACTGCTTGCGAACTGTATTACCGCTATGGAAAGCTTCTGGCGCCGATCACCGCGGCGCTAACCACGGCTAAGTACTGCCAATTTGGACACCAGTGCCCAAGGCGTATAGAAGGAGATAGACTCGAGAGACAACAATGTGACTCCACCGGAGGAGTCGCCCCCACCGGAGACAACCACGCCGGCGGCCTCGACGGAGCCACAGTCTCAGTCTCAACCGGCACAACCGACACAACCTGTTTTGAGGGTGACGGCCGAGACGACATCGGCACCCAGCCGGACGTCTAAACTGAAAGACGAGAAGAAGGCTGCCGCGGGGCGTGCCGGCGCCGCCTCCAGGAAAGCCAAGACGGAGCGCCTTGAAAGAAAACTCGCGGCAGCCAAGGAGGCTCTGCGGGATCTCGCGTTCGTGGCCGACCCGGGGCGCCCGACGCGGAAGCCGCTCCGCTCCGACGCAGCGACAAAAAAGAAGCGGATGGCTCTATGTTCCCCTGGCCTGTAGGCGCACTGGTAGCTGTTGTTGTAGTGCTGGCCTATTGGGCCGCCTCGCACCGCGCAGAACCGAGGCCGCCACCGCCAAAGGAGAAAAAGCCCCCAACCCTGCAGAACAGCGCGGGGTCTGCTCAGCAATTGAAGGTTGCGCATAACCCCCATTATATGGAATAACAACACCATGGCTTCGATTGACGTAAAAGCTATAGTGAACTCCTTGTATCATGCTGCCCTTGTCAGCGGGTTATCGGTAGGGTACGCAAAACTTGGCCAGATGGTCGTCAAAGGCCCGACGCCAAAACTCGACCTGACGGTACGCGACGCCGGGCTGTTGTTTATAGACGTCTCTCTCGCCGTTGCGACTAAAGACGGGTTAATTAAACATGGGATTCTTCCCTCTAAGATTATGGAGTAATGGCGTCCATAGCGCTTATGATCGGCGGAGCCCTCGTGAACGCTCTGGCGTTCAGCGGCTCGAACTACCTCTTTTCGAAGCTCCACAGTTCTGACCACAAGGCCAGCTCTGACATAGCCGAAGAACGTAAACGACACGACCATGCCGTCGAGAAGATGCAGGCTGCCCATGATGCTTGGTCTAAGCGGCGAACCATACGCCTTGACTGGGTAAACGAGCAGCTCCGCCACCAAAAAACCGCGGCTAAGACCTACCGCGACGTCGAAGAAGCAATGCGCGAGTACAAACGCGTCACCGGGCAAACCCTTGAGCCGATAGGCCCTGAGCCCCAGCTTTCCGACTTTTACACACCGAGCGATGCCCAACAAGACCGCGAGATTGCCTTTGTTGTCGGGGGTATGGCCGTAACCGGCCTTTTGGCATACTATATCGCTAAGAGATAGACGGTGTGACCCCCAATTTTTTCTGGCCCGACGAACCTCCTAGAAACAACTGGGTAGCTGTCCGAGCCCTTGGCATCGGAGTGTTGGAGGTTGGTTGGGCTTCTGGAGTACGTGACAAGTAATGTCAATGGACTCTCACCTGTCGAGGATTTATTATAGCCCCGGGGGCTACTGGAAAGGAATCGCCGCCATCAAGAAGCTGGCGTCTGCAGCGGGGGCCCCTCTCGATGCGGCTAAGGACTGGCTGAAGAAACAAGCCATCTGGCAGATCTACCTGCCTGCGGTGCGGCGCATACCGAGACCTAAGTTTGATGTCCGGGTGCCAAATGAGGTCCATCAAGCTGAACTGCTCTTTCTTCCCCACGACCGCGTGGGACGGAAGACCTATAGTAGTAGACGTTGCCTCGCGGTACAAGGAGTCCGAGCCTCTGACTAGCAAAGGCGCAGCAGACGTCGCCGATGCCCTGTCTCGCATCTACAAACGGGGGCCTCTGAAGTGGCCCAAGCTGCTGCAGGTGGACCCTGGACGCGAATTTATGGGGGCAGTTAGCCAACTCCTTGCTAGGCACAACGTCGAGGCCAGGCGCGGCCGGGTCGGTGACCACCGGGACCAAGGAATCGTGGAGCGGTGGAACAGAACTCTGTCTGAGAGGCTCTTCGGCCACCAGTACGCCCAGGAGATGCGGCTGCCTGTTGGTGGACGATCCACAGACTGCGTGCAGCGGCTGCCTGCGGTTGTCTCTGCTCGGAATTGAGAGGTCACCCGGCTGACCGGTAAGCGCCCTTCTGAGGCCATTAGGGCAAAGTCTGTGAGTGGAGGGCCCTCTTCTACTGTTCCCGGCCGCCCTGTCGGTCTTCAAGAGCAGAAGCTCCCTTCTGGGGTTGGTGTTCGCTTCCTCTATCAGCCCGGCGAACTCGAGGGTGGGCGGCGTCGCGCCACTGACCCTGTGTGGTCCCTCCGGGTGTACCGGCTAGGGCGCACCGTGACCAAGCCCGGCGAGCCTGTGCTTTATTATCTTGACTCCGCAGGTCAAGGACCTAGTCGGAGGTTTGTCCGTGAGGAGCTTCTGGTTGTGCCTCCTGACACTCAACTACCTCCAGATGGTATTCTCAACCGTTAAGAAGTTCGTCAATGTAGGCGTTCATTTCAGTTGTGCCCCCTGGCATGCCCGCTGGTAAGGCATCCCTGTGCCCCCTGGCATGCCCATAGGCCAGAGTGTCCACCCCGTTTTCTGCGATCCACCGCTTGGAGTCGAAGGGGGACAGGGATATCTTGTGGAGGCGCTGCCCATAGATATGGTGGCGCTCTGATCGCAGGACATCCATGCCGTGGTGGAAGGCCGTCTTCTCAAAGAGAGCCTCCTTGTACTGCTCGTGTCTTATGTGCTTCCGGACGACGTACTTCGAAACGCCTTTGGCCTTCTTGGTATTGCTCCCGTTAGCCTCAAGGATACTGTACATCTTGGGGCGCAAGCCGATGTATTCCGCGATGGGGCGCCCGGCACATTCATCCGTCATCTTCCCGACAACCTTTTTGTTTTCAACGCTGTGCAGAGGGTGCTCGCGTGGGTAGTCGGACGTGTCATAGAGTTCGGCGTGCTTGGCCATGTCCCGATAGACGTCCTCCGTTTGTATCTCAAGGAGGAGGCTGTCGGTGTCGGTATAGAGGAGCTGGCACCGGTCTCCGTACTGGACCAGGAGCTGGTTGTAGTAGAAGTCGTACAAGAGCGTCTTCGAGAGGTCTAGGATGCTCATGCCCACGTATACAGGGCGAGACAGGACTAGACGGCTCTTGTGGACCTCCACGGCGGCGAGGTCGTCGTCGATGATGTTGGCTCTGGCGAAAGACGGGCTGGCGATCAACCGGCGGAGTTTGTCCTCCTCGTGTGATCGAACCAGCTTCACGTCGACTCGCTTTCGCAGGTTCTCCATGGTCTTACCAAAGACAGAGTTATTGGCGAGTTTGTAGAGGTCCTTCTCGAAGGCGCTGGTGGCCTGCTTTCGCAGCTCGGTGTTCATCCGAATGTAGGGCTCCATCCAGGGGCTCTGCTCAAAGCGCAGGGCGCGATGTATCTTTTTCAGCTTCATCCCGAGTCCCAAGTAAAGCTGGAGGTTGCGGTAGTGGAGCACGTAGTGGTTCTTGTCGCGGAGGTTGGGGACCAGCTTTTCGACCTCGGCGGACGCCACCCCTGCGCCCAGAAGGCCATGCTGATACTCTGACATCCACTTTTTCTGAACCACCATGCGCTCTGGAGCGAGCGGGTAGGCGTTGTGCTCATCGTGAAGCTCCTGGGGGTACTCCAGGTCCACCTCGAGGATAAAGCCCTCGGGCCCGTCGGCCGGTTGGTCTTTTATTGTACCAACCAGCCCATCACAGTCCTCTACCCATCGAAATCCGCCAGTCGGAAGGGGCTGGCTCATGGCCCACCCGTACAGGTTGTTGGCGTCAAGGTAGAGAATGTGGCTGTTGGGCTTTTCCGGGTCGTATCCCTCTACTGCGGAGTTGTTCGCCCTGGCGTGGCGCTTCGACACCATCGAGATGCCGCCCCGCATCCCCTTCTCGATGAAGAGGTGCTGGTCATAGTCTGTGAGCAGCTCCAACTCTACTCCGGTCTTTTTGAGGAGGGCATCCCAAGATAGGCCTGGACTGGTGTAATCATTCGCCGGGTCCAGCCCGTATTGTTTCTGGGAGGTCTTTCGAAAGTTCTCAAATACATCGGCAAGGAGCAGCACGTCGGTCCTGCAGTAGAGGTCGGCGTAGTTGCCTAGGGTTTGGCACCCGAAGGTCTCCCAGACCCTCTGGGCATGCTTGTAGTCACTATCACTGATATTTTCGTCCGTGAGCTTGGAGTAGAAGTCCTCCTTCGGTGGAAGCTGGGTCTCCTTGAAACGCTCCCAGGAGTCCATGTACTCATAAGGGTACACGCCTTTGCGCAGGAGCAGCGTGCGCTTGTACTTGTCAGGCTCGTATTGGGCTGTGATGTGGAAGGCCTCGGGTTTGTTTGCGGATACCAGCTTGTCGAGGCTCGCCTGCAGGAACTGGGCGCTATCGATGAAGCGAAGCTGCCCCAGGGAGAAGCTGATGTATTTCTCGGTGTTGTTGGGGATACAGGAAATCCGCCCCTCCACCTTGGATATCGCCTGCATCAGCAAGTGGCTGTCGTACCCCCGCAGGTTGTGGAACACAACTGGTATGGTTGTGGTCTTTGGGCTGAGCCGCAGTTTGAGATTGCAGGCGCTGTGGGCGGCCCCCCGGTACTTGCCGGTGATGTGGCAGTGGTCCCTTACAGAGTCTCCTTCCAGGAGTCCGTCACACACATGGCATCTGCACGCGGTCCTGTGGCTCTCCCAGTCTGCTTGGGTCATTCTCATGGCTTGGGGGTTCGCCAGCGCCTTTTTTATCCCACGCTCTTCCTCGACAAGAGCTCGGAGGAAGTGTTCTGCTGCGCCGCGCCCCCGGTATTCGACAGGCGCCTCTGTCTGTCCGTCGCACCGCACTTTGCCATAGCAGTAGCTGCATGCGAGGTGGTGTTGTGTCCTCTGGGTGTTGCTTTTGTTGGGGTCGAGCTCTGGCCCTTCGACTTTCGTGGTGAGGGCTTCGAAGTCGGCGTAGATAACGTAGGGTGCTGGCAGCTGCTTGTGATGGTTCTGGAAAGTTAACTTGCCCTCTGGGGGCATCTCCACCCGTACAGCCGTCTGGCCGATTCCCTTGCACTCCGGCCGATGAGCTTCCAGCAGATCCTCGCGCTTGTACCCATGGAGGCAGCGCTCATAGAAGTGCTTCTGCTCCCGATGCTTGCTCTGGTCATAGAGGAGGCGGTTGAGGTTCTTGATCCAGGTGTAGTGAAATTTGCCGGCCTTCTCAATCAACAGCAGATTGATCCTGTCCTTCTCTTCTGGTTGCTTGCTGAGACGGTGCACGATCACCCCCTTGTCCCACCCGAATACGTTGATGGCAAGGTTGTTCTGGCGCTCAACCGAGGCGATCTGAGAGATGGGCGTGGGGGCATCGATGCCGGTGAAGTCTAGTCCATCTGCGGTGGGGTATTTGGTGGGTCTGTGTGGGTTTTCTGCGGCTTGGAACAGGGCAGATCGGAGGGCCCATCGCAAGCAGTGGTCATCCGTGTTTTTGACGTTGACCACTGCCTTCTTGTTTTTCAGTGCCAGCGGTAGTGGGATGTAGGATCCTCCCCGAAGGGGCTGATATCGGGCAATGTCTAGCCAAAGGGTGCGAACCTGCACTACAGCCCACCCAGATCCTCTCTGGGTCCACTTTTCGAGGGTTTCCAGCAGCCTTGGGAATGCTTCCTCGAGGGCTGCTGTGATATCGCTTTCCTGGAGGACGGCCTCCTGTTTGTGGCGTAGAATAGGCTCTGTGTACTCCTCGCTGCCGTCTGGGTTGACCTTCACGAGCTCCACCTTGAGAGCCAGCTGGAACTTCAATCCCCCTCCTAGGGCTCTGAGCTCCTCTCCGAGCTTTTCGCGGATCTGGGGTTCTATACTCTCGAGGAAAGCCCTGGGGTCAGCACCCTGTGGGTGCCCCTGGGGCACATCCATCTGCCACCCGCGCAAGAAATTTCCGAGCGCCCATGGTGTCTGCCTGAAAGTGAGTTCTTCCGGCTTGTTCTCTTCAAACAGGCCCAGGAGCTCATCTTGATAGTCCTTTACAGACCTTAAGACCTTTTGTCGAGGTATAGGTCAAATTTCTCTTGGATGGCCTTCCTTTTCCTCTCTTTTGCCCTGTGCGGTGGAGGAATAGGCCGATATTCCCGAGGCTGTAGAGGTCTCAACAAACGCCTTTTCACAGCCTCGGGAATGGGCTCATCCAAGATGTTTTGGACCACATTGCGGAGGGCCGAATCTGGCATCTCTGCCAGTAGTTGCTCTATATACGCGTCCATCTTGTTGGATGGGTATACACCTTACAAAACACATCTCTAAATGGGTATTCGAATGGAAACTAGCTGTTCTAAGACTAGATTAAAGTCTATTCGAGCTTTCCGCTCCAAAGCTTTTTGCCTTAGTAGGACCCTGTCCCTCCCACAGGCCCTACAAAGATGGATATCGCTTTGGACTCCCTTCCCACACCCCCTGCAAGGTACAGGGACTTTACTGCCATTGCGGATCCTAGCCAGGTGTATTTTGCAATACTCCCCCAGGCAGCTTTTCCCGCAGACTTTGGTTTCCCCTCTCTTAAGCCAGAAGCAGTAATTTTGGCCCTTCATCTTTAACAACATACCTAACATTATACATTTATCTAATTGGTGCCCAATCTACAAGAAACTATCTGGTTTCGGGCCAGCTGGTTGTTTTTGTTGCGAATCAACTCTCTTTGGGGGGCCCGCCAGGGGGGGAGCGGGCCCTTTGTCTGGTTAACCCTTGTTAATAGTTGCGCGCGCCTCGAGTGTAAGTCAGGCGCGTTTTTCGTACATTCAGAATTGCCTCGCGAGTGCATGTACGAAAAAAGTGTTTTTTGCACATACAGAATTGGGGTAATTCTGTATGTAGGCCAGGCGTGTTTTTTGCGTACATGGACAATTGGGGTTCGAGTGTATGTAGGCCAGGTATGTTTTGCGTGCAAGCTGTTCCAGAACCCCCCCTCTGTATACTACTAACCAAGCCCATTCTTTTTCTATGGCCCAATCAAAAAAAGCCCCCTTTAGCATGATAAAGTTACTAAACCCATTCAGAATTCCTTCATCAAATTTATTATCAAAACAAAATTATTACTATTAGAAAAGAAGATTTGGAGCTTTTTTGTTACCCCAGGCTTGTTCACCTTAGTCTGCTCTCTCATAATCTTGGAACCCACTACAGTTTTGTGTCAGACAATGAATAGTAGGCCTAAAATCAACAACTTAAAAAAAACAGATTTTAAAATGCATCTAGTTTCTAGGTCTATAATAAAGCCTATCTCTGACCCTGCAAGATTCAAAATTTATAACCAAAGTAAGTTTCATTCGATTAAAATTTATAGCAGATTATGGTGAACAAGCCTGGGTAAAAAATGAAAAAGTATCAAAGATTCTTTGGTAATCTAAAACTCTCAAATATTTAATCTGGGGGACTAAAACTAAAAAAGACCCTTCCTTCTAGCCTTACTTTCCAATCAATTTGCAACAGAAAAGAGATTGATCTAGATCTAGATCTAAATATATAGAATCTAGATCCATCTAGGAGATCTAGATCTAGACTAGATTCTATATCTAAATAATTGCAATGTGTGGATGGCCTAGAAAACAGAATTTCGAAATCTAGATCCTAGACTAGACCTAGAGGCATGCAGTTATTGGCCCAACTCATATGCTTTAAAACTGTATTTTTCTGAATGAATTTGATATGCTGAACACACATGACGGTTTTATTCGTCGCAGATAAGTACTTTTCAAGATATAAGCATTTTTGTGTTGCTCTAATTTTAAAATCCCATTAAACTACAAGTTTCGAATTCGTCGAGCTAGATCTAGATCTAGATCTAGATTACAATTTTTTTTAGTTTTGTGAAGCCTTAAGTGAGTTAGGCCGATATCTGCAAATTTAGCGACCTAGATCTAGATCAAGATCTAGATCTAGATTTGATAGGCCTAGGCAATAAATCATTTACTTACAGCTAAAATCTACATTCTGTTTTACGCCACCTAGTCTAGATAGGCAAGCACACCAAGAACATAGCAGACCTCCTTTTTTCCTTAAGATCCATTTCGATTTAGAATTAGAAGACCGAAGCCATTATTACAGAAAGGAGTGATCTGGTTATGAAAATTGTAGATGTCCTGTCAACCGACTCTTGTTTTGGCCTTGTAACTTGCGCATCTGTCTGCCATCTAGCTAATAATACGCATAGAGTATGATTGGGGGAACTTAAGGTCACTGAAAAACGAACTTCTCCCGCGGCAATGTTGCATTACATTTAATAATACTATGATGCAGTTTGTTTTTTAATCCTCAGAACAGTTTCAAACTTAAAGCTATCTTTGCAATCCAGTGTTCATTATCTAGGCACCTGAATTGCAATAACTTGCAGAAATGTATCACGTTACTCTTAAGAGAACTCAATAATAACAGTAATAATAATAATAATAACAACAACAACAACAACAACAACAACAACAACAACAACAACAACAACAATAATAATAATAATAATAATAATAATAATAATAATAATAATAATAATAATAATAATAATAATAGTAATAATAATAATAATAATGATAATAACAATAATATCTAATGACTCTGGAGTTGATAAGAAAATGGTTTAAAGTAGGTGACTAAACATGCTTTTTGCATATTTTTAGAAAGAGAAAATCCTGAATCACAAGGTAATAATCCTTTCCAAAGCATGCTATTTATCCTCTGTAAAAAATGAGTCTTGACAATTTATCTAATTTGATTTAAGAAGTCGACTCTTTCGAAGCAATAATGGAAACCAGGGAGCTGACCATTATAGACGAGATATTTACTACTTAGGAAATTAACGATGAAGATCGGAGACGGGTTTTATTTTTATTCATTGTCGATTTTCTCTTGGAAATTGACCCAACCCAAACAAACAAACAACAAAACAACAAGAACAACATATTTTTCCGAAACAGAAAAGAGAGACAGAACAGGCAATTTATCATAACAAATATTAGATAGATCATTAACATTAAAATAATTTTTGCATACCTTATTAGTCAACGGATTTCATCTCGCATTTATCAATTCATTTCGTTATGTCTAGGTATAAACAATAAACGAAAAAAAAAAATTCCAGCTGACCGTAAGGTAACTCTTTCGACATGGGCAAAGATGCACCATAAAACTCCTACATATTGTTTAATACAGTTCCCGACCACAATTTAATCGTTTTCTATGGATTCGTCTACATGACAAGATGGGCAGACCTACTTCTTGTTGTAATGCACACACACACACACACACACATATATATATATATATATATATATGAAATTATAAGCTAATCTATAATTACTATCCTAAAATGAATAGGTGTGCAAATAGTCAATAAAGAAAGCAGAGATTTTGGAGATGACCTCATCTTAAGAAGACTAAAAGATCAATCCTATAGAATTTTAACATTATCTGCAAAGCATATTCTGGAAGAAAAAAATAGAGATAGATAGATGGATAGATTCGGGGATGGGAGAGAGAAGTGTGAACGAGGGAGAGAGAGAGAGAGAGAGAGAGAGAGAGAGAGAGAGAGAGAGAGAGAGAGAGAGAGAGAGAGAGAGAGAGAGAGAGAGAGAGAGAGAGAGAGAGAGAGAGAGAGAGAGAGAGTGAGAGAGAGTTTGATATTTGTATATCAATTTAATTTTTTTTTCAAACGTGTCAAATTAAGTGCTGTGCCTTTGTCCATTTGATCTTTTTATAATTTACAAATGGAATAATTTAATCATCCAAACTCCAGTATGATAAAAATCATTTATATAAGCATTGAAGATTAAATACCGTAATTTATGTTTTTAAGACACAAACTAATAGTTATCTCAAATAAGTCGAAATGACATAGTTTAAAAATAATAAAAATTACAAAAATTGAAAAGGACACATCAAAGTAAGATGAAAATCAATATCAGGTCATATATTTGTGTTTGTGATATAGAGAGAAATAAAGAAAGAAAGTGAGTGAGAAAAAAACAACCCACAACATAACAATATTTAAATAATCATCCATGACAAAATTAACTTATGAATGAATTACAAAAGCGCAAATAACTATGGTTATAATAATACTGGAAAAAACAGTTAAAGTAAAGAATAGTTATACCATGGTATTGTTACATGCGATAGTTAATACTAAAGTAGCACTTAAAGTGTAAGCCTCTAGTTTCATCTTGAAAGACATCATAGAAAACGCATTAAGAGAATACTTGCTCAAGTCATAAGTTATGGAACTCTAAAATTACAGCTTCATAAGAAGCACTTTGGATTCAAATATTTCAACTCGAGTTATTTAAAAATTACTCTTTTTTAAAGCACTCGAAGTAAATAATTATTAATTATTATTATCAGATATTTTATGGTGCACGGTTTAAAAAATTTCAGGTGACCTTGAAAAATTCAACATGGGGATTAGCGTCCAAATACCTAGTGATCTGAAAATGTCATGAATATTGAAGGCCGCTATCGTTTTTAAAAAATGCTTATAGCGACATAGCGACAGTGCGTATTCTAATTTGCAATGGATATAAGAACAATAAAATATTTTCCTGCAATCCTCATCAGCAAAAAATATTGTATTCTGGATATTTGATAGGTGATTTTAGCCAGTATTTACTAGAGTGATGTAATATATTGAGACTATGACAAAGTCTTGTCATTTGATGTAAAGTCCAAATGCGTTACCTGTCAATAGGTTGATGAATTGAAGGAAAGGAAAGCGTCGGTACTTTTTCACTTATTTTTCAGGGTTTATGTCCATAAGATAACTACACATCCATTCAATATGCAAAGAAAACATCTGAATTTCACGAATAGAAAACAAAAAATTTGCATCAGATACACGAATTCATATCTTCAGCGAACATTTCACACTATTATTAAAAGATAAATAACCGGGAAATGGGAGAAATGGGCCATTGATATTCGTAAAAAATAAAAATATTCGCAGCACAGAAACTTAGTAATAGAAGGTGAAATAAAATAATTGAAAAGTAAGCATTGCACTCGGTTAGTAAGAAGAGACTCAAATAGCCATTAGGCCTACATCCACTTTAAACATAATATGAAAACTTTTTTAGTAAAGATTGTTTGATGTATGAGTTCAAAGACTTCAAAGACTTGTCTAAAGGAAATGAATACATGAATAACATTTTAACATGGGCTTTTGTTTGTAAACTTATTTCCTTAGGCTGTGAGGAAACTTGGTTTGATATTTTTTGTTCTGCTCCTCTGCACCAAAGTCACACAAGACACACACGGAACACACGCCAAAATTTGTTTGCCGCCAAATTACAATTTAGACAATATATATATATATATATATATATATATATATATATATATATATATATATATATATATTGTCTAAATTGTAAAATTCATTCATTTCCTTTAGACAAGTCTTTGAACTCATACATCAAACAATCTTTACTAAAAAAGTTTTCATGTATGTTATATATACCCACACACACACACACCTATATATATATATATGAATTTTATTATTACATGTATCTTTAGCTAAAAGATATAGAGATGTCTGAAATAAACCAGGAAAGGAGCAAATCATATTTTGTGGTAAAATTGTAAGTGGCGAAGTTCAAATATAGACACCTTGACGTGGCAAATGAGGTTCGTTCTTACAGTTCTCAAGAGGCCATCATTTAAATGGATATTTAAAAAAAAATAAGTCAACTTACATGTATTTACTTAGATAGGAAAATTACAAAAACGATATCGCCAGGGATACCGGCATGTCAAAAAAAATTTTTTTTTTCGGCTGCCCTGCATAATCATTTGAACATTCCCAATGCCCCAGTCGTTGACAGGCGAAATGAAAAATAAAAGAAAGCAATGTTGCAGGATATTACTGGGATTTTGTAAAACACAATAACACATACTTTGTCTCACACACTTGCACCTGTAGATCATCTGAACCATGTTTTTCTCTCTTCTTCCTCCCCCCCTCCCTTTTCCCTTTTTGAAACCTTCCAAAAGAACAGCTGTGCCGTTCATCTGTAAATGTTTTGCTGACTGTTTATGGGATAAAAAAAGATTATGATTCTTCACACGAGACTATCTTCAGAGGGATAAAACAACTAATATTGATTGCTACAGGTACTCCTGAAAATTGTATGCTAAGGAATGAGTTTGCAATAAGACGGCCACCAAACCCGTTTTACTTCAAGATCTATTCAATGTCAAGAGACTATGAAAAATGTAAGTCTCACTCTTGGTGCTGACTATGTAAAAGAATCAAAACTAAATATGTGAAATTTTTATCTCTAAAAATTGACCATTGATTCACCATCGATCACTCCTCGTATACATCTTTTTTTTCTTTTCTTACATGAGTTTTTCCTACCTTTCATCTTAAGCATTGTTTTTAACGTGAGTGTTTTCAACGTTGTAAGTTTCCTTGGTGAAAACGCTATTGTCGGATTTGCATGCGAGAACTTAAAACCGACTTTTTATTTGGTTATCTTAGCTCTTTTCACGCGACATGATGCAGTGGTTGTGATGCTTTCCGTCAACCAAAAAAGCAGAAACAAAATGTACGTAAATGCTACTTCGTTGCAAAATACCCTTTTGCTTCCATTTGCAGCGCATTATGTAAATTTTCCAACATGATTTTCCGCTTCCATGGCTACTGTTTTTATTTAAGAAAACTTAGCAATTTCCAAACGAACAAATATTCAAATACTAAATAGAGAAGCCAAAAATAACCTCTTATCACGGGGAGAGCAGCTGCCGCCAGAAGTTCGGTGTCAAGCCGGATACACCAGGCAGTCGCCGGAAATGGAAGTCTTTCTTTTTTTTTTTTTTTTTTTTTTTCTTTTCTTTTTCGTTTTTAATAGATCAAAGGTCAGTTTCTTTCAAATTCTGACTTCAAAATCTATCTTCTGAGTACATTCATATGAAGTAACATGCCACAAGCATATTGTTCTTTCTAAAAATAATACCCCCTTTCCCCCTCCTCTCCTTCTGCCTCCTTTCACTCTGTCTCTCTTTTCGCCTATCTATCTCGCCATCTCGATCTTGGTCCCTTTCTACCTCTTTAATGTCTGGTTACCCCTCTCTCCTTTTCTCTCTTCTCTGTCTGTCTGTCTGTCTGTCTGTCTGTCTGTCTCTCTCTCTCTGTCTGTCTCTCCCTACACGTGCTGCGTCCCTTCTTTTTTAATTTTATCCTTCAAACTTCGCTCTATTACATGGCACAACCGCAGTCTTATATATTAAATATGAAAAGAGATTCACGGTCATGTTCTAGCCTGTGCTTTTAGAGAAGAGGTGATATTATGCTTTTACAATATCGTATTCCATATATAACAAAACTCTGTGAGATTCAAT
This sequence comes from Elysia crispata, assembly GCA_033675545.1. Classification (NCBI taxonomy): domain Eukaryota; kingdom Metazoa; phylum Mollusca; class Gastropoda; family Plakobranchidae; genus Elysia; species Elysia crispata. Next base: position 385,389 of record JAWDGP010000919.1, read on the forward strand.
ACTTTTGTTTAAAAATCAATTGTTTTCACATTTTTAAATACTTTGTTCCTTTTACAAATAGCCGAAGAAACATTTAGAGTATTAGCCGATTATACTATTAACTCCAAAGTTAATCATGTCAGGGAGGCATATTTTTCAGTAAATAGGGGAATTAAAGATAAGCATGATATAAGTCGGGAAATCCCTCTCCTAACGAGTGCGATTGCGCCATATGTTGTCGTCTTCTCATCTGCGAAGTCTAGAATAATGTGCTGAATCAAGGTCATCTCTAACTAGATTTATATATAGAAGGCCTTGGCTGAACGCATTTTCACCGGGCTTCATCAAATAAAATAAGAGCACACTCGACAAAGTCAACCATTAATGATAATCACCTTATGGATAATGCATAAAAAGAATTATCGCTTTTGATTCATTGCATAAATAACTGCACACATACTCAAGACAAATTTAGCTTATGCACTTTAACAGTTGACAGAAAATTTTCGGGGTCGACTTATGACCCTGCTTCAAAACAATTCAAAAGTAACCATTCTACCCACTTATGTTAGTGTCACAACCTAATATTCTCTCAGTTTTTCAAATGGCGTGTATGAATTCGGAATGGCTAATGCAACCGGTTTGTCTTTTCCGTATATTGATGTTCACTTAATGAAATACACCGCAACATGATGCGCACAACAACGAGGGTGGTAACAGATGGGCCAATCTTGATGCCCTCTCATGCTTCATGTCTTCTGCATTAAACAGATCTTTTTGGTTTATGGCTTGTAAAATGTTACATTAAAATACATGAAAAAAAGAGGGGCTTGCGACAGTCAGGACCGTAAAAGTAACTTAAAAGTTTGTCTAAAAGACATTTTGTTGAAATAACTGTAATTAGAAAGAAAAAAGGAGGTTTATGGATCGTTACCTTTTAAAAAAGTAAATTAGTAAGGACAAATTGGTTTAGGTTAATGTAGGCCTACATAGTGAAGAAACTTTTTCGAAAAACAAGAAGGAAATAAAGAAAAACTCAGATTTAAAAGAACCCATTTTTTTGTTGTAATGACCCAGCTAGGTTTATCTAGATTTCGCTCTAGATCTTCATCTATTCCGACATAACCATGAAAATAGTTAACATACCGGTAACTAAATGTTAGTTTTATTTCTAAATCTATTTTTCCCAAAGACATTATTTTAATTTGCCGAACAAAATACAACCTAACTTGTTTAAAGTTAACGTAATATAAAATCGATTCCTAAAAGGTTTAGATTGATGAAAGTCGTATAAAAGAATAGATGAATGAACTTATAGGAAAAAAAAACAACAAAAAACAAACCTACATCATAATTATTGTAAAATATGATATGCCAAAGAGCATTAGGGCATCATAAATATATTATAGCATTAATATTCAAGATCCGTATTTAGCTTTCTGAAATCTCTTTCATTAGAATTGAAGACTAAATATAAATATAAATGTCACAGAACCCATCGACCCTTCTCCACTCCCTAACTACCCCCCCCCCCCACAAAAAAAAAAAAAAAAAAAAAAAAAAAACAACAACAACAAAAAAAAAACCCAGACAAACAACAAAAAAACAAAAACAAAACAAAACAAAACAAAAAAACAGAGGAAAAAAAACTTCAAACAAAGACGTTTACTAAAAACATTAAGCTTCAAACATAGCTTTCATATCCTTTCGCAATCGTATTAATTAAGAGGTAAACACAAACGATTTCGAAACAAGTAGCCTATCGGTATCCTTAATACACGTGACCTGTGTTAGGGAACCTACTTCTCCAAGGATACTAAGGCCTGTTTGTAATCTGTTCTAGTCTCTTAGTTTTTGTTTTTCTATAAAATGAAGATTTATTCTACTTTCTAAAGCACAGAAATATATAATGAAATTATAATTCTTATTGCTCAAATTAGGCTAAATTGAAAAGGAAATTAGATTTTATTATTTGATCAAGGACAGCTTCACTAGTATGGTCCATATAAGAATAGTGAGCTAATTTTGTTAAATTTTGCAATGCCCTCTCTTCTGATCCTTTATGTGGACTTGGTCGTGAGGTTATGACGTGAGACGTTAAGAGCGACAGTAGCGTCGGTTTATTTTTTGCCAAAATATCCCCCCCCCCCCCTTTTAAACCATTTAACAAAAAAAAAAAATGAGAACGAACTAATCGTACAGATCAGCATCTGCAGCAAGACATACAATGTACTTAAATCTAGAAAATAAATATATCTGTGAGGAGACGAAAAATCACGCCGCAATCCTTTATCCCATAGCTTTTATGAATTGAATAACCTCCTCCTCCCAAAAATAAAGCAAAACAAAAATAAAAAAAAAAAAAAAAACAACCAATAAAACAAACAAAAAAAAACAACCAAAAAAGTAACAAAAAAAAAGAAAAAAAACAACAACAAAATCACAAAAAAAAAAAAAAAAACCACCCAAAAAAAACCAACAACAAAAAAAGAAAACAAAACAAACAGCAATAAAAAAAACCAACCCAAAACAGCAGCACCTGAAGCAGGGAGTTTTTTGTTGTCTGTGTGTGTGCATGAAACAAATAACATGCGTAGAGATTAAAAAGGCGATAACATGATAACACTTGTAACTAAATCTCAAACACACAGAAGTTTTCTTAGACTCTTTCAATAGGGAAGAAATCTCGGGTTTTTTTTTTCTTTTTATAAGAGGGCGAGTCTATCAAAGTAAATAAGAACTAGTTTTATTTAAATTTTCATACCTCCTTGCAACCATAATCATGACCGAAACTTAAATCGCATCTGCCCGCAGGCTTGAGCCCTACAGTCACCAAACTGTCAAAGTAAATTAGGACTCTTTGTTTCCTAGAGGTCCTACAAACAATCTAAGTTGTGCTCTCTGCAGTCAGAAGTGGGCTATCGTTTGTAGCCTAAGTCTCAATTGCTGTTTTTTTTTTAAATCAAATTCCTCAATCGAAAATAATTTAATTATAGTAACTTGAACCAGGCGCTCTAATGGTAATTAATTTTAATGTTGCTAGTATTTAAAGGGAATAATTGTTAAAAACACAAAAGGCGGATTGCGTAAAGAGAATAAATATTCAGATGCTGCTGCTCTTTTATTTCTGCAATCTATTTATGATCCTAGACCCAGATCTCATCGCATGCTACCTATTATTGTTTTTTTTTCCTTATCTATTTTTTTCCATTCGCTTTTCATACCACCCATTGCGGTATGAAAGAAAATATCTGGACTTTAAAATGCCAAGACTTCAATATTTTAAGTTGGGTAACTTTAAGAAAGACACTATTTAAACTTCTGCTTTCCTTCAATAAAATAAATACTGCACGAAAAAAGAGTCATAGAGAAAGAAGATAAACAAGTATGATTCCACTCTTGTATGTAAGGGATAATGAAATCCTAACCGACTGGATAAACATCACCTTTAGTGTTACCTTTCTACCAAGTGGCTTCAAAATTATTTAATTCGAAAGGCTAAAGGAGCAATAATTATGCTGTAATGTAATCCTTTTTTCTATACCCATATACAATATTCCCCTCTTTTTTATTTTTAAATTTTATTTTATTTTTTTTACGTATTCGACAACTATACAAAGTATGACTGTCTTTTGCCAGTGCTGAAATAAAAAAAAAAAAAGGAGGAAGAAAAAGGATTGTGAGCCTATGTCAAAAGCAACTCGCAAATTATCATAGTAATTGTAATTAATGTGATACAAGCTGTTAAAAATACATTCAGCTTGTTTTATCCCATTAATTAATCACATACAAATGACTTGTAAATTTAAGCAAGCCAGTAGATTCAGCTGATGAACTTACATAAATTGGACGATACAGGTGAAGAGAATGTCTGACAAAACGAGAAATGAGAGAGAAATCCTTGACAACCACAATACTAAACAGCGCCGGTCTAATTCAAGGGTGCAGTTTAGAGGTTTTAGATGTTTCTCAGACCAGACGAGACTAAGTCAGTATATTTTTAGACTGACCAGCATCATTTTTATAGACTCATCCTACACAGGGGTAGATGGCATTATCGGTTTTTTCAAACATCCTTGCCGAGAACGTACCGTTTTCCAAGGGTTGCATTATGGCTGCCATTAGACGATATCCCTAGTATTTAAGCTTACTACTTAGCATTTAATTCAGAAAAAGTAATTTTTTTATGTTGAATTTGATCAATATTAGATTAAATCTAGACATATCACTCACTCTCCACTCTCTCTTCTCCCTCTCTCTTTTCTCGCTCTCTCTTTTTCTTCCTGGCTCTTTCCTCTCTCTCTCTCTCTCTCTCTCTTTCCTCTCTCCCTCTCTAGCCTTTCTCTAACTCTCTCTTCTCTCTCCCTCTTTGTCTCTCCTCTTTTTCTTTCTCTTCTCTCACTCCTCTCCACCCTCTCTCTCTCTTTCTTTCTATCTCCTCTCTCTTTATCTCTTCTCTCTCTCTACCTCGAGGCTTTTGCAAAACAATTTCACTATATTAGGACAAGAAAATTGAGAGAGACAGGAAGAGAGAGAGAGAGAGAGAGAGAGAGAGAGATAGAGAGAGAGAGAGAGAGAGTGAGAGAGAGAGAGGCACACAGACAGGAGACATACACGGGATTATATAAACAAAGGTGATATTGCGGCAAGACTGAGGCTGAATTAACTGGTTTTGTTGCTAAGGCTAACCGGAAAATTTCCTGTCTCTTCTTTCTCATGCTCATAAATTTTTCTAAAGTACAATCTGCTTTGCAACTAAACTAGAACATGACTTGGGGGAATATTAATTTTTGCTCTTGCGTTTTCTTCAGCAATAGAACAAGATCTAGATCCAGGCTAGATCGTTAAACAGGGTTTTTAGTTTAATTACCTCTTTTCATATTCGACCTTGGAAGTGCAAAACACCAGCAAAATTTAGCCGCGTTTTCTTTTTTTTTTCTTTCGTGCAGATAGAGGGGTATAAATTAATTAGTTATGAACTAGGCATTTATAATTTGATCCTAAAAAAATCATGGCGCGTAACTCTCGCTGACTTTTTTTTAACGATCATTATTCTATATCCCCGCGATATTTAAATGAATTCGTTTTTATTTACAAGTTTTGTGGGATGAATTTGTTTCTTTGAATGTAGAAATTAAAAACACAAAAAAAACAAAACAACAACAACAAAAAAAAAAAAAAGAAAAAAAAAACAAAACAAAGCGAACACCCCCCCGCCCCCTCAAAGAAAAAAAAAAATTCATTACACAAAATTAATTCAATTTGTATTTTAAATTTCTGTAAAACAAAGGTTTGTTCAAACCGCCCAATACATGTATCTCAGTGAATGTCACGTCTAAGTGTGAGGGGTCGTGCCGGCCGGAAAAGTCTATAAAATGAAACGATTTTCCAGAAAAAATTATAAATAAATATAAATAAATTTCTATATATTTATATCCAGAAAGATAACGCCGATCCCAATGGAGACCACTGCACCATATAGCAGCTAGGAGCCCGCGCTTTCTGTAATTTTTTTTTTAAGTAAATGGAATATCCCTAGCCCTTTGTGTCAGCAACTGCCCGGAGCTTGTTTGCCAACTTTGCATTAGATTCGAATAATTAATTAGCGGAGAAATGCCCTTATATAATTTGAAACAACACCAATAAAAAAAAAAAAGCTCATTCAGTTGAAAAACTCTTTCAAAAAAAAAAAAAAAAAAAAAAAGAGTACGCACATGCTGGCAAAAAATCCTTGAAAAATTGTTTTGACTAGGCCTATTAGGGGATCTGTGAGATCTATCACGTGATAAAACAGGTGTTTTGACAACGTACCCGAGTATTACATCTGTTTAACCTCAGACAGCGGGTACAGACTGAACCAAGCCAAGCGAGCTGGATACAAAGGCCCCCAGCTAGGCAACATTGAAATATTTTTCCACGCGGTCTCTTTCACGCGAACTACTGAATTTTCAATCTAGATCTAGCCCAGTGATTATTATTATTATTATTATTATTATTATTATTATTATTATTATTATTATTATTATTATTATTATTATTATTATTATTATTATTATTATTATTATTATTATTATTATTATTTTTGTTGTTGTTGTTGTTGTTATTATTATGATTATTATCATCATCATCATCATCATTCTTCCTTTCTTTCTTTCTTTCTTTATTATTATTATTATTATTATTATTATTATTATTATTATTATTATTATTATGATGATGATGATGATGATGATGATGATGATGATGATGATGATGATGATGATGATGATGATGATGATGATGATGCCAAAACATTGTATTAAGAGGCTCGCTTTCCAAAATTTCTTCTGCATAAAATAGTTATATTATTATACTGCATGACATTGCAAATTTTATTTTCCTCTTACGTATGTTCTGATAATTTTAACCGAAAACCAAATGATATGTAACCTGTACTTGTTTTTTTTTTTTTCTTTAATCGTCAACATCGACAGGTGGCTCGAAAACAGTATTATTGTTGCTGTTTTTGTTGTTGTTGTTGTTTTTTTTTTTCTTCTTCTTCTTCTTCTTCTTCTTCTTCTTCTTCTTCTTCTTCTTCTTCTTCTTCTTCTTCTTCTTCTTCTTCTTCTTCTTCTTCTTCTTCTTCTCCCTTTTCTTTTTCTTCTTCCTCGTGTTGTTGTTGTTGTTGTTGTTGTTGTTGTTGTTGTTGTTGTTGTTGTTGTTGTTGTTGTTCTTCTTCTTCTTCTTCTTCTTCTTCTTCTTCTTCTTCTTCTTCTTCTCCTTTTTCCATTAGTGTGTGTATGTGCTCTGTCTGTAATGGATATCGAATAAGTTTTCTTTAATTGATTTATTCATTAATCAGCTTACGTTTATAGCGCACACAAACATGCATAATGAAATGAAACGAGTCAAAGATGGCGTTTATAATTCTTATTTATATGATTATTTGCTAGAAAGCATTAGAAAAAAAACCAAAACAAAACAGTGAAAAAAAGATATTAGTTGTAAAAATTCAGCTAGTCAAAAGAAAAGATTGAATGTTAATAATATTCATTCCTTCGTGTTAATAAATTTCATAACAAAAAAAAAAAAAAGCATAAATTGATTGCATAAGCAAAAAGCGAAAGAAAAGCTGAAAAAGTAAAGAAAAATTGTGTTTATCAAATCATAACTTTGTTATTATAGTTATACATGTACTTTCTTTTCATATGGTTGCAGTGATGTAATTTTTTTTTTCCGCGAAGTCAGAATAATCTTATTTCACTCTAAGTTCTAATTTACAAGTCTCTTCAAGTGAACCTGACGCACCCCAGCCCCGCGTCCAAACGAATTAAAATCAATTACCAATTAGCAAATCCGCACAAAGCCGCTGCGCTCTGTTTTTACAAGCTCTGTTAACATGTGGCGATCTTATTTTGATTTATTGGCCATAATGGTCAAAAAAAAAAAATGACAGGAAAAAAAAATGCGGTCTTGTGGTAGCTACAAGTACAAAGGGATGGAGCAAGGCCTTCTTTATAAATATAGAGATGGCCTTGGATGACGCGCCTGATAACGTGTGTGTGTGGATGTGTGGCCGTGTCTGTGCATGTGTAAAAAAAAAATGAGGGTGTGTGTGTGTGTGTGTGCAAAATATAGAAGGTCTTTCGCTAGCGTGCTCATTTATGTAGCTCATACATGTAGCATAAACCGAGGAAATTGAAATAAAGTTAAAAATTTTCCGCTAATAAATTGTTTGGGTCACGCCATACTTAAGTTGTTACATGCATAATTCATCGTTATATCTCCATTCCTCCTCGTAAAGTTAAAAAAAAATACTTTCAATTCGTGAAATCAAGTTTTCTCGCCACTCATCACCTTAAATTTAGGGCACTGATTCTAAAAATGTAGGTTTTTTTTTATATCCAAGAAGTAATTATCAATTTTAACTAGTAACTTATATGTTCCCTGCGGCAGAGAATTTCAAAACAACTGCATTTCCGGCCCACCAGATCCAAAATCATCATACGTTTAGCAAAAAAATTAGCTAGTGGAATTATTTCTGTATCAGGTAGAAATAATATCCTGTGCGTTATTTCTATACCACGCTCTTTACGCATGCGCCGTACGATAATACTTTTCGGTATCTGCGGTCATGGTTACTGCCTAAACTACTGACTCGGCTTAATTCACAGAGACAGTCATATCAGATTAAACAGAACATACCTAAAATTATACATGTAGTAAATTCAGCGATTGAAAAATTCATTTGGGTTTACATTTAAATTGTTTTAGTTTCTGTAATTTCACCTTATTGCATTTCGGACATAATTATTCAATCTTCCTCAAAATTTTTTTTTTACTGTGGAGCTATCTTTTAATGAAGGCAGTAGGCTATGTAGGCTGTCATGTTTGAATATTTAGCAGAATTTTATAATTATGAAATATTAGAATCTGCATGGAATGTTTTATGCTGAATGAGTAGAAAACTTTTCGTTTTTAAACATATCTTCTCGTATGATAGTTTTAGCAATACTTTAAATTGTGTGTTGTTAAATCTAATTTTCCTGCCTTGTTTTCTATAATGTGAAAAGCTATTTCTCAGTATAATAAACCATAAAGCAAAAGAATATATGAAGCAATCATACGTGAAGATTTCCAAAATATAGTCACTAAAATCCATTAGAGTGTTGAGTCTTACCTCAATATGCCCATTGACAGTAATAAATAAATGCCCAAGTGCTAAAGCAGAATACAAAATATCAAAATTTGAGACATAACAAAATTTCACGCCTCATGTAAAGTTTAAGAATTGAAATGCGTCGATGAATATATGTTTCTTAGATCTGAGAAAATTACCAGTATTAGGAGGGGAAAAAGTTGCCACTTTAAAAAAAACATTGTACTTGTTTGCTATTTAAGCTGTAAACTTAGTTATGCAAAAACGTTCAAGAAAGGAATATATAGGCTATACGAGGTCCTATCTTTTTCATTACAATCAAATTACAATATATCAGTACTATTTTAATCATTTTACGAATTACAACAACAAAATATTAGGATTACACTTATTTACTCGAAGATCATACAACTATAGAGAGAAAACAAAGGCTTCAAAATTAGGCGGACTAAATAAGATAGGCATGTCTTCAAAGTGAGACCTAGTGCAATCTTTAAATAATCAACACCTCAGGATCAGAATAAGCAAGAGTTGACGTTGGCCATTACATAGATAGTATAAAGAAAAACAAAATAATTGTGATGACTCAGAGGACTTAACACTAAAACAAGGGTGTCTCTTAAGTGATTTGACTGTAAGGGTTCCAGTGTACATCAAATGGACGTGCTTGCCACGCAAACATTGCTTGCTGTAACTGGTACGCCTAGTTCAAAAGCAGAACAACAAAGCTGTAAGGTACCAAAAAAATTCCAGTCACAAACAATTCTGTTATGAAGCATAGTTTAAAAAAAAAAAAAAAAAAAAGCAAAAATAGGTTTAACGCAGGATCTAAATGTACAAAAAAAAGCAAACTTTCGACTTTACGCCTTGAAAAATACAAGAATCAGAACAAGAAACAATTCAAGTCTCCCCCCCCCCCTCTCTCTCTCTCTCTCTCTCTCTCTCTCTTCCCCCTCTCCTTTTCTCGCCCTCCCTCTCCTTCTCTCCCCCCTCTCTCTCTCCTCCCTCCCTCTCTCTCTCCCCCCCCTCTCACTCTCCCCTCTCTCTCTCCCCTCCCCTCTCTCCGTCTCGGCCCCCCTCTCTCTCTACCCCTCTCTCTCTCTCTCTCTCTCTCTCGCCCCCCCCCTCTCTCTCTCCCTCCCCTCTCTCTTCCTCCCTCCCCCCTCTCTTTCTCTCTCTTTCTCTCTCTCTCTCTCTCTCTCTCTGTCTCTCTCTCTTTCTCGCCTCCCCCCTCTCTCTCTTTCTTTCTCTCTCTCTTTATGTTGCATGTGTCTTAGGATATGTAACTATTTGCCTTTACAGATTGAATTGAAATTGCTGTCCTTTGTATCAACACGAAGTAAAAGTTGTTCACCTTGTCAACACGCTTGGGGATTTGGACACAGCTCTCTGAAACAACAGACCGGCTAAAAACGATAATGAAGTCACACCAATAACACACACAGATCATCAGGGATAATGTTTGAGGTACGATGGGTGTCGAAGTGCTAATACTGTTTCAATTTATTTTACGGGCAGGAGGACTGTTGCCACTTCTACTACTCCTAACACCACCACCACCACCACCACCACCATCTACTACTTCTACTGCTGCTGCTACTACTACTACTACTGCTGCTGCTGCTACTACTACTACTACCACTACTACTACTATTGCTGTTGTTGCTGCTGCTACTACCACTATTGCTGTTGCTGCTGCTGCTACTATTACTACTCCTAATACTACTTACTACTACCACTTCTACTTCTACTAATACTGCTGCTTCCACTACTACTACTATTACTACTACTACTACTACTACTACTACTACTACTACTACTACTACTACTACTACTACTACTACTACTGCTGCTGCTGCTGCTACTACTACTATCACTACTACTACTATTGCTGTTGTTGCTGCTGCTACTACCACTATTGCTGTTGCTGCTGCTGCTATTACTACTCCTAATACTACTTACTACTACCACTTCTACTTCTACTAATACTGCTGCTTCCACTACTACTACTACTACTACTACTACTACTACTACTACTACTACTACTACTACTACTACTACTGCTGCTGCTGCTGCTGCTGCTGCTGCTGCTGCTGCTGCTGCTGCTGCTGCTACTACTACTACTACTACTACTACTACTACTTCTAATATTTTCAATGAAGGCGCCAACTATTTTGAGCTTTTTCTAGTGCTATTAATAGGTGCGTGCACGACGCCAGAGGTATAAATATTACTAACCTAAACCTTGACATGTCATGATCCGTGTTTAAACCTATTAGACCTATTACAAGACCATATTATTTTGTGGGTAAAACAACGACATGAGAAGCGTTCCTTAACCTTTTCTGGAAAAAAAAATGCACCGAGTTTATCATGTCTTAAAAATAAAGCATGCTGTGTAAACAAAAACATATTGGTTCTATAATTCATTCTTTTAGGTGGGCCTCTTTTATACAAAATCTTCATTCGGGATTTTTAAAACAAATCGGGGATGAAATGGCCAATGCTAGTTTTGTTTAATAGATCTCATTCGTTTCTAAAAACACTAAAGCTGGAAATGTTATATACACATGTACAAGTAAAAGCATGGTATGTGTACTCTATTTACCACAACAGGCAATATTGATTAATTTTACGAAACCAATTATCATTACATGCGTACGATCACTTTCAATAACACAAATAATATCAGGTCTCTTGTTGCAGCATTTCATCATGATAAAACTCCTACGGATTAATCAAAAGAGAAAATGTAACACTTTTCTTTGTTGAAATCGATTTGGCTGACCAATACTTTTCCTTTATTTAACTCCTCTAAATTTCCTCTGACACTTATGAAGATATTTATGATAATGACATGGACATTATAACAAAGATTTCGAAGAAAAATGGGCACTTTAAAACCATAAAGTAAATTACCAAAAAGGCTGTATTAATAAAGAGATTATAAAGAATTACATTTAAATCTGAATCTCAAATGTCAAATCTGTGAATATTTCTCTAGTCTTGCAGATTTTAAATATCTTTTACTCTTTCCATTTGCATCAACGGAAGCTCTGTTGTTAGGGTAGGTCAAAGTTAATCACACAAACAGAAGTTAGGTTCGAAGTCTTTGAAAACATTTTTTTTCACATACCGGTATCATGGAAAAATATCATGAGACTACCCTGTCCTGTGTAAAATTATTATCCTCCCCCTCCCCCAAATCTTTCCCTACTCCTTGCGATTTTACTCTTCTAGATCTGGTCAGCTTTACGAATTACTTTCATGATTCGATCTATTTTAGTGTTTCAAACTTCTCATGTAACCAGATAATATTTCCATTTGATTTGTTTATTTGATGTATGATTGTTTGATGAATTTCATTTAAAATGATTAAGACTCTACATGCATATTCGTTAACCTTCATAGTGGCAGTTGTTGGGTCTCAAAGTTATGAGAATGGCGAAAATAACGAGGCCTGGCTCGTCTCCAAAATCTTTACAGTACATTCTAACCATTGAAACAGTTAAATACATAGTTTGTCGTAGCCGCTAGTTGCAAGAAGCGTCAAAAGTCATCAACTGCTGAAAGTTAGGGGGGTGGGAAAGGTGGGGGAGGGCGAGAGGTTTAGGACTTAAAAAAGTTATTTTTCCTGCTTCTAAACAAAAGTTTTTAATATGCTCTGGCCCTAACAGAACTTGGATATCACAATCTGCATCTGGAGATAAAATCACAAAATGATAACTCCTTTTTTATCTTTCCAATGCTGCAGGCATGACAAAGGAAAGGGGTGGGGAGGGGGGGGGGGGGGGGGGGAAGGAGCCAGAGACAGATAAAAGTTTCTTTTGGTAAAGAAAGTCATGCTAAAGAAAAGCCTTAAACCTAGCATAGCCGTGGGTCTCAATTGGCATCTCTAGGGTGTGTGTATGTAGGGGAAAAAAAAAGGGGGTGGGGGTGGGGGTGGGGGGGTGGACATGGAAAGGAGAACAAAAAAAAACCAAAATGCATATACCTTACAAAGGGAGATAATAAAAAAATTGCATGTGGTGAAGTGTTTGGGCTAACCTCCGAAAAACAGGCAATCTCAGAACAGCCGGCCATTCCTCGCCAACATCAAAGCACCACAACCGCAATGTACGGTACTATGGGAGGAACCTCTGCAGACAGCATAAATGGCGACTGGCTCTCGCCGTCATAGCATGTGGATCTAAGCCGTTTTATTTACGCGCCTTAACTGTTTGTCTTGCCAAGCGACCATAAGCCAACGCCATCATATAAGAATGTATCGTGGTCACCCACGATTTACCTGCTACAAATTTTATTCGAATTACGTTTCTCATTTTTTCTTAAATTTTTGGCCAAGAGCAGAGTAATTTTGATATAACTTAAACTTCTTATAAAACACTGATTGAATAAAATTTATCTCCCGTATACATTACCATTTTTCTTCCTAAAAATTTAAAGTAAAAGCTATGATTCTGTTTTATCTGTGTTGTAAGATTCGTAGCTCTTTGCGATAGTCCACGAACTTATTATAAATGTCCTCTATCTAAGTTAGTTAGTTAGTTTATTCACGATATCAACAAATCACACCTTGCATTTTCCTTTCTTCAGTCTGACCTGGGCTGCCTCGCGTGTTTAGTCTACAAACAAGTAATAAGTAGAGTAAAATTGTCTGATTTAGCCTTTTTTTTAATATGTTATTCACCGGCGGATTTCTTTTTTTTTTTTTAAACAAGGCCCGTGTATAGATGGCAAAAGGTTAGCATTACCAAACATATTTAAAAACTCCACAGAGGCTGCTCTATCTCAAAGTTAGCCCTTCCTTATGCCTTTGTTTTTCCGTCCATTAATTACATTTTTTTTTTCATTTTGTTAGTCCCAGACTGTGCTGTCTTAAGAAAATTACCCAACCCTGTGTAATCGTGAGGACAGGTACAGATCGAACAATAATTATAAAACTGGGGGAGGGGCTTATTCATATTATGTCTTATTCATAACCATTCGATCATTTACAACTCAAAAAAAAAAAAAAAAAAAAATCAAACTTGGAAACTGTAATGGAGTATTCCGCATTATCATAAAACTATATATATATATATATATATAAAACTTTGCTAGGATTTCCTTACAATCACTGTTACAAGCACTGTTTTTTCGCCAAGGCCTAATATTGTTAATAAATAGAAAGACACACACAGAGAGAGAGAGAGAGAGAGAGAGAGAGAGAGAGAGAGAGAGAGAGAGAGAGAGACAGAGACAGAGAGAGAGAGACAGAGAGAGAGAGACAGAGAGACAGAGACAGAGACATAGAGAGAGATGGAGAGATGGAGGTATTTATGATTAGAAGTTTTAATTTATTTCTTTCCTGTCAAGGGGTTACCCATGATGAGAAAAACAATTCACCAGATTTAACGTATCATTTGAATGAGAATTAGCACCATGTTATAATCATGTTATAACCCATTTATGCATTGTATAATCCTGATCATAAAAACCGACCGTGTTTTTTAATTTAAAAAAATCTTTAAGCGAAAGCCTGTTTACTTCACAATGAATTGTATAAATAAATTGTGTATATTGATCGATTTCTACAGTATCTATCGTATGTTTATTAAAAAAAAAAAGCTGCAATTTAATAATTAACAATGTTAAAATATGATCACAACTTAGTCACCTCTTCATCTAAAATTATTTACTTTACCTGGTGAATTCTTTGTGAAAAAATGCAAATGCAGAATTTTGAAGAGGGCAAACTTCATAATCCATAGCATCCTCTTTTTTAGAATTTTTTTTAAGAGCGTTTCTTAATACATATTTAGGTCATTTTTGCCAGGGACATACAATATTTTTTAGTTATAAACATTCGATTTGAAAGTGAGCATTGTCACCTATATAAACATCAAATTTTGTAGCAGTATAGGAAATAAAGGTAAAACCTAATCGCTGCATATTATGCTGTAAACTTGATAAGTCGTTTTTCTCCGTAAATTGTTTTTTGTGACTAGTTCAGTTGCAGCTATGAACCATTGAAACAGCTTTGCTTGTCAAATAAAGAAAGCTTTGGAGATTTGCCCAAAAACTTTGACAACACTGGTAAGCAAGAGAGAGAGAGAGAGAGAGAGAGAGAGAGAGAGAGAGAGAGAGAGAGAGAGAGAGAGAGAGAGAGAGAGAGAGAGAGAGAGAGAGAGTTTAATTAATGTATTAAACACGTGTCAATAGATGCAATAAAAAAAAAAAACTGAAGCTTAACTTGAGTTGAATAACAGCCTCTCTTTCCGGGTTTAATCACTTTCCGTGAAATAATAAAAAAGAACAAAAAAACAAACCATTTTTTGGTTCTTTTTGTTCTGGTTTGATTTCGAAAGTATGGTTTGGGAGTATTTTATGTATTGTCTAGTTCTAGCAGCAAAAAAATTACATTTCCTGTCTGAATCATGAAGTGATTGTAATGGTGGAAATGCTGCTCTTGAAATGCTTGAATCACGGAACTAGGAAGTGAGAGCTGAACTAACCATGACGGACCAATCTATGGATCCAGTCTTCATAAAATGTGTAGTTGTTGGAGATGGTGCAGTTGGCAAAACATGTATGCTTATGAGTTACGCTACAAACAAGTTCCCAACAGAATATGTTCCTACTGTTTTCGACAACTATGCAGGTAATGTTGTTAGGCTAAAAAGTCTAAAGTACTGTGACAACAGTAGGACAACATTCTATCTAAATCTAGATTTCACTCTACGAATAAACTTAATCAAGAATCTAGGTTCTAGGGTTAGAATCTTAATAGATCTATACATATATGCAGTGGGTGAGGAAAATAGTGTTCAGAGGCTGAGGTTAAAAGAAATAAAACAGTAGCAGTAGTTCTAGTTTAGAGAAGAAAACAAAAGATCTATTCTCCAGAGGAGAGAAGGTGGCCTGGTGGTATGGGTGCTCAACAAGGCTCAACATTGTTTCTTCTTCACAGCAGATATTCCAAGACTGACTAGATGTAGCAGCCAAACACATCAGCGTCAGCGTCTTAAGACATGAAGTCTCTATGATTGTCAACATCCCCCCCCCCCCCCTTAAGAGTTATAGGCCGGCCTATAGATAGGCAGAGGCAAACCTTATTGCCCTCACAAAAACCTGAGAAACTCAAATATTTATACACTGCAAAACTAATAGATTTTCCATCGATGATTGTAATGAAATTACAATAGACACTGTCACTGTGTCAGGTACTACAAAATCTTTTTAGGTTTTAAGCATATGAATTTTTAGTTTAACAAATTTTCAAATTCTTAGGTAATTTTGGGTATTAAAATCATTTTGCTTCAGTTGCATTTTTTTTTAAACAGCTTTTTTTTGTTGTTTTAGATAAGTACACAACCTTACTTGCAATGTTTAGTAGCCAAACTTTTTATTATTTAAAGGCCCGTATAGGACCATCTCATTTCATATTTCTTACTTACATACTTATCTAGAACCTTCTGAGTCTTGATTAGTGAGGATGTACTGTAGGCTTGGGCTTAAGCCCCAGAAATACACGAATAGACAATGTCTTTCATGTAGCTGTACAAGTAGCTAAGAAAGGAGTACAACTTTTGAAAAAATTTTTAGTGACATGTTTTCAGTTTTTAAATTAGATATAACTACATATGATAATAAAGAAAAATTGATTGAAGCATCTTGAGAGTTCCTGGATCAAAAGTCTGCTGGATCGGAAAATTGTAGAAGTGTGATGTTTATTAACAAAGAGTAAAGGAAAAGGTTTAAAATGTAATTCGAATAATAATAGTAATAATAATAATAATAATTATCTTTAATAGTATTATTACTATTTCTATTATACTTCTTGGTACAATTTAATTTTTTTTTTGTACCAGAAACATCTGAGTGAAAACACCTTCTTTCAAACTATCAAAGTCATTGTTCTGTAAGATAAAGTATGCTACATACCAGGGCTGCATTAAAGGAAAAAAACAACAAAAACCCTGCATGTTTTTGGTTTACGGAAATCACATTCTTTTTCTTTAATAACTCAGATATCATTTACACTACTCTGGTCACATGCTATGTGGCTGCATAATTCTGAATGTATTTCTGCCTTGGGGTGAGAAGGTGGAATTTGATTTAAAAAAATAATAGACCAAAGGACAGATATATTGGTTGCCCAGGGCGTACAAATGAACATAACCCATTCCTATCTTTGGCAGGCTTTCCAAACTCTGCATTCCTTCTTTATTCAGTTTCAACATTTTTTTTGTAGTCCATCCCAACGTTTCCTTTTAGTAACCTGAAACTTACAAGTGCATATTTTTGGCCAATACAATACCCCCTTGCAAGCCTTTTTTTTTAATCAACTCTTTCCTCAACTTAAACTTATTAATTATCTCTTAGAATTCTGCATATTATACATTTGTCAATGTAAATCCTCATTCTCAACAATCAATCAAAACATCTTCCCCATAGTGGTAGCTAGGCCGCCCTATTATCTGAATCATATGAAACAACTGAGATATTTTGCAATGCCAGCAAGTTTGTCTAGTATCTCAACATCTTTCTCTGGAAAGAATGGAGGCTTAATTTCAAATTCAACACCCCACACTCTAACCATAGGGCCATCTCATTTCATTTACTTTCTTTAAAATCTTTTCTCAGTTACTGTTGACATAAAGGGAACGCCTCACCAACTTGGTTTGTTTGACACAGCTGGTCAGGTAAGTGCATGAGTAAGTTTCAACCTCTGCCCACTATTGTCATTGTTATAATTACAACTATTACTACTTCTGCTGCTGCTGCTGCTGCTTTTTCTCCTCCTACTATTAATACTACTACTGTTTTTATTATTGTTATTGATTAATTATAATGATTTATTTCCTTTCACGTTGCTATCATTATTTTCATTATCCTTGAATCTTTTTTATGAATTTTTATGTATTATTCAGTTTTTTAAATTACAAAAAAATGCTGGCATGAAATTAAAAAAAAATTATAATCATTTTTTGAATATGAATTGACAAAGAGGTTAAAAAAATAACTTTTTGGATTTTGAAGACTTTCAGGACCTAAATGTTCAGTTACACAAAATACCAAAGTTTACGGGATTTTATGGATTTTAGGTGTTCGTAAAACCTCATAAATATCTCAAAATCGCAGAAGAGTAATGGTCCTGTTGTATCTTTTCTTAGTCAGTAAATTTGGAGCAACTTTAACTGAAAATAGGTCGAAGACAAATTACTTTCTGTTCAGAAGCATTGTCAAGGAAAATAAATAAAAAAACCCCATCAATATAAGTGATAAGAAAAATACATACTGTGGCTAGGTGGTTGGTTTTTGCCGGTTTTGTCACAGACTTTTGCACACTTAAATGCTAGATTAATAGTTAACTGCTGTGAAGTATTACTTATTTCTTTTCTTGATTAACTTTGAAATCATATCATTTATGTGTCACAGGAAGAGTACACAGGCCTGCGAATGCTATCTTATCCAGAAACCAGTGTTTTCCTCGTATGTTTCTCTGTGGTTATGCCTGAGTCCATGAAGAATGCAGAGATTAAGTGGATACCTGAGATCCATCACAGTGTGCCTAAAGCACCATTTATCATTGTAGGAACACAAGTTGATCTCCGTGAGGATGAGGGGGTCCGGCTCAAGCTTGCCAAAAGGAAAATGCACCCACTGTCTGCTGAGGAAGGGGAGAGATTGGCCAAAAGACTTGGAGCAGACTGCTATGTGGAGTGCAGTTCTCTGACCAGGCAAGGGCTCAAGAATGTTTTTGATGAGGCTCTTTTAGCTGTTCTGGAACCTAAACATATGAAACCTGAAAGCAGAAAGAGAGGATATCGCTGTATTATACTCTGATTCTTACATTGTTTCATTTAATCTTTTTGATTTCACTTCGTATGTAAGTGCGCATAATTTAAGCTTCCTCTTTTCTAAAATCCAAGATTGAACAAAATGCATCTTGTGATGTTTTTACTTTTCTTTCAACCAGAAATCTCTTAAAGAAAAAAAATATTAATGCATTCACAGTATTCTCAATTATAAAAAAATTACAATGTAAATATCTTGACCCCACACTGTCAGTTGGTGAGTAATGGGTCCCATTTATTCAATTCTGCTCTTCATACAGGGAGTTAAAGTTTGATATGCAAAAAGACCTGAGATCACCATGTTGTGGAACGGCTATATCAAATGCAAAAAAACATGAAAATCTTCTTCATCTTTTTCTTGTTGGTATTATAATGTTAAGTATTTGAAAAATCAGCTGATAAAATTTCCTGTTGCAATGATTTATGAAATACATGTATGTATGGAATTAATTCTGTTCACTTAAATATTTAAGATGATCATCTGTTGTACACTTCCATTTTTATTAGCTCATAATGTATTCAATCTGCCATTGTGACCAAAAAATGCGATCGTATAATTGTGATAGCCAATATACATATTTGTTTCTCTCTTGAATCGATTATACTAGAAAATTTAAAAAAAGGCATGTTAGTAATGGCATTGATCTGACCTTGCTTCATGTGTAAAACAGCATTTGAAACAGTGCTAAAAGGACTCTTAGAAAAAATCAAATCATACAAAATAAACCAAATTGAAGTGGTGGAAGTTAGAAAAAAACTCAAATAAATGATTTCTTGGTTCAGAATTTTATTACAAAGACAGTGCAAAGAGTACCTTATAACAAAAGCATAGCCTGGATATTTCTTATTAAAGCTATCTGTGATGACTTACCAATATTAAGCTTAGTGAAACATGTCATTTTTTTCTTTACATCAAGATAAATCAGTTTTTCTTTTTTTTTTTCAAAGTGACAGGCTACAATTTTTCAAATATCTGAATATTTGACTTGTATATGACATGAAACCAAGCCTTGTTGTCCAAAGTCTTTTAATCTCACTTTGCGGCTAAACAGTAAGACGTCTTTTAGTTTGTAATTATGACACATACTCATCACCTAATCAAATACCAGTCATCAAGACTTAAGTGCCTTCAGCATTCATTATAAATATAATAAATAAAAGTTTGTCAGAAGAGTCGTAAATAGATCTAAGCATAAAGCTTGCTTTTAAATGCACAAGGAACTTCATATTTTAAACTCTAAAATGTGAGTATAAGTTAAGAAGAGCAAGTAAAGAGAGATAGCTTTTAGGCCAAGTGTGTATGTGCATGAGAGACTGAAGGATTAAAAGTGAAGTTAGTTGGCTTGAGGATGGAACATCTTCATACTTGAATTGTCTGTATTTAAGACATTGATTCCAAGGGTAAATTGCATACCGAGCTTTATTCTTTGTATAAAATAAAAAAAATGGACTATCAAATACAATAGATATTGACAAAGACTTTGGTTTTGCTGTAAATTTTTGCCTGTGTCTTCTGTTCTTTTGAATTCAGTAATATTATTGAGCAGGTCTATTGATTGGAGGCTATGGTCATTTATGTGGAAGATTATACTCTCTTCATTTTGAAGTGCTGTTTTATGGTTTTCCTCAAGATGATTGGCGTTGGGTGGAATAGGATGAGATACCGTGGTGGTGAGAATACGTTTTTGACTTTTCAGATTATTGCCCTAGAGGATCCAGTGAACTTTAAATACTTAGAGTGAGTGTAGCTTTCTTTATGTTTTATATGGATCAACTTTTTGACTTGATATGTTCATTTTTTAAGTATGAGTATATTTTGAGTTGTTTTAAGTGAAAAGCTTCGAAATTCTCCTCTTCTGTAAAATTTAAGAGCCAAGCTCTGCAGTTGTAATCAGACAAAGAGAATAGAAGGTTTGTATTTTTTTTTGTAAAGCTTATCTCTTTTCATCCATATGCGGCACCACATATTCTAAAATATTCATGAGCAGTGTCAAAACTCCACATCGAGACAATCTAAACTCGTTCTCTTTACCTCAACCTAGAATATGCATTTCAGGAGATCAGACCCACACAACCCAAACCAATAACACTGTACTAGGTGGTGAATGCAGATGATGTGGGGTTTTATCGGATAAGAATGTTACCATTGACAATGTTAACAAATGCACAAAAAGTTACAAATAAAAGTGAATATGGACACAACACAATCAATAAAACGAAAAAGATTGGAAGATAAAGTGGATTCATGTATAGGTTACTTAAAAATTTGCGGAAAAGAAACATAAAAACAAAAATTTCTCTCCATTGTAGACCTTGTAAATCTTACCACATATGGATATTAGGTTTGTTACAGGTCAATAATGGAGAAACACTGAAATATTTGTTTTTACCATACATATGTACATTTGGGGTCAGATCAATGCATTATACAGTTTCCTTGCAATGCACTGTTGTTTTTTTTTTTTTACCCATATCAATATAAACATTTCACTGTTGGTGTAGATTTCTTTGTTTACGTTAAGGGGAAAATGCATGCAAATGCCCAACTTCTTTCACATCACAATTTCTCAATTGTGCTTTAAAATTGGTCTTTTGAGAAATATTTCTTTTTTTGTTTTAATGCCCATTACAGATAAAAAAAAAATGAAACTTCCATCAATTTTCTGAATTATTATGGTTTGGGTGCAAACATATCCGGTGCTTAGTTTTTGTTTTTCTTTCTTTCTTTGGAATTTTATCGTTTAAATTTAAAGATGAGTGTTTTGGATTAAAGTTTACAGGCAGGTGGATAGTTGTTGAAATGATAGTAGTCTGAAGTTTGTATGCCATTTGGTAGAAATTTCTACTTGTATGTTTTTGTTTGCTCAATTCTCAAAAGTTATATTTCATAAGTGTTCTTTTGATCGAAGTCTCAAAGTTTATGAACTGCATCTTTATTTCAACTCTTTTATGTAATGATTTCTGCTTCTTGTGACAATTCCAGTGTTGCTGTTATTTTGCATGTGATACAATGAATGAAAATGCCTTTGCAATTTTTTTTTTTGAAATTAACATCTTCATTGATATTTAATATATTAAGATGTACTGACATTATCTAGTTTACCTGAAAAATTACAGAATATATTAATTATATTGTACATCTGTAATATAACCTCACAATCTTATGATTTCATGCATTTTTTAGGAATATTTTTTCTACAAACAGCACTGTGTTCCTTGAAAATATTATTTTGAAGATTATCATAAGTCAATGTTTATTTATTATCATGAGCATGTTAAGAGAAACAAATGAAGAATGAGAGATGAAAATGACTTACCTGTATATTTTTCTTTACTTTTATTGATTTATTGTTATGATTTTTTAAAAATTTTGTTTATTGGGTACTACGAATTTAAAACTGAAAAGGATTTGTTTTTCAGCTTTGAGGCTGAATATTTTTAAATCTCTAAATTTTGTTTCAAAAGGATATTATCATTTATGGTATTGACACAACGACATTGTTGTCGTCTTACATTTTACCACCATGTTCCAGTTCCAAAATACAACTAGTCCCTCAAAATTGTTTGACTGGCACATAGCATTGTAAAATGGAATTTTTCAGGAAGAAATGATTATGCACATTTGCTTTGCTCATAATTATGACCCTGCCTCAGCTTAATCAAGAGAAAAATCTTTTTTTTTTTTGTTTTATGCTATATTTTATATTAAAAAAATCCTTCAAATTAGATGCTGCTTTATTAATCTTCATGCTGGTGTCAAAGCATTATCCTTTATTGCTTATTTAGTGGAAATGCATTATAATAATATTGTAAAGTTAAGCACCAGAACTTCACTTATGTTTGCAGGTTTTGATATAATATGGATATTTCCAATATCATGACTGTTTTTTTTTTTTTTTTGTAGAGCAGATAATATATTCCTCTGGCCCTGTTTGGACACTGTCTTACTTATTTCTTGGAATACATTGCAATGTGAAATAGTGCAGTATTTCTGATGCTGTCAATATGTGCATAGTGGAGGTTATTCTTTAAAGAGCATCGATCCAAGTATCCAGATTGATAATTTATTATGTAGTTTATTTAGACTTTGCATTCAGCTTGTGAGGCAGCAAAGTATGAGTCAACACTGGCTTCCACACTAAATCCCATTTGATGGCATTAGTTTGGTGGTATTTCTGCAGAAGGCGTATTACATAGTTTTTTACTCTAGATCTTTTGTTAGGGATAAATCTCATAGCCTTGTGTTTTCCACACACCCTAAGATGGATGACAGCTAATATTGTCTTCTATCGTCCAATTGACATAATCGCATGATAAAGTAGGGAGTATCTGCACTAAAGTACTGCAATTGATGTTTGTGTCAAATCAGTCATTGCTGCTTTGTTCAAGTCACTTTATGCTTTATGGTAGCAAAATAAAATAATTTTAAATGTGGTCCATCAATGATATTTAAAGGAGCAAACAATAGACTGTGTGCAGGCATGACTATTCTCAAAGCTTAAATGGCTTGCTTATCATGATCTTCCTGAGACAGGGCTGGGTGGCGGCCAATATTGTCAGACAATTAGCAGGACCAGTTGGTGAAGTGGTATAGTGCCGGGATCAGCAATCCATCAAGAGATGAGGGTATGGGTTCGAATCCTGGCGCTGTGCAAAAAAAAAAAAGATAACAGGGAGACACCTGGGAGTCATGAGCTGGGTGTGGCCCGACCCCCTTAGAGTGTCAGAGGTTCAGGGCCGAAACACTTGCTACAAGAGGGGTTTCTTCTCTGAAGACTCCCTGTTATCTAGCTCCCCAATGAGTTTCTACCTACCAGTCCTCCCATCCAGCAAAGAATGGCAGTACTTAAGCAAATATGTCAAATGAAAAGCATGAAGACTGAAAGCAAGGCAGTTTTCTGGTTTGGATTAAAACTATAAAAGCTGTTTCTCTCATCGATACACTCAAGAAAGGTAAACAGCTTCTAAAATCTAACGTGTATGATCAGGAGCCATGGTAGGCTGAGGGGTTGGGAATTGAAGTTTTTTGAAGATTTGTCCGCGTGGTCTCTCTTAGATTTTACAATGATTTGATTTGATTAGTTTTTACTTTTAGCAAATCTAATTTGAAGGAAAAAAAAGTGATAAAAAAATGTTACATCAAAGATTTTAAATAAATGCTGAACAAAACAAAAGCAAAATGCAAATATCTACTCAGAAACTTTTTATTTGTGTTACTGTTAGAACGGTAATCAGATGATTTATCTGTAAACACACACTCTAAGATTCTTACAGGAGCTGTATTGCACAGTAATTACTTAAATTAAGAAAATTATCATGCCAAGTTTTGAAAACCAAAGGCAGTAAATTAGCATTTAAGTACCAGAATCATTGGACATTTTTTTTTACAAACACCAATTTCATTTCTTCGATTGTATGGGTATGAAAAAAGAAAGCCAATGGTGTTGGCCTGATTTTACCATAGGAACTATAAGTGTATAATAATTAACACACTGAGTATGTGGGATAAATTGGCTATACCCTAAAACAGAATATCTATAATTAATTATGATTTGTCATAGGTAACAGTCTGAAAATAGTACTATAAATAGACCTAGTTCTTTCAAAATCTATGTACTGCATCTCAAGTTTATGATGCATTGTAACTTTTAGAGTACCTAATGGCATGCATTTTTCCTCAAACAATGTCCAGGGGAGTACAAATTGAGGCAACAAGCTGTTTGCAAGTTCATTTGGTATTATTATTCCTGTTACTTTGCTTAAATTTAACCCAGTGAAAGCTGAAGAATCATGCCTCCTCTTTGTGATAAGCATATCAAATCTTATTGCAACAATCCATTTACTATTAATCAGGTGCATGTGTTCTTTATAGCATGTCTCATGTTCTCAAATTTAAATAGTATTCATAATAATTGTTAAAAAAAAATGCGTGGGTGCACGGGAGAACCCTTGGATGTCACTAGGGCTAGTTTTGTACTAATTTTAATTTGATTTTCAAGTTCAAGTTCGAAAATGGAAATTTGATTTCTTTAGAAATTCCTTTCATTTATCTTTTCTGCTTAATTTTACTTATTTCTGAAATATCTAATGTTTTGAATTAAATGATTTTGTGAAACCACTTCATATCAAATTTTTATGTTAACAGTTTAAGTGAAAGAAAAGTACATTCAACTTTAAAGGTCCTTTCCTCAAAACAACACTTTCACAACCGTGTGATTTAAAAACTCTATAACTTTTTATCTAAAAAAGATAGAATCTTCATATAAAATGCAAAATGCCCAGGATTGTTTGAAAAATCTAAAACTGAGTTCATCTATATTTAATCTAGACCCATGTGAAAGGTTTTTTTGTGCACCCACACAAATAATTATCTTAAGAAAGCCAACAGTAATAAAGGAAAAAAAAATGAAAAGCATCTACATTTATTTCATCTATAGTATTAGTAGATCAACTTATTATTTTCATTTTTTAAAACTGATTCTACATTTTTATTCACAATAAAGCACTTTTAGAGAACAAAGGGATGAAAGGGACACGAAAGAAAAATACAGTATGTGAACAATTTCCTAATTTTTAATTGTCAAATTACTTTTTTGCTTTTAATCCTTTTTTTGTAAAAGCTGTGATTTGTCCAAATTTATTATTCATTTATTTATAACAGCTGAAACAAGTATAGACCATCTTTGTAGATTGCAGATCATAGGGACAGACATGGAAAAAAATTTTTTTTTATTATGTTTCATTTTGAAGAGGCAGTAGCAGTTTTATGTATTATGTATTCTCTATTGCAATGTCTCTTCCAAGTTCGCACAAATTCCTATGTGAAACATTTTTTGTTCTTAAGATTGTAAGAAGTATTTCAACAGAATGGGTAATTATCTCATCTCTTTCCCCCTCTCTTTTTTTCATGAGTTTTTTTAAAGGTGACTTTGTGTCAGTAGAAATTGTTTTCAGTATTTCATTTTGTATTATGTTGCGGACTGATTATCCCTCTCTCTTTTATTATAATTTGAAAATTTCGCAAAAACAAAAAAAGGCTGAAGAGATCATATGCCATTGTATGTAGCAGAGTTGTTCTCTTAGAACTCATTTTATTATTTTAAACTTACTTATTATCTCTTTGTTATTTATTTTGAAATGCCATTATCTACACAATCTTCAACTGACTTACCAATAAGATATGGCATCTACGAAATTTACATCTGTATTTTGGGAAACACGATTCAAATTACTCATTTTTTGTTCAAAGTATCTCATTTTGATATTTTATTTTGATAGGCTCATGTTTTATATTTTGACTCCGGAAGTCCAACTTTTGAAAAAGCTATCAATCTCTGATTGAAGATAATAAGTAATTCTACAGTGTAGTACTATTTGGTACTATTTTTTTTGGTGTTATTTTTAATTTACCAAAAGCTTAAAACGTCCTAAGATTTATCAATATATTTACTTTTTCTAAATGTAGTAAAGTGAATGCATGTTGAAACTATTTGAACAAGTTTATTATACTACCACGCACACTTACATAATGCCCCCTTATGTCTACTGGGTTTTACTCAACTTTCTGACAATTTTTTAGCAGTTTGAGCGAAAACCTTTTTACCGATTTTATGCAAATAAAAAAATACTGAAAAAAAAAACTGATTTTATTATTAAATTTAATTTTCATTGTGCCAACTTCAAATTAAAACTAAATATGTTTTTGGATTTAAAAACCTTACAGGCAAATGCTTAAAAAAAACAACAAAGTACTCAAATGATGTGATTAATGATTGATATTAAATAACATGGGTATCACTTTTGGCAAGAAGAGACAAATAGGAGTCTTTTAGATCATGTGCCCATAGTACTTTATAAGATAGTAGGGTTTATAGTCAGGATTAGTAAAAAATAACATGATCATATGCTATATTTTTTAAAAAAGCTTATCTATATATTTTATTTATAGCATCTACCAAAATTATACAATAAGGCAACTATGCTTACAAAATGTTTCAATGACTTGTTATTTATTTATTTTTTTTTTAAACACGACAGAAATGGAACAAAGTCACAAATCTAGTTTAGTTAGAGTCACACCTCAACTTGCCCCTGGAACATTCCTCTGGACTTAGATTTGACTCCTAGTTATGGCTTAACCACTTAGTTTGGAAATCACCTTTTGACCCAATGCCTAAAATAAATGAAATACATAAAAGTATATCATACACCTTTTTTCATGCCCTTATTTTATTTGGCCTATGGCTTGTTTGCAATGTTGACTAATTACCTCAACTATCATTATTGTAATTTTATGTGATGACTGCTGTTTGTTAAACTTGTTTTTAACTTCATGACCTCTACAAAGTGGATGCTTGGGAAACGTCACATGTGAAAGAAAGAAGAAATAATAAGGTAAGCTTATGTTTCAAGAGAATGGAAACAAAGGTTCCATGAGACTTTCCTGTGTCTTTCCAAATTTATATTAAAAAAAAAAAGGAACCAAATGCTTTGGGGTGTAAGTACACATTTAAATAAAGGGTAAAGGTCAGGGGATGATTTTTTTAACTTGATATAAATATACGTGTACATGTAATTCAAACCTTAGACACTTGATTTCATAAAAGTTTTCACTTAGCAAAATAAGAAATGTTGACGTTGTTCAACGTTATTTTTTTTCCTGAAGTCAGAAAAATGAAATGAAACATTGATAATATTAGCTTAGGAAAGTTCAGTTGAAATATTTAAGTCATATTCTATGAAGTGGTTTTTAACTTATCTCTTTTTCTTAAACATGCTAAAGTCTTGGAACAATATGTACATGTATATAATTATTTATACATGTGTGGAGGAATTTATGTAAATTTTTTGTTATTTCCTCTTCATTTTCTCTAAGACTAACGCTTTTTTCCGGAATTTCATATATCTATTCCTTTAAAAAAAGTCTGCATTGCCATTAGAAAGGAAAAATGTAAAATGAATTTAGAAATTAAGATCCCATTTTATGAGAATCCAGCAAAAGCCTAAAAAGTATTCTTACGTTATTTTTTTTTCAATTGTAAAAGATGTAGATAATTTTTGCTCCCTATCAAACTCATAGATGATTCGATATTTATGTAAACAATATTAATTAAACAGCCTGTAGTTCTGTAGACTTGTACTGAGTAATCAGATAATGATCTCAACCTATCAATAGTTATATGGTATTCACGGTATGCCAAAGAAAATTAGAATGACAACATCATAGCTAAGGAAACATACATGTGAAATCATCATTTGATCAATGGACCCCTATGAGTTATCCGAGATGCTTCAGGCTTGTATAAGTGTTTTTGTAAACAAAAACTGATTTAACTGATAGATGTTTATTAATGCTGTTTTGATTTACACCATCCAAATAATTTTAAACCCATTACGAGTCTGTACTTTAATCTAGAAAGCAAAATTTCCATAGATGATATCATGACCTTCTTGTCATAAGGTTTCTTTTTAAATGCAGACTTTCTTCAATATTTTAAAATTAGACGGTGTATACTGCTGACTATTGTGAAAGCTCATTTTACTTGGGTTTTGTTCAGATGATGTAACAAGTTGTTCAACTTGAATTTTTGTGTACATTAGTATGTGCAGTTGTGGTTCAGATTTGTCTATGCTTGGAAATTTTGTATGGTTTTCAAACTATGCTCATATTCGAATTGAAAAATTGAAAATTGAAAAATACTGTACGACTTTTATCTGACGTAAGAAAGTTATACGTTTACATTTTTTTGTCTTCATGCGTAGCTTAACTAAGAGTTATTCGGGCGCGACCTAAATATGGTCAATACAGTTTTACAGTATGTCTCAAAGCTGAAAGTAATACTCAGCAAATGAGATACTGCACTGGATTTGTTCAATTTTGTGTTTTCCAGTTTCTTATAACAGCTTTTTTGCCATTGCTTTACCAAATATCGGATGTTATAATTATTATGACTGAATGTCAAAATTATGCCAATTTTAATTTTTTTTTTTAGTATGTGAGCTCTTTGGTGCAGAAAATGCTCATAGAGTTATTCCTTTGTTTTGTTTTTTTTCCTTTTATATTTTTAAGTTTATACCAGATAAGAAAAAAAAAGATGTTACCAACCATAATTTTTGAAAAGCCCAGTCAAACTTTCTCTTTTATATTTTTCTACTTGAATAAATATTATAATCTAATGACCTACTTGGCAAAATATTACTAAAATATCTGATCATAATCTTTGTTTATGTATTGCATTGTTTCTGTCGCTGTATGTTCGCTCTCTGTCTAGGGTTTGGTAAATATTAAAAATGTAAGCATGAGGAAACAATCAACTTACAAATACTTAACTCCTGTAAAGAGAAAGATTTTGAATGTGATATTTCATGAATTCCAGCAGTAGTTTTGAAATGGCAATGATGTGGAAAAATAAGTAAAAAAAAATCAGACCTACTGTATTATGAAAGTTTTTTAAGTTGAAAATAAGATCGAGAATTGAAGCAAAATTCTATTTTGTAACAAGAAAAGGGCCATTTTATTCTATTCCAGCCATTAAAATGAGAATTGATGAATTTTTTAGGCCTTCATAAAAGGCAAATAGGATTTTTTTCCCTCTTGATTTGACGATGGATTTTACCTAGATATGGTAATACTATTATCGACCATTTAAAGATAATTTAATAAATGGCATAAATACTTTAAAAAGAAGTAAAAGAGTTGAAATATTGATAAACTTTGCTATAATTGTGTTTAGTTGCACCGCTTAAAGATATTTGAAGAGTACAAACCTGAGAGATGAAAAAATCTTATCTCGAAATGAGATTAGATATAAATAATTTATTGCAAAAACTCATCAAAATAAATTAATGTATCTTAATAAGAGCCCAATGGTATAGACAGCTTGTCCAGGATAAGGTTTTTAAGTAATGATCTGAATAAATCCCGCACCGTGAGATTTTTTTCCGTTCCACCCTCTCCTACCCGGGCTTAAGTTTGATACGCAACAGGACCTGACATCGTTACCGTTCTGTTGTAGATGGGTTGTATCAAAGAACAAACACTCCTTTTTTTGAATTAACAATCGTCTCTCTCTCTCTTTCTTTTTCTCCCTCTCTTTCTTTCTTTCTCCCCCCCTCTCTCTCTCTCTCTATTTCTCTCTCTCTATCTCTCTTTC